>JAMPIV010014999.1:0-478457 GCA_024509875.1 Oreohelix idahoensis
TGTGGTGAAGTGGGATGTTATAAATATTTATAGGGACTTAGTGTACTGACTGAGATCAGCTGTGAAGGTATCTGTATCTAATAAGTGTGGTGTATTATAGATAACCTTACTTGCTACCACATATCTATATATCTCAGTCAGAATTATTCTGGAATAGTGTGATGCTACGTTATGTGTCTAGGGTATGAGTATGGTGAAGTGTAAGTCACAACAACAGACAGATAAACAATTTAATTTAATCCACTACTCTTGACAACACTGTGACACTCACATACATATAACACTCTACAAATATATCTTAAAAGAGTCACTGATAAACTTTCAAATAACAATATGTATTCATTACTGGCATGAATGAATATGTGTCCTGATTCAACTACAAGGGAACCAGGAATCACAATCAATTTAAATTACAAGTTATGTACAGAATGTATTTAATATGAATATTGTAGTGACATATATTATTACAAATGTTCTATGTGTGTCAGTTGTGTAGTAGTAAAATGAGGTAATACTGGTTTTGTTTTGTTCAAGCTCTGTTGGTATTTGTCATCATGACTTCAATAGTTTGTCTTTAGGGACTAGTATTGGAGATGTTCACAGTTCCTGATTTTAAGACAAGTAAATTCCCCTCTTTATGTTAATTTTATAAAGTCGGTTCAAGATGAGGGGACATAATGTTGAGCTCAGCTGGCCAAGTTAGCTTATCTGGCGTGATGGCGGCAGGAAAGGACTCCTCTGCTCGAATTCTCCTCTGGGCTCTGGAGACACCTCACTGATAGCTAAAAGGACCAAGGAGTATGCTGTCCGACTCTGGATTCAGCAAAGCTCTGACCAGGTGCTGCTCAGTACCATCAAGACCACTGTCCCTGAAATCAAGAAGGATGTACCTTCTACTTCATAACTAATTTATATTTCTTTTTACACTGATCACAATACAGCACAAACATTGCGTTCAGAGCGTTAGGCCAACTGTCAGCTTCATCTGAAATACTTTATTCCAGTATTACCTTCCTAATGGTTACTACGCCTCTGCACTTCCAGCATTATTTCTTTCTAGTCAATCATCTAGGTGTCAGTGTACTGTTTGGCCATTCCATGCCGTTTTACTTCTCTCCGACACCCTCTGTTCAGGCTGGAGCATTATAGGCTTTACCTCACGTTTGCCACTGAACTACACATATATATACAGGCATAAATCAACAATTCACATTCAATTTTCATTAAAAGATATTGAATGGTTCAAGCTTACCACAATTCATACGAATAAACACAGATACGTTGATTAGCAATGAATTCTGGCACAAACTGGCACAAATTCCCATCTGCTTATGTTCCAGGCTTTTATTTAGCAAAAATATGAGCTGGCTTCAACGCACTGATGCTTTATCAAGCTATTTTAAACAAGTGGTTTCGAACTAACGCTCCCAAGTGTGTATATCAGCGCGTCTGACCAATGAGCCCCGTTTCGACAAGTGTTTGAAAAAATGTTACCTTTCCCCGTTTCCCCTAACAACCAAGATAGTATTTATAGCCCGACCAATCGTGGTTAGGCTTTCATTTGTTGCGCTCCAATCAATTTGGAGTTTACATGGTAGGCTATTTCTGTAACGTAAATTTTTTTCAAACACGTTAAAAAAAAATCTTATGAGCAGAAATGATTTTATGCTGTCAGGCACCCCCAATATTTTATTTTGGGTATAATTTATTAATTCCTGGACTATTTGCGTAACGTTTTACATATTATTTGTCAGCAAGCCCTAAGGAACCCAAAAATACAAATTTAAAGGAGCTACGTGGCTGCGTTCAAAATATGTATTTTCTACCTCCTGTTTCGAAGATGTGCTGTCTGGGTACTGTTATGTTTTCAACCGTAAACCCATCTAATGTTGTCTTTCCTAATAAGAGTTTTTTATGATTTATAAACCTAACTCTGGGAAAGGGTAGTGTATTTTATCACTGTCCGTCTGAAAAAAAATTAGTGCATGTCGACTTACACGCGTGATGGCAGCATTTGTGTATCGCGCGAAGCGTGTTTAGTGTTCGGCTTTCTGCCTCTCCCTTCTCGCTATCCTTTTGTCCATCTGTTCGTTCGTTTTGGTAACGTAATGTAGAAAAAGTTGGAATTTAATTTAGGTCATTACGCAGTCTGCCTCAATGTTTTTCCAAGAAATACAGCACACGTTTCATTGAAGAAAGCGGGTAATAATACAGTAAGCTTTTATATCAACGTGAAAGCGTTACAATTTGCAGACGAAGCAGAAAACAAGGGGGATTTCGAGTACATTCTTTGTGACAGCACTGTTATTTTACCATTGCTCTTCTCTTTATTAATTTTATTTGTTAGGCTTCATATTTACCTAATAATTTATATATGTGGATTAGAATATTTCATGACACCTCCCCTCTTAAAACAGACATTATATGTCAGTCCTTTATTCTATATACACATAGAGAAATTTATTATTATTTCTGGGGTTTACGGTGATTCTCATCACACGGATGGCGGCTTAAAAAATCCGCTCCCAAATTGGTTTTTCCAGATATATACTCAATGCTAAAATTATATGGAGCCAGAAGCAAAGACCATCGGAGTAACCTAGAGTTCTCATGCTTAGCCTGTGCTAAAAACGATAAAGGTTTGTGGTCTGTTTGCAACTTAAATGCCTTCCCATATAGATAAATATTGAATTTCTTTATTGCCCATATTACTGCAAGACATTCTTTTTCGCTAGTTGAGTAGTTGATTTCAGCTTTATTCAACTTTCTGCTAGCATATGCCACTGGGCTTAATTCCCCATCCAATGCATCTGATTTCTGTAGTAGAGTTGCACCTAACCCAATATTACTTGCATCCGTCCTTACTATGAATTCTTGACTTAAGTCAGGTAATTTCAAAATGGGTTTACTTGTGAGCTTTTCCTTCAATTCTTGGTAAGTCATTTCACATTGTGGTGTCCATGTAATGCGATCTGGATGTCCTTTACGTGTCAATTCAGTTAACGGTGCACATATGGAATTAAAGTTTTTGATATACTTCTGGTAGAAACCACATAATGAGACAAAGGATCTCACGTCCTTCTTGGTTTGTGGTCTCGGGGCTTTCTGTAGTTTCTCTAAATTCTTTGGGTCAGGGGTCATGTTTCCCTGATAAACTGTGTGTCCCAAAAATTCCAATTCTTTACATCCAACGCAACATTTGGTTGGTCGGGCTGTTAAATTTGCCTCCCTAAGTCGATCAAACAGCATGTTCAGAGAGTCAATGTGTTCCTCAAATGTTTCTGTTGCTATAAGGATATCATCCATAAAATTTGTTATACAGGGATTATTCAGAGGATCCAATAATTTTCTCATCATTCTAGAGAAGACACTAGGCGCATTCTTCAATCCAAATGGCAATCTATTAAACTCATAGTGTCCTTCTGAGGTACTAAAAGCTAGGTATGGTCTAACCTCAGGCTTTACTGGAATCTGATAGTATCCTTTACTCAGATCCACTTTTGAGAAATATTTAGCTTTATTTAGTCTGGCAAACAGCTGATTTGTATCCGGCAATGGATCCACCTGTCCTTCTGTAATAGCATTCAGTCTCCTGTAATCTATACAGAGTCTATGTTCTCCAGAGGGCTTCCTTAAGAGTACAACACCGGAACTATACGAAGACTCACTGTGCGAAATAATTCCTTCCTTCAACAGATAGTCTATCTCTTCCTTCAAAGCTTTTTCCTTAGCAAACGGAATCGAATATGGTTTCATACAGACAGGTGTGGAGTCTATGAGTTTCATATCATATTCCAATAGGTTTGTATGCCCTGGTCGGTCTGTTAACACCTCTGCATGATTATTTAGAACCTGTTGCACTCTCTCTTTCTGAGTTTTCGTTAAATGTGTACTGATTTTCACCTGTGCTGCTGTCTCACAGGGGTGTAATGGATATTCAAATGATGAAAGTGGTTCCTTTTTCATCTCCATGGCGATGGACAAGGTCAACAAGTGTGTCTCTTCCTGATGTTCTCTTTCCAAATATTTCTTCAGGAGATTCACATGATAGATTTTTTCTTTCCCCTTCTTATCTATCTTATAATTTGTTCTAGACACCTTCTCTAGAACTGTATATGGACCCTGCCATCCAATTTGTAACTTATTCTGACTCCCGGGCAAAAGAAGCAGTACTTTCTCTCCCACAGCCAAATTTCTGTCTTTCGCCTTCCTGTTATAATAGGCAGCATGTTTCTTCCTGGCTTGTTTCAAATTTTCATTGGCAAGTTTCCAGCCAGTTTTTAACCGAGTGGTCAGCTCATTCACATATTGGTATGAAGATGTAATGTTTTCCTCTGCCTTTTCATCAGTCCACGTTCTTAACAAAGCTACATATGGACCTTTAATTGTGTGGACCTATTTGTCCATGCACCGGTATGGTCTCTTCCACTCGAAGCTTTATAGTGATGATTTTTCCTCCCAGAATTATCATTCACAAAACGACCGCTACCAATTTTTCTTTTGGGGCTTTCTCCCCACTTAAAATTCTTGATGAGAGATTTCCTCTCTACATCTCTTCCTCCAGTTTGTTTAAGTCCGATTGAGGGATTTTCGGCTTATCCTGGGGTAAGACATCTTTTTGCACTCTCCGCATAGTGGCCATTGTAAAACAGTTAAGTGAAGCTTGTCCGTGAAAAGGGGCTTCCCATTCCATTTGGTCCACTTTATCAAATCTATATTTCTTTTATTATCAGGCCTAATTTTGCCCCTGGCGTGTCCAGGTCCTGATCCATGTTCCCACTTGTGGGTGTTCCCTCATGTGCTATGCTACACCTTTCTACAAAATTCTCAATGTCCCATCTTGCTTTGGGCCAATAATAATTGTGAGCCACCTTTTGAATGATGGTACCTATTTTCTCATGGTCCCCATCTGGTTTCACATGTAGGCTCCTTATTAAGTCTGTCCTATATCTTTTTGGAAGAACCAGCTGTCCGTGACCATTGGATCTAGCTCCAGTCTTCCTATACATCAACTTGTTTTTCATGTAAAAATCTCCCTTGCCTGGAGTTGTATGACAAGTTGACAATTTTCTGAAACAAGGCTTGAGTGTTTTATCCCCAGCCTGTGCCTTCCTCATCTCTTCTGGAGTGGTATCTAACATAATATCCTCCTCCTGTCTTGAGGTCGACCTGACCTGAAGGGTTGCCATATACACAGGTTTCCTTCTGCAACGGTCAGTGTCATGATTGTCCATCTGACAATTCTTACACCACCTTTTTCCTTGGTTGAAAGATTTTCTTTCATCATATTTCCTTTCATCGAATTGTGGGAATTTATTTTTATTTTCATACCGTGGCCTATCAAATTGGTGCTTACCTTTATTTTGATCCCTAGGATCAAATTTATTAAAGTTCTGTGGTGCCCTAAAGTTATCCACCTGTTTCTTTTTATTACCTGTTACCTCTGCTTGAGCTGCTTGATACCTTTCAGCAACATTTAGCAACTCACCCAGCCTCTCTGCACCTTGTTCCATGAGAAACTTTCTCAGGTCTGGAGCCATGGACTCTCTTAGTTGCTCTATAAGGACCATTTCCTTAAGATCTTGGGTTTTCCCCAGAGAAGTCCATTTCTCCAAGTATGTCTCTATTCGTGCAGAGAACTGGTGATAGGTTTCACCTGACAGTAGTTTAGCATTCCTAAATTTTTTCCTATAAAATTCTGCATTCTTTTCATACCTTAACAAAAGAGCCTGCTTTAGCATGTCATAATTTTCCTGATCACCTCTGCTCATTTTTGCAAAAACTTCATAAGCTGCCCCACGAAGTCCCTGAGATAACTTTAAGCTCCACCTTTCTCTCTCTAACCCATACGTGGTAGCTAATAGTTCATACCTATTTATATAGCTCTCAATATCATCGTCTTTCTCAACAAAATGATCTAAATGAAAATTCATAGCTGAGGTTGAGGCTCCTTGAGTAACCGTAGCATCAGAGGCAAAGGGACTGGCACCATTTTCAGGAGCATGGCCTTGAAACTCAAACTCCCTTAGTCGTAACTCATGTTCCCTCTGTAATCTTTTATCTTCTGCTTCCCTTTCTGCAGCTAATTTCTTCTCTTCTCTTTCTGCAGCTAATTTCTTCTCTTCTCTTTCTGCAGCTAATTTCTTCTCTTCTCTTTCTGCAGCTAATCTTTTGTCTTCTCTTTCTGCTTCCAATTTCTTAGCCTCTTTGTCAGCCTCAATCTGCAACCTCTTAGTCTCAGCCTCAGCTTGCAACCTCTTAGTCTCAGCCTCAGCTTCAAACTGTAACTTCTTAATTTCCCTTTCAGCCTCTAATTTTCTTTCGGCTTCAAACCTTCTTTCTTCGCGTTCAATAAATTTGTCACATTCCGTAGTGACCTCCGCAACCCTAACTTGCCCATCTAATCCTAACTCTTTTGACGTCTGAACCGCAGCAGATCGAAATTTGGCCAGGTCCGCCATTGTCTATCAGGTAAATTTATACAATGTCTAACCAACAATTCAATTCTCTCTAATGGACAACACAGGCACCGTGAGCTCAACCTTATTTAATTCCACCCAAGGATACCTTTTAATTCTTATATTCCCTGAAGTGAATTACCCCCAATATTTTTAATAGGGAAAGATTCAAAATCCCAAGAGCGAGACCCCAATATATGTGGTGAAGTGGGATGTTATAAATATTTATAGGGACTTAGTGTACTGACTGAGATCAGCTGTGAAGGTATCTATATCTATTAAGAGTAGTGTATTATAGATAACCTTACTTGCTACCACATATCTATATATCTCAGTCAGAATTATTCTGGAATAGTGTGATGCTACGTTATGTGTCTAGGGTATGTGTATGATGAAGTGTAAGTCACAACAACAGACAGATAAACAATTTAATTTAATCCACTACTCTTGACAACACTGTGACACTCACATACATATAACACTCTATGAGATATCTTAAAAGAGTCACTGATAACTTTCAAATAACAATATGTATTCATTACTGGCATGAATGAATATGTGTCCTGATTCAACTACAAGGGAACCAGGAATCACAATCAATTTAAATTACAAGTTATGTACAGAATGTATTTAATATGAATATTGTAGTGACATATATTATTACAAATGTTCTATGTGTGTCAGTTGTGTAGTAGTAAAATGAGGTAATACTGGTTTTGTTTTGTTCAAGCTCTGTTGGTATTTGTCATCATGACTTCAATAGTTTGTCTTTAGGGACTAGTATTGGAGATGTTCACAGTTCCTGATTTTAAGACAAGTAAATTCCCCTCTTAATGTTAATTTTACAAAGTCAGTTCAAGATGAGGGGACATAATGTTGAGCTCAGCTGGCCAATTCGCTTATCTGGCGTGATGGCGGCAGGAAAGGACTCCTCTGCTCGAATTCTCCTCTGGGCTCTGGAGACACCTCACTGATAGCTACAAGGACCAAGGAGTATGCTGTCCGACACTGGATTCAGCAAAGCTCTGACCAGGTGCTGCTCAGTACCATCAAGACCACTGTCCCTGAAATCAAGAAGGATGTACCTTCTACTTCATAACTAATTTATATTTTCTTTTTACACTGATCACAATACATCACAAACATTGCGTTCAGAGCGTTAGGCCAACAGTCAGCTTCATCTGAAATACTTTATACCAGCATTACCATCCTTAATGGTCACTACGCCTCTGCACTTCCAGCATTATTTCTTTCTAGTCAATCATCCAGGTGTCAGTGTACTGTTTGGCCATTCCATGCCGTTTTACTTCTCTCCGACACCCTCTGTTCAGGCTGGAGCATTACAGGCTTTACCTCACGTTTGCCACTGAACTACACATATATATACAGGCATAAATCAACAATTCACATTCAATTTTCATTAAAAGATATTGAATGGTTCAAGCTTACCACAATTCATACGAATAAACACAGATACGTTGATTAGCAATGAATTCTGGCACAAACTGGCACAAATTTCCATCTGCTTATGTTCCAGGCTTTTATTTAGTAAAATATGAGCTGGCTTCAACGCACTGATGCTTTATCAAGCTTATTTAAACAAGTGGTTTCGAACTAACGCTCCCAAGTGTGTATATCAGCGAGTCTGACCAATGAGGCCCCGTTTCGACAAGTGTTTGAAAAAATGTTATCTTTTCCCGTCTCCCCTAACAACCAAGATAGTATTTATAGCCCGACCAATCGTGGTTAGGCTTTCATTTGTTGCGCTCCAATCAATTTGGAGTTTACATGGTAGGCTATTTCTGTAACGTAAATTTTTTTCAAACACGTTAAAAAAAATCTTATGAGCAGAAATGATTTTATGCTGTCAGGCACCCCCAATATTTTATTTTGGGTATAATTTATTAATTCCTGGACTATTTGCGTAACGTTTTACATATTATTTGTCAGCAAGCCCTAAGGAACCCAAAAATACAAATTTAAAGGAGCTACGTGGCTGCATTCAAAATATGCATTTTCTACCTCCTGTTTCGAAGATGTGCTGTCTGGGTACTGTTATGTTTTCAACCGTAAACCCATCTATTGTTATCTTTCCTAATAAGCGTTTTTTATGATTTTAAACCCTAACTCTGGGAAGGGTAGTGAATTTATCACTGTCCGTCCGAAAAAGTTAGTGCTTGTAGACTTACACGCGTGATAGTAGTAATTGTGTATCGCGCGACGCGTGTTTAATGTTCGGCTTTCTGCCTCTCCCTTCTCGCTATCCTTTTGTCCATCTGTTCGTTCGTTTTGGTAACGTAATGTAGAAAAAGACATGAATGGAATTTAAAATTTAGGTCATTACGCAGTCTGCCTCTTAATGTTTTTCCAAGAAATACAGCACACGTTTCATTGAAGAAGGCGGGTAATAATACAGTAAGCTTTTATATCAACGTGAAAGCGTTACAATTTGCAGACGAAGCAGAAAACAAGGGGGATTTCGAGTACATTCTTTGTGACAGCACTGTTATTTTACCATTGCTCTTCTCTTTATTAATTTTATTTGTTAGGCTTCATATTTACCTAATAATTTATATATGTGGATTAGAATATTTCATGACACTTACTTACTTACTAAGTCGTTCCCCTTCTACCGTGAGGTGTAGAGGTTTGGAAGAGAGAGCGCCAGACTATCCTATTGGCTGTCTTCCTCCTGGCCTGGTTCCATTCTAGTCCTCGGTCCTTCAAAGATTGTCTAATGTTGTCCTCCCAGCGGACTCTGGGTCGTCCTGGGGGTCTGGATCCCTGGCTCTTTGTTTCCCATGCTTTTCGTGGTAGCCGATCTTCTCCCATTCTGCAGACATGGCCAAACCATCTTAGTTGGGACTGTTCTACTTGGGTCTGCAGGGGGTGGGATTTTAGGCCTTGACGTATCGTCTGGTTGCGGACCGTGTCTCTTCTTGTTACTTCAACCACCTTCCTCAGATACCTCATTTCTGAGGTTTGGATCTGGCTTTTGTGGGTTGTAGTCATTGCCCATGACTCGCATCCATATGTCAAGACTTGGACATAGGTGGAGCGGTATACAGCCATCTTCGTTTTCTTACCAACCTCTCTCTTGCTGAGGAATCCTCGATTTATGGCCTGAAAAAGTCTCCCAGCTGCTGCTTTTCGAGTGGCCAACTCTTCTTTGATGCCTCCCTTTCGGTCTATAATAGCTCCGAGGTATTTAAAGTGGTCGACCTGCTCCAGGACCTGTTCTCCCAGCTTAATCTGATGTCTTCTTTCTTCTCGTGATATCACCATGGATTTTGTTTTAGAGCTGCTTATGACCATCCCTCTCTTCTCCAGCTCTTCCTTCCAGACTTGCAGGTTGGATTGGAGATGTGCCTCTGATTTAGCAATCAGGGCAACATCATCAGCAAATGCCAGCTCTGAAATACAGACCTGTCTCATCTTCCAGTACCCCACTGAATACTTTCTTGTTCTCTCCTTACATGCCTTGATGACATCGTCCATGAGGAGTATGAAAAGATAAGGTGACAGGATATCACCTTGTCTTACACCAGTGGTGGTCCTGAACTCTTCTGACTTATGGTTTGCTGTCCTCACATAATTTCTGCAAGACTTTTAGAATCTCTGTATAGCATGAATCAGAGGTGCTGGAATGTTCTTCCTTGCCAAACAGTCCCAAAGTTTGCTCCAGGGGACCCTGTCAAACGCCTTTTCCAGATCTATGAAACGAAGATGGATCTCACTCTTATACTCAAGGGTCTTTTCACTCAGCTGAATGAGTGTGAAGATTAGGGTACTTTGGTTAGCTCGGAATCCGCACTGGACCACATCCAATTGTGGCTCAGCTAGGCGTCAGAGTCTCTGCTCTAGGATTCTAGAGTAGATTTTTACCACGGACACTGAGAAGGGATATGCCTCTATGGTTTCCACATTGTCGATTGTCACCCTTTTTGAAAATTGGTGTTATGATGGCAATCTCCCAATCTCTTGAACATAAAATCATTTTATATGTCTATTGGCAAATTTTTGTTTGAACTTTATTGGGACCACAAACCGCCAAAACTTGAGAAATTCAGTAGAGGATAAAATATAATGTCTCATCATGTACACAATTTGTATATTTTTTCTTTCAGCTGCAAGCCTTGGCGGGCACCACATTGAGTATCCCTGATCTACACTATAGACCCCTCACATGAGCCTAATTACCACAACTGCACACATCCATATGAGACAGTACAGAATGTCCTGCTCAGGACTCTACAGAAAGAAGAATGCTACTGCCTGGCTCCCTAACAATTACAAACACTCTATACAGCACCATTCTATACAGCACCACTCTATACAGTACCACCCAACAGCTACAGGACACACTCCAATTCTTCAACTAGGCTTTAGAAACAAAAACAGGCCAGAGTTAACAACAAACACAAGACGTTATATGTCAAAAACATGACATTTATATACAGTCATAAGCAAATCAATTGTGCTGTGTAATAAAAATGACTCTTGAACTCTGTCATGATGATGATACTTGTACTGTGTAATAAACATGATACTTGTAATCTGTAAAAACATGGTACTTGTACTGTATGTAACAGGCAGTTCGAGGTCAGAAAATAATAAAGGGATCGAGTGTAAAAATACGCTTTAGAAAATTTGCATAACAGTGGTAACAAACTATTAAACTTTACTAAAAGGGAAATAAAATGGGACTGTGGGTTTTGAGGTAAAGGGAGATAAATCCTTAATTGCACCCCTTGTGAAAAGTCGTGGTTTTAGGAATTCATGCGTAAAAGAATATGGTTTCGAAAATTTGTTTCAAGCTATTAAAGTTAACTTAGGGGGAGAAGAGTCTATGAATTATAGTCTTATTTAGCAAAGGGAGATGAAGGTTTATGTCCCTTGAAGGTTTTAAGTGAGTTGTTTTTTCGAACAGTGTGAACGTAGCAGGTTTTGCATGGGAGTTTTGGTAGGAGCGAGTGAACGATTCATGACAAAGTCTGAGTTAGAATGTTGGTTAATAAATTGTTATGGTAAATCAAAGTAAAAGTTTTAATCAGTTCAGATCCAGACATGTTTGGTACACCAGCATGATAGTTAGCATAGCTGATTCAGCAGTCCAGAGACAGTTTTCACAAGGTTCAAGAAGTTGTGCAAGTGTTTTCAAGATTCACAAGATGACCAGGTATGATAAACTGTTTTGAAATCATGAGAAGACATTAGACAGCAGCTAGCCATAAGAAGTGTGGCCGATAGACAGTTTTGATAGAAATTTTCACCCCTGGCGGTTTAGGCCAGTCTTATCATAAAGATACATCAAGTGATCACACAAAGACTTGAAGTTAGAATAATGTGAAGACAGAAGTACAACAGAGCAACTACAGCAGAACTAAAAACGTCGAGTACTGAGAAAAAACACCATGACAGTAAACATTAAATGACAACAGTGGTTCTCAAACCATTACCCTTTGACTGACTATCAGAGTCAGTAGATAAATAGAAGCAAGACAGTGCTTAGAAGAATATAAGACGAATGCAAGGAAGATGCGTTAGAATTCTCATCATGAAATGAATTTTTTTTGCTGTATAAAAATCACCAGCCTCACGAGGAAGGTTGGGCAGAACATCCCTTCTCAACTGTTGCTGAAATCATAGATGTAAATAAACTTCATGTTACGTTCATTGCTGTCGCCGTGAAGTGTGTTACCAGCTATTTAATCATCAACCACCTGTTTTGTCCAGCTGTTGTAGTCGTCACAAGTTTCGTCTGAAGTACTTAACATCATCATCCACAACTACCTACTGTTTACGGCAGGATGCGAACCCACTATACACACCATCATCACACGTACGGCCACATGTGTAATAAACATGATACTTGTACTGTGTAATAAACATGATACATGAACTGTGTAATAAACATGATACTTGTAATCCGTAAAAACATGATACTTGTATTGTGTAATAAGCATGATACTTGTACTGTGTAATAAACATGATATTTGTACTGTGTAATAAACATGATACTTATAATCTGTTACAAGCATGATATTTGTACTGTGTAATAAACATGAGAGGATAGTGTGATTCGCTTGCATAGCTAGGTGGAGTTGTCGCACGGAAGGTCCAGGGTTCGAATCCTGGGTAAGCCACTCATGTCTGTTGTTTTTCTGTTGTCTAGTGTTCTGTTTCTGTATTTCCTACGAGTGCCTGATAACATACCTTTGTGTTTGTCTCATATTAATTTACTGTTTACAGGCCTCGGGTTTCCCTCCCTTATGTGTTATAAATGTTTATACAATACCAAACCTACCCTCTGTCCTGTTCTTACTGTTTTAAGTCTACTATTATTTACTGGACACAGTATTAAGGTCTTTGTCTTGTGTGAACTGGCCTATACTGTATAATAGGGGAACAACAGAAGTGATTGCATCATTAATAGGCTGAACTGCCCATGGTAAACTTCCGGTGTTATGTCTTGCAGTTCGCACTAATGACCTGTCATCAAAGCATCATTTTTTGGTGATGCGTAGATGGCAGGGAGGATAGTGTGATTCACTTGCATAGCTAGGCGAGGTTGTCGCACGGAAGGTCCAGTGTTCGAATCCTGGGTAAGCCACTCATGACTGTTGTTTTTCTGTTGTCTAGTGTTCTACTTCTTTATTTCCTACGAGTGCCTGATAACATACCTTTATGTTTGTCTCATATTAATTTACTGTTTACAGGCCTAGGGTTTCTCTTCCTTATGTGTTATAAATAAACATGGTACTTGCACTGTGTAACAAACATGATACTTGTAATATGTAAAAACATGAGACTTGTACTGTGTAATAAACATGATACTTGTAATCTGTAATAAGCATGATACTTGTACTGTGCAATAAACATGGTACTTGTAATATGTAAAAACATGGTACTTGAAATGTGTAATAAACATGATACTTGTACGGTACTGTGTAATAAACATGATACTTGTAATCTGTAATAAGCATGATACTTGTACTGTGTAATAAACATGGTACTTGTAATATGTAAAAACATGGTACTTGAAATGTGTAATAAACATGATACTTGTACTGTGCAATAAACATGATACTTGTAATCTGTAATAAGCATGATACTTGTACTGTGTAATAAACATGGTACTTGTAATATGTAAAAACATGGTACTTGAAATGTGTAATAAACATGATACTTGTAATCTGTGATAAACATGATACTTGTAATGTGTAATAAACATGATACTTGTACTGTGTTCGGTTCCAAAGGTTGTTACAGCCGGAAGTTGTGGTGAGGATAAGCTCTCACTGCAGATAAAATACTCCTATGGCACGTGCCTCAAGCAGCCTCTGACAACCAAGTCCAGCTCCCGGCCTCAATTTGAGCCCGGCGGAACTGTTTCCACTGACGAGAGAAGGGGCAAAGGCGAGCGATTGGCGCCTTAAAACCAGCCGCTTCGGGCAGATAGGGCTCGTGATCCTTGGTTGGTAGCTTATCTAAGAGAAGGAACTCTGAATTCAAACCACCGCTGCCTTGCGGGAATATCCATTTATGGAATTGGCTTCGGGAGTAAACCCTGAGGATAAATCCAGAGTTGGAGTCCCTAAGGCAGTCTAATGTTGATTCGACATTATTCTGGCAACTCCTGCGACGTGGCTGGTACCAAACTGTATTGGCTACTGCCATTCCTTTGGATCTACTGGCTGCGTGGAGAGGGGGAACATGCTGCATGGGCAATAGCTTGATCTCCATTTAACTGTGCCCAAGCTCGCGCCCTGGAGAGGACACTCCGGCTTCACCGTATAGGTGTCGGCAAAACACGGGAAGTAGCAGTTACCGGTTATAAGCATTTTGCCCAATTGGCGTAGGGCATGGCGCCAGGTGCTACTTCCGACAGTGGGAGAGGTTCTAGAATCTCACTGGACAGCTACCGCCCGCTTCAAGCTGGGCAGCCCCCAGTCAATAAGGTGTTGTCTCGCCACTGTCTGCTTTCCCCATTGGGTGCATGGGGATTAGGATCAAACCCGAACTGTGGACAGAAAATTTTGCACCAAGCAATTATCGTAATAATAGAAATAAGCAAACTCTCAGATTGGGATGCTGGAACGTCAGGACTATGTTGACTGGACTATCCGAAAACCTACAGGATGTAAACGATGTCAGGAAGATAGCCATAATTAATGAGCTTAAACGACTTCAGGTGGATATAGCTGCACTTCAGGAAGTGCGCCTGGCGGGCTCTGGAATGGTGAGCAAGAAGGACTACACATTTTATTGGCAAGGGAAAGATCCTAATAAAACTAGAGAACACGGAGTAGGTTTTGTGGTCAAATTCGGAGGTACAGTTGAGACTTTTCCGACTGACATTGCCACACCATTTTTTACTCGTTACGTACACGCATGTATGCTCAGAGCACCAATCGCCGACCTTACTGTCGGACAGATACATGGTATAAAGGTGTGTACTTCGGAACAAATTTTGGCTTGGGAACAGCAACATCACCTTATGCCGCCACCTTAATGACTATGCCAAAACCTTATCACCAGGTACATTCTGCTAACATGATACATTCTGCTAATTTGGTGCAATCTTGCAGTACTGATGATACGATTGTTCATCATACTAATTTTGGTGCTTCTTTTAGCCCAGTTCGACATACCTCAGTACGCCGTTACTCTAACTTTGATTATTCTTTAACTACTATTATAGAAGAAGATCCTTCGGTTTTGTCTGACACACACACTAACTTTATCGCTACGACTGAATCTACATCCAGTCACGTTGATTGCAACTTCTTTGCTGCAATGACTAGTGTTTTCTTAGCCACATGTATGGACTTGGTTGTTAACATATCTATACCTTATGGGTTTCTTTACCTTTCTTATTGGGCCGGTTAGCTCAGTATCTTTGTGTTTTTCGACTTTTTGTCGCACTTTCTGCTTTCCTTTTAAACTTCGACGCAGGTCCAAGTCTACCATTGTCTGTTTTTTCATCTTTTATTGTATATTTCTTGCTTTTTTCTTTGCCCAGTACACAGGCTATGACTTCAGTTCAGCCTTTGAGATATACGCCTTTGTCAACTGCATTTCCTTTGTCTTGCGCAAAATCTCAGATTGTCAGCCATCATTACACTCTTGGTCATCATTACACTCAAAATGACGTTGGTATCATGTGTATATTCACGACTTTTCCGTACATCATTGCACGATGCTATCTTTCTCTGACACTTTTATCACCATATATTATTGATAATTTCAATTCAGTCTGTGCTACTTTCACTGTTACCCTTTCTCGTTTATCAGAGGAAGGTTCGACTAACGTCATACAGTGGTCTGAAGTTTGCACGGCCACATTTGGTAGGTTAAAGTTAAAGTTAACTTTTTTCTCTAATAATATCCTACCGTTACCAAACAGGAATTTTCATTTGATTATTCACAGGAATGCCTTCTCGATGGGAATCGGAGCTGTTATACGTGTCTTCATGTCGCAGCGTGGATGTTTCTTTTGTTATCTATTTTAACTAGGTGACTGAGGCAGGCCTAGTTATTACTCTATGTGGTCAAATTTCCTTCCTTGACCTATCTCCCAAGTAGAGCTATCTCTTTAACTGGCCTCCTTGTTCCGCCAGAGATGGTGATTCCTGGATGAGATAAGGTTCGTCTTTACTTCAACCCAGACCACGTTCTTCTCTCCTTGGTGGTGTCTAGCGACTGATGCGTATAGGGTGTTCTATTATTTCTATCTCTCCTATTACTCACTTCTAATAACTCTCCATTCCTTAATCTCTTCACACATCAAAGCAACCGGAGTGATGTGATTCAATTTCGAAAACAACTTTTATTTACATAAGATAATCCAAGATCAACCAACATAATTCATCAGACACAGTTCTCAATTACAATGTCCTCAAGTCTTCCACTTGATTCAATCAAATATCTCAAAGCATAGTTATACATTGTTTCTCCTATAGCCTCTTGCATATTTCGTTGTATACCTAGCCTACTAAAGATCCTTCTCATTTTTCACGATTTTTCTCATATTTTCTACAACAGTTCTAAATCCCTGGAGTCATGTTCTCACCCAATCTCAACCTAGTTAGGTTTAACTCCTTTAAATGCAGCATATAAGATTTCAATAGCTACACCTGAAATAATCAAACAATGTCCAACACCAAAATGGCCTCCACCATACTTACTCTAATATGAGAGAGCGCATGAGATGTTTCATGAATGTCAGATTCACTTGTGGTGGCGTCTTCATACTTACTCTTATATGAGAGAGCGCATGATATGTTTCATAAATGTCAGTGCTGTAAACCCTTTGTTCAATACAATCTCGTTTAATGGCAATGCCTCATCTTCTTGGTATGACAGCCCATCCTGGCTATCTGATAATAAAAGTTATCCACTTTTTAAGCTTTAATTATGCCTTTGCTTCAATATTCTCTTCTGTAGCTCGCTCCCTTAAATAGATGCGTCATTAGCCTGTGACAAAGTTGCTGAAATTCAAAAAAATAGTTCAAAATTCCTCTTACCGTTTTAAATCGAAGTCCAACACCTATCACAATCCCTACTGTTCACCCTTATTCTATTCCTAATATGTTCATCTCAGTATTTAACCACAGATAATCTACTCTCCTGAATTCCTATCGCTAAGAAATTCTAAATCTAGCTATCAGTTTCTGGATACGAACAACTGTTGACCACAAGTTCGTTTCTTGAGAGCCCTGGGCAGCACTTCTTGCTTCCGCAAAGTTTCTGATGGGACTCATCTCTTTTCGTCCTTCAATTTCCTATCTGATGGTCCAAAGTTGTTTTTGAGTGAATGCGATTGGTCCATAGTTTTACTCACTCACCTAACGCCACCTACACGCTTAATTCTATGCTGTCAACCCTGTGAACTGTGCTTCATAACTGTTTATTTCTAGTCACTATTTTCACGTGCGTTTTACTCGGCACTCCGTTCTCTTAACTGTAAAGGGCGCTAATAATATTGTTATCTCCCTTTGTACTTTGTGCCTTAGTTACATTTTTCCGTCTATGTCTCTACTAAAACTAGTCTGATATGCAAATTTGGTAAACTCTAATGATATATACTTAGATTACTTTAAAGTCTAAAAAGGTTCCCTCCCTTACAAAAAACACTACATTTTCATTCTTTTATCTCCCATGTTAAGAACGAATAGCCTATCACTTAAATTATTCTGATTTCTAAAACCATTTTCTCATACTTTGTTATATTAACGACCCAAAATTATTGTTCAACTGACTTAAACCTACAGTGTATTTTACACCGCACAACCACACGGTGATTTTGTCTCAACACGCTCATAAGACTTTCCAAGGCCGCTGGAGCTTTGATATTGCACATAACTGAGGACATTATGTTCTTTGATTTTTATGTGACACGTTATTAGCATATTATTCATACACAACAGTGTGTTCATGAACATTGAACGAGTGACAATAGTATTGACAATAGTATTTAAACTTAACATATCATTACGATACATTTCGGTAGTGAACATTTACCAAGTGTGTATTTTTTATTTGCATTACCCAGCACTTAGTTGTGCACTAGGAGTAACTGTTTATGCGCGGTATTAATTTCTGCTTTCTATAATAAGCTCATTATTAGTGATTAATAAGTTAATTAACTTGTTTCTCTTGCCTATTATGCTCTATTTAGATTGTAGCTTTCTTTTCTTGTTTTATATATGTATTGCCTTTTTGTTCCATGCTGTTTTGCCATACTTGTATTTATTTACACACAACCCGTTGATTAATTTCAATTGTTACCATGTTGTATCATTGCTTTCTTTCTCTACGCACATTTCATTGCTGGTCATTCTTCATTTCATTTCATTTCCGCTTTTCACTCTCCACATATTGGTTCATAGTTAGTCTATACTTGATATACTTCATCTTTGTTTGAATTTGATTATCTTTGCATACTTCATCTTCATACTCTACACATACTTCCATCCCTCTATTGTTGGTTTATTTATATGACTTAACATATAGTATAATTCTCTGTTGTATATAATAGAACTTGATCGACCTCACATTTTTGTTCGATGTAATTTAAAAAAACAATGATGATATCATTTAAGTGGGAGTTAAGTGTTTGGGATTCTTACGTACGGTTCTGATTTTTTATAGACACGCTAGTAAGCACGTTTAAAGTTATGAGATGATTTTTTTTTTTTATTTGGGTGCTTGAACATAGCTCAACTGAGTATGTGTTAGTTTTTTAAACATAAAGAAAGTGTTCAAATGTTCTTAGTAGTAGTTGGGGGAGAGATACGGGTGAGCTGAGCTCACATCTCAAGCAGTTAGTTCGCGCTTGAGCAAAGATTTACTGAGTTGTACTGAGAAACTATAATCTCGGTCATTAGGTATCTGGCAGGGCTTCGAGACGGTTTTTATAGTCCCGCTAGTGTGTCCAGGGTTATTTTCTGATGGGTTATATATACGAGGGACGGTCAAAAAGTAATGCCTTGTAATTTTTAATTTCATTCAATAGGCAAGAAAACAGATAAAATTCACATTGAAATGTAGTCCCAAGTCTGAACTTCAAAAATGTATGTCTCAATGTAGTCTCCGTTATTTGTTAACAGTTTTTGTCCATCTTCTCACAAGGGCATGTATCCCCGCACGGTAAAAATTTGTGACCTTTTTCCTAAACCACTGGCGTACGGCGCGTTTAAGGGTCTCGATGTCCTCCAAGTGATGTCCACGAAGATCTTCTTTCAGTGGTCCAAACAGATGGAAGTCAGAAGGTGCAAGATCGGTACTGTAAGGGGATGTGGTAATAATGTCCAGCCAAATTCTGCAATCGCAACAATGGTGCGTTTAGCGGTGTGTCTTCTTCTTCTTCCGTCCTTAGCCAAAGACCGACCAAGCAGTCAGAGGCCATCACGCCTTGTGGCGTCTTAAGGGCAACAGCAGATTGATTTTCTCTGTTGTAGTTTCCCATCACGCCTAGCGGCGTCTTTAGGGCAACAACAAATAGATCCATCTGCCGTTGTTTCCGTAATCGGTGTGACAAGCCAACGGGTGATCAGCCCATTGGGCTTAGCGGTGTGTGGCGTGGCATTATCGTGCAACAGTAGTGCAGTTCTCTGATCTTTTAATGGGTAAAGTCGCCGAAGATGACCTCTAAGCTTCTTCAAAGTTTCAATGTAACGGTCTGCATTCACCGTGTTTCTCTGTTCCAAGAAGTCGAGAAGAATCACACCCTTCTCATCCCAAAACACGGAGACCATAACTTTCCCTACAGATGGTGAACTTTTGAACTTCTTTCTTGTCGGCGATGTTGTGTGATGCCATTCCATTGACCGCCTCTTGTATTCTGGTTTTAAAAAAATGAACCCAAGTCTCATCACCTGTCACAATATTCGATAGAAACTCTTCTCCTTCAGTTTCGTAACGGTGCAGGAGGTTGATGGCTATGGTTTTCCTTGTTTCTTTAGGTCTGTCTGTCAAAATTCTGGGTACCCACCGTGCACAAACTTTTGAATAACCCAGGTCTTTAATGATGTTCTGGACACTGCCTTTACTAATGGACAACATGGAAGAAAGTTCATCCAGTGTTACCCGACGGTCACCACGAATGATGCCATCAACTCGATGAATGTTGTGTGGAGTCACTGCGGTAGACGGACGGCTAGTCCGCTTTGCGTCAGCCATTGAGGATTGACCTACTTCAGCTTCGTCACAACGATGTACCCAACATCGGACAGTGCTAACATCCACTGTTGAATCTCCATTAACATTCTTCAAACGTTCGTGGATGCGGATTGAGGTCTCGCCTTCAGCATTGAGGAATTCTATGACATAACGTTGTTTTAACCGAACGTCTTTGGCAGCCATTTTTAAATTGTTACAGTGGTGCCACCTGTTACTGAAACAGGTTGGTAATGCTATACAGTGCATAAGAGTGTTTGAGGAATCCTGCTAAATTTACAAATTGCACACCGATGCAGTATTTACATACATAAAAAATAGGAGGCATTACTTTTTGACCTTCCTTCGTATTATTACCATTTGTGATGAGTTGCTGGTGATGCACTCAAGTTTCTGATGGATTATATTTACTCTCACCATGAATGATGAGTTGCTGTTAATGCAACCAATTTCTGATGGATTATATGTACTTTCACAATTTACGATGAGTTGCCGTTTTCTGCAACCTATTTGCCATGGATTATACCTGCTGTTCTAACTTATGATTTGCTGTCCATGATGTCAACGTTACTGTTGTAAATAAACTGTGTATAAGTTGAAAACTAGTTGGTCTATTTCCTGACCCAACATTACTGTTGTGTGGGTTTACATCAGATATTTACAAACCTAAACAGCTCACGACATTCGCCCATTATATTTACACACCTGTCGGCCACTAACAGTAAGCCCGACATTACTGACATCGACCTTGTCAGTGGTACTACACCACAACACCTCCCACATACAATCAACAATAACAGAAACCACTAACAGAGCAGCTTGTAACGAATTTCAACAGTGACAACTATGTTATAAACACAATACTTGTAATTGCATGGCACTTGTGCTATGTTACAAAATACGACAGTTGTGCATTTATACGAATAAAGTGCATGTTTTAGCATATTCTTAAGTACCATGTACAAGAATTACATTAAAGGGACATAAATGATCATTTAGCAAGAAATAGCAGAAATAACAATAGCTTGATACTTTGAGCTGGTGATTAGTATGTAAATTCTAACTATTAAAATAAAGAAACAATCAAAAACTTCTTATAAAAGGTCTTTCACCAAATTTTCATTCTGGCCTAGCCAAATCTGAACTGTAGGTCCTCTTATTATTTTCTACCATCCAGGGCTAAAACGAAAATTAAAATTTCATCCTTCATTATCATAATTGTCCTTTTCGCTCAAGGAACCATGCAGCCATCACTGCCACAAGACCCTAGCAGGAAAGGTCAAGGTAGTCTCATAGCAGATACTGCTGTAGAGGAATGAAGGGTTAGAGACTTCACTTACACTAAGTCCAGCTTTGAGAGGTGGGGGGATAACAGTTCATTTCCACACTGCCTTTGTCTTCCATAACTCAAGAGCAGAGTCATGCACCAATTTACAGCTGGGTAGATTGGAGCGTGACACTACTATTTTGAATCCAGAACCTTTGTGACGAGAGACCAGTGCTCTAAGCACCCTGGTAATCGGGCACGAAGCATGTGCCAAAGCATTCATGCACTCTTGCAGCTGTGGCTTCCTAAGCAATTTGTTTATCACAATGAGGTTGCCAGCCACACACTGCACAATGAGGAGGCCAGCCACACACAACGTCAACAAATCTTTCTCCATGGTTTAATGCACATATTCAGCCAAATTATGTATTTGATCTGCCTGACACATGTTCAGTTCAGACAGTGACTTATAAATCGCGGAAAATACGAAGCCTCATTGAAGATATATGTATTCCAGGCCAAGTTAGAAACTACGCTACTATCTATAACAAGGACTTTTTTTTTTATCAGAAACATCTAAGTCTGGTAATGGTTTTGTTATGCGAATACATAAAAGTGACATATAGACAATTTAAGCTTTACATGACATGTATCTCTGATTTAGTTCAAACAAGTGAACTGGGAGTAAGCCCAAGCATAAAACAAACACAAGAAAGTCTAGGTTACAAAAAAAACAAGGCTTCTAATCATTTGCTGCATTCAGTGCTGTAAAGGTTTTACGAGCCTAGATCTTATCTGAAGATAGTTCTAAACGTCTGGGGCATATGTGAAGATAGTTCAGAGCTTATCTGCAGATAGTTCTATAGTCTAGAACTTATCTGAAGATAGTTCTAGAGCCCAATACTTATCTAAAGTCTAGAGCATATGTGAAGACAGTTCTAGAGTTCAGTACTTGTCTCTTCTAAAAATTCAATACTTACCTAAAAATAGCTCTAAAGTCTAGAGCTTATCTGAAGATAGTTACTAAGTTTAGAACTTATCTGAAGATAGTTCCAAAGTTCAAAATTTATCTGAAGATAGTTCTAGGGTACAGAAATTATGTGAAGATAGTTCTAGAGCCCAGATCTTATCTGAAGATGGTTTTAAAGTTCTGAATTTAACTGAAGATAGTTCTAGCATTGAGAAGTTATCTAAAGATATTCCTAGAGTCCAGAACTTATCTGAAGATACATCAACAGTTTAAATCAATGCATAGATCACTTTCATGTTGCAGTAAGTAAAATAGCAAAACATGGATAGGTTTACAGCAATGTATCAGGTCACAGGCACCAGTTAACATATGATGAGAGAATCAAAGTCATTAAATTTTACAAAAGGCAAATACAAGCGCAGAATTTTACCAACAGCAAGTAACAAGTCTGGAATGACAACAGCTAAAAAAATTCCATTAATTACTTATCACATACAACAAAAAATACTTACAACTAGACCAATTATTGGGTGTATAAAATTTTAAACAGAAAAATTCTTTAAAAAAATGTATGGCACAAACAGAAAATCACAGGAGCAAATGTAGACCATAATTAGTTCATCTCAGCAAAAAATGCTATTATAAGTTCAATGTAATTAAACGAGTGTGTGAATCTGCCACAGCTAACACAGTTTTCCCAAAAAGGCAAATTAAAATGTAAACAAATATATTCACCAGGCCTGCGTAGTTTTGAGGGGAGGGAGGAAGACATCCTTAGACATGTCGTACAAGACAACTAATATGAGGTTTGGAAACCTCATCATGTCAAACAAATTGACACAGAAACCACAGCTGCGAGAGAATGTGAATGACGGGTGCCAGTTTCCTGCACAAGAACCAGCAGCAGTAGTGGATGGATGCTCTGTAAGGAGCACAAAATGAAGAAGAAATCTACTCATCAGCAAGATCATTTGACCCCAACCTACAAAATATGATAGGTCATCTTCATTTCTGTTTTTCCTTCTTTATGGAGAGGGGTCATCGGAGTGGCTAAGAGGTATGGCATCCGCTTCTATATCTAAAGGTATTGTGTTCGTTCCCAGTACTGGGAATATAATTGACGGACATTTTTGTCAGAAACAGTGGTTCCTAATGATGTCATACTTCCCCTTGATCTCCTGGAATAGTGAGATCGGACACGCCTAGTCTTCTCGGGCCAGAGTTTAAGCAAGTCACCGTCAACCATAAGATGTAGTGTTAGTAAAGCAGACATGCTTTCACATTCCATCATTTCCTTTGTGTTCCCTGTGAAGCATGAGGTCAACCAAGGCAGCTGTCTTCCTTGCAGGAAGCCTACATCAAAGCATCCAGGTACTCCTGCAGCTGTGGTTTTTGTATCACTTTGTTTTACATATAAAGTTATCAGCCCCACGTAATGTAGTAGTAGTAACCTCTTATGACATGTCTGAGGCATCTATAGTCCCATTCTGTCTTTGTCTCCACACAGTCCCCAGAAACTTCATGAACATGTTTCCACAACTGAAAATGAATAAACCGTATAAAGAAGACGTAGCAATACTCATGGATGGAGAATTACACCTATTGAAGTGAAAATATAAGAGGGATATCACTCTTCTACCAACACTTCAAACAACATCTGGAAGTCCTCTCAGTACAGCACAAGCACAAAATTAGGATTATATCAGAGCTATGTGCTTTCTGTGCTTCTCTATGGCGCGGACAGCTGGAGAGTTACAGAGAAGGAAATGTCGAAATTGTCCTCTTTTCACACATGCCTAAGAAAAATTCTCAGAATCTTTTGGCCGAATACCATCACCAACCAAGATCTGCTTACTCGGAGCAAGCAAGAGGACATGCACACCATCATAGCTGGCAGACGCTGGAGCTGGGTTGGCCATGTCCTCAGAAGAGACCCCGATGCCATCACAAGAACAGCTATGCTATGAACCCCTGAAGGAAAACGAAAGAGAGGCTAACCAAAAACAACTTGGCGGAGGACTGTGGAGGCTGAGATGCAAAGAATGAACCAGAGTTGGGGCACTGTACGAAGGATGGCCACCGACCGAGCAAAGTGGAATCAATTTGTTGTTGCCCTACAAGATGCCACCAGGCGTAATGGCCACTGACTGCTTTGACGGTCGGCGGCTAAGGATCAAAGAAGAAGAAGATCAACACTTCATTCTTCAGCAATGGCAGAATACTAACAATATGTGACACATAATCTGTTGATAACCTTACAAGACTGTCCTTGTTCTGGAGTCACCAGGGTAACATAGGCAAGGTAAACCAAAAAAAAACACATGAAGAAGAGTGTTGGAGACGTTGATGAGAATGAGGAAGACAAAAAGAACTTGAGCTGATGGAGAACTTGGTATGTGTTTGTTGAAGGCCTATTCTCCCAGGGGAGCTTAGGGGTACTGAATGATTAATGTGTTATTTGATATAAACATATAACAAAGTTTTAGCACTTCAAGGCACTGAAAACAATGTTTAGCCTTGATAGCTGAGGTCACATGACCATCATATGTCAAGTTAATTGCATATTATTAAAATACCGTTGATTATATATAATTACAGCATCAAGCCAAGTGCACGTAATTAATATGTCAAGTTCACTGTGTGAAATAAAAATGTGAACTTTATCTGACAAGGTTGAAATGACTGCTGTTAAAATGTCAAGTTAACTGCCTATAGTATAAAACCATAGCTTCATACTGTCAAGTTGAATGAGATGCTGAAATGTTGAGGTGACTGAATACTGTTAAAATGCTAAGACAACTGTTCATATTTTTTAAAAACCAAAAGGCAATACTCATTTTTACAGTACAGCAAAATTAATTAAGATACTTAGGTCAACGGTTCGCTACCATTTTTTGTTTAGAACGGTGACACAGTAATCTGTGTAATATTCATATAATCATCATCTTTATTTTACTTCTTACGGAGCATGGAGCCACCACTTTAGCTCATCACCTAGCAGGGAGCCACCACTCACACAGCTCATCACCTAGCATGGAGCCACCACTTTAGCTCATCACCTAGCAGGGAGCCACCACTCACACAGCTCATCACCTAGCATGGAGCCACCACTTTAGCTCATCACCTAGCAGGGAGCCACCACTCACACAGCTCATCACCTAGCATGAAGCCACCACTTTAGCTCATCACCTAGCAGGAAGCCTGCACCAAACATTCATTTGCTCATGCAGTGGTGGTTTCTGGGCAATTTGTTTGATAACATAAGGTTGCCAGCCTGATGCTCAAACCTCATATTAGTCATGCTGGACGACAAGCCTGAGGGTATAGTAGTCCTGTTCTTTCTTCTTCTCTTTAGAGACGACCCTCAGGGATGGGAACTACAAGAGGTCGTATACTTAATACTGTATCTAAAATTTGTAACAAATCCTTTGGCCTCTTATAAACTCACTGATGTGCCATGACACATCGGTCAAGAATGCCAACTAAGATGAAAAACTCAGAAATTCTTTGTTCTATAGCTACCAGAAATGGCCACCTGAGCAGCCTTTGACGACTGCATCTCCTCTACTTTTGCTTTAAATGAACAACAATGAATTTAATCACACACACACAAAAAAGCCAATTTATCTGACAGTAAGAACTAGAAAGCTGAGTGTAGTTCCCAGGGACAACGAAAGAATACGACTATTGCTCCTTCAGTCATGTCGTACAAAGCAACAGACTAATCAGAGGTTGTGCATGAGGCTGGCAACCTCATCATGTCTAACTAATTGCTAAAGAAACCACCACTGTAAAAGCTTTGTGTAAACTTCCGGCACGACAACCAGCTGCAATGGTGGTTCTCTGCTCCATAGGGATCAAAAAAAGAAAAGTGATGACAAAAGTACAAATAAATTTTATTTAGTTTTTGTTCTCTCTGGTGCAGACTGGCTGCGCTTCACTTTACAGCCTTTAGAAATTCCGGAAAGCTGATGAATAGCTTTGTTATCGTACAGTTCAAATGTTGAACCACCACTGGGGGACACGGCATTGTTGATCATGGCTAAGACAAGAGCTCTCACTGGCATGGTTATTGCAGTTGGGAACATGTACGACACTGGTTTGAGAAGTGCTCGAAACGTTGCTTCCATGGGTCTACTTTCTTCTCGGTCACACATTAGAACACTGAGAAGAGAAAATATACAATAGGGGCTTAAGCATTATCTTCTCTAATAACTTTCTTTTTATGTCTGCAAGTAACAAATGCAATGCTAAGTGGTGGAGGCAATTAGTAAAATGGTAAAGATTTAAAAAAAAAAAAAAAAACCACATACTGAAAAATCACTTTCTCATGTGTCATTGTTACTTTACTCCTATTTAATTAATTTATACGAAACAAATATCACAATAAAGACAATTAACTGACATAAAACGCTATGTCACATTAACATTACAACTTGATGTCAGATCACACTATGTCACATTAACATTACAACTTGATGTCAGATCACACTATGTCACTTTAAATTTACAACTTGATGTCAGATCTGGTTTGTTTAACACAATTTCACAGCAGGCAACAATTTTAGCCATCTCTCGTAACCATACATGCCACACCTCGGAGATGAACAATCTTGACAATAAATTAAAAAAAAACCTCTTCGGAAATTTTGAACAGGCGTACAAATCTGAACGGGCATATAAATCTAAAAATGCAAATTTCTTGTACAGATTACGGGTAACCCATAACACTTGTCATGTATGCTTGTAACGTTAGTTTATTGGCCATTTTAGATTTTATTTTGTTTTGTTTCTTGAAATAAATAATTAAAAAGTAAAACCTGTGTGCTAACTGGCAGTTTTTGCTCATTGTTTTGACTTTATTTTCCATGAATAGCCAGTGGATACAGGGGAGGATAAACACATTTAAGAATAAGCAGGTTTTTTCAATCATCCTGTATATCAAAGTGTATCTGTCCTTTCGTGGCTAGAGCATTTGCCTTCAAAGCAAACACACTGCACTCAATTTCTGGCATAGATGTCTTTAAAAAAATTTAATTTATTTATTTTAATTGTCATCCATCTTCAGTTTTTATAAATATGTTTTTTTCAAATTATAGTTTCCAAATGTCTGTGTGTGTGTTTTTGACGGGATTACTTGCTCTGTGGAAGGTGAAAGGTTGAAGGAAATTGGAAAGGTGCCATCTTCAGGACATGAGACAGAAATCGCACACCATAATTCTTTGTCTTTATCTCCTGATGGTTTTGTTATAATTTTGTCATAATTCTGGAGCAGGTTAACTTGTTCAATCTAGATATTGTCTTTGACATGGCTCTTCTGTCCTAGAACCATAACTACATATAAGACTAAATGAGAATACTTGGTTAAAGGTCACAGAAACAGCATTGGGAAATAACTGAAGTTAAAATAAATCTAGTCCAATATAAAAAAGGCAGTACCTGTTCTGGAATCTCCACGCTAGAACAAATAAAGAGAGACCATAGAACAAATAAAGAGAGAACAACAACAACAAATTATGAAGAAAGGAACTGGAGAGGGATGAAGAAGACATGGAAAGAACTCGGACACATGGCACAGAACAAAAAAGCAAAGTGAGAATTTGATAAAAGCTGAGTTGAGTTGACTTACTTACTTAGTCGTTCCCCTTCTACCGTGAGGTGTAGAGGTGTTGAGTTGACATTTGAGTTCATATTCTTAGTTTTGTTTTGGGCCTGATTTCTTTTAACTTCAAAATATTTCCCAATAAAATTAAAGCGCCTCGGCTGGTTGTAATTTTATTCTGAAATAATTACCTGCCCCTCTAACTTCACCTCTTTTGCTGCCAAGATATGTATATGATTCTACATCTTGTAGAGGTGTATATCCAAGTGCATTCTAGCTATAATTTGTCACCTATATTCTCATAACCTTGTGTCTTTTCTTTGTGACCCAATTTCTGTGATGGTTACCTTAGTTTTACTTCCTCTAGTGGAGGGGAGAAAAAAAAACGTAATATGTCTTGCTAGAGACAAGAAAAGGAAGCATGTGTCAAGTATTTCTTCTTCTTCGTTCACCCTCAGATGTCAACTTGAATAAGTTCAAATAAAGCAGGGGTCAGCCTGAGGCTGTTGATATCTCAGTAGATTTTCTCCAGGAATGGTACTGGTGATGGCCATATGCGTTTTCTCTGTTCCTCATATGTTGGGCACCTTTGAAGCAGATGTTCATTTTATCTGTGCCAAAGTCACACTCATCAGTAGTTCCTATCTTTAATTTGTTGAATAGATGGTATCTCAATCTGCTATGACCCGTGCGAAGTCTGAAGATTACCTGCTGAGCTGGTAATATGGATCATTTTTTTTGATGGCCTGGATGCTCTGCTTCCCAACTGTGCCTGTATCTGCGCTTAATAAAACTCTTGGCCTCCTCATAAGTTATGTTTGTGTCAAGTTAAGATGTGAAGTACGTGTTAAGCATTTAGGTGCTTTCAAAATAGTGATTTCTGTAGCACCTGGCTTATTGGTTCTTTATAATTATATTTGGTTTTCTCAAATAAATTATGTATAGAATAAACAAGAAGGATGACAACCAGACAGACGCAGACTTTCATAAGTGGGTGCCTGTATAGAGATGCAGACTTTCATAAGTGGGTGCCTGTATAGAGATGCAGACTTTCATAAGTGGGTGCCTGTATAGAGACGCAGACTTTCATAAGTGGGTGCCTGTACAGAGACGCAGACTTTCATAAGTGGGTGCCTGTATAGAGACGCAGACTTTCATAAGTGGGTGCCTGTATAGAGACGCAGACTTTCATAAGTGGGTGCCTGTATAGAGACGCAGACTTTCATAAGTGGGTGCCTGTATAGAGATGCAGACTTTCATAAGTGGGTGCCTGTATAGAGACGCAGACTTTCATAAGTGGGTGCCTGTATAGAGACGCAGACTTTCATAAGTGGGTGCCTGTACAGAGACGCAGACTTTCATAAGTGGGTGCCTGTATAGAGACGCAGACTTTCATAAGTGGGTGCCTGTATAGAGACGCAGACTTTCATAAGTGGGTGCCTGTATAGAGACACAGACTTTCATAAGTGGGTGCCTGTATAGAGACGCAGACTTTCATAAGTGGGTGCCTGTATAGAGATGCAGACTTTCATTAGTGGGTGCCTGTATAGAGATGCAGACTTTCATTAGTGGGTGCCTGTATAGAGACGCAGACTTTCATAAGTGGGTGCCTGTATAGAGACGCAGACTTTCATTAGTGGGTGCCTGTATAGAGATGCAGACTTTCATTAGTGGGTGCCTGTATAGAGATGCAGACTTTCATAAGTGGGTGCCTGTATAGAGACGCAGACTGTCATAAGTGGGTGCCTGTATAGAGACACAGACTTTCATAAGTGGGTGCCTGTATAGAGACACAGACTTTCATAAGTGGGTGCCTGTATAGAGACACAGACTTTCATAAGTGGGTGCCTGTATAGAGACACAGACTTTCATAAGTGGGTGCCTGTATAGAATAGACAAATAGAAATAGTATGACAAGATCACTAATGTGGAACTGACGACAAGAACCAGACAAGAGCCAGACAAGAACCAGACAAGAGCCAGTAGAACAAGATGCGTGGAGAAGCCTGAAATTGGATAGAACACACAATGATAAAGTCCAGTATTAAAAGGCGAGTCCTTGTTCTGAAATCCTTAGGGTTACAGAAATAGAGGGAGACCAAATGTTGTTATTGTTGTTCAGAATTGATATCACTGCACGCTGGGCAAACCCATAGGCGCTCAGTCTCCCTCAGGAAATGTCGAAGGGAATAATGCATCCTCTCATACATTTATCCCTGCCAGTCCTACACCTAATGCCAAATTTCAGCAATCTTGGCCTTGATGATTCATCGATTCCAGTGTCATTCTCTAATAGGCGATCATTAATTGTCCTCAGTATGACCAGGACAGTAGATCCACACCAGTTCTTGAAGATTTGAGGATTCTATGGACATTTTCCATTCATGCCCTAGCCATCCATTTTGGATCTTCCGAAGCATGGACTGAGAGTCTGACACAAGAGCTGCCCTTGTTAATGAAGTTTCAGACAACCACCTTAAAGCCACAGTAGCTGCCTCTACCTCCATTCTCATACTGGAAGTTGTTGTCATGTAAGCCCCGCTATGTTCAGCGACGATCCTGCACTTAACGCTAGCCCAGAAGCCCCATCCTGATTTCTCACCATGGACTACAGACATATCAGTGTACACAATGGCATCATTATACCTGGCATTATCATTTATCTGGGAGAAGATCGGCTACCACGACAAGCATGGGAAACAAAGAGCCAGGGATCCAGACCCCCAGGATGACCCAGAGTCCGCTGGGAGGACAACATTAGACAATCTTTGAAGGACCGAGGACTAGAATGGAACCAGGCCAGGAGGAAGACAGCCGATAAGATAGTCTGGCGCTCTCTCTTCCAAACCTCTACACCTCACAGTAGAAGAGGAACGACTAAGTAAGTAAGTATTATCATTTATCAGTTGATCAATTTCCAGCTCTGCTTCTCATTGCTCCAAGGGATCCTGTTACACACCCATTGAGGCATATTGGGAACCCGTATTTTCTTGACCATCGGCACACTATGGGTGAGTTGGTCAGCATCACATCGGCTGCATTAACCTTCCCAGAGTTGCTCCAAGACCAAACATTCAGTCAGAAAGTAATTAGACAAAGACATAGAGGGGATCAAGAAGACATGGAAAAACCTTATATAAGATTGCACAGGACAGGACATGATGGCACAGGACATGATGGCACAGGACATGATGGCACAGGACATGATGGCACAGGACATGATGGGACAGGACATGATGGCACAGGACATGATGGCACAAGACATGATGGCACAGGACATGATGGCACAGGACATGATGGCACAGGACAGGACATGATGGCACAGGACATGATGGCACAGGACATGATGGCACAGGACAGGACATGATGGCACAGGACAGGACATGATGGCACAGGACAGGATGGCACAGGACATGACATGATGGCACAGGACATGATGGCACAGGACAGGATGGCACAGGACATGATGGCACAGGACAGGACATGATGGCACAGGACATGATGGCACAGGACAGGATGGCACAGGACATGATGGCACAGGACAGGACATGATGGCACAGGACAGGATGGCACAGGACAGGACATGATGGCACAGGACAGGACATGATGGCACAGGACAGGACATGATGGCACAGGACATGATGGCACAGGACATGATGGCACAGGACAGGACATGATGGCACAGGACAGGACATGATGGCACAGGACAGGAACACTTGGCAAGTATTTGGTGAAGGTTTATGCTCCATGGGCAGGCCATGAATGAATGAAAAAAATAAACAAGAACTTACCCTGGTCTGAAAACAGAGAGCTTATCAAAGTGCATCACTTTCAGTGCTTCTTCTACATGACCCTAGAAAAGACAGAGGCATGAATATTACCAACGGCTAAGCTGTCATCATCATCACCACCACCCCCATCATTATTATCACCACTGCTACCACCATCACCATCATTTCCATCATCACCACTACCACCATCATTATTATCACCACCGATACCACCATCAACATCACTATCACTATTACCACCATCATTATTATTACCACCACTACCACCATCACCATCATTATCGCTATTACCACCATCATTATTATTACCACCACCACCACCACCATTACCACCCTTCAGTTCTCTGAGGAGCACAAACCATCCAGAAATTCATGCCAAAGCTTCCTGTGCCATCATGTCCTGTCCTGTGCCATCATGTCCTGTCCTGTGCCATCATGTCCTGTCCTGTGCCATCATGTCCTGTCCTGTGCCATCTGTTTACGGTCTGTAATCCCCAGGATAAGACAGACAGAGACCAAAAAACACATGGAGAAGAAAACTGGCAACAGACAACAAAATTGATACAGAAGACATGAATGGACCTTGAATAGATGGCACAAGACAGGCGAGTTGAGCATGTTTCTGTTGAGGACCTGTGCTCTATGGGGAGCTGAAATAGCAAGATGATTATCAGATTTGCATTTCTGATACAGTCATACCCTGCTTTCTGATGCTTCCTCATACGACCGTTTTCAATTAACACCCATTGCCATGATACGACAATCTGACTCGCTCATATGACGCTTTTTCGACATGACACTTTTTCAAAACCGCTTCCCTTTGTGCTCTATACTCCATTTCATACTTCATGACTGTGTGTTTTTGTCCCATTTCACACGTACCATTGTGATTTAGCTCTGCTGGTTATCAAAGATGTGCTTCCAAAGTGATTTCACTATTTTTATACTTTACTGTTGTTAAGTTAATATTTAATGTAATACCGAAATTGTTGTGAAGATGGCTAGGCAGCTAGAAAATGTTGTGAAGATGGCTAGGCAGTTAGAAAATGTTGTGAAAATGGCTAGGCAGCTAGAACTTGAAGCGGAGGCAGAAGATATAGTGAAACTTGTGGATGCCCATGCACAGCCCCTGAGCAACGAAGATTCTCTGGAGCTTGAAGAATATCTGCAAGATGAAGAGGATTCTGCAGTAAAAAAAGTGACCCCTGAGCCTAAAGGCCTAACCTGCAAAGAACTTGAGAAACCATTCCAACATTTTGAAAAGGGGTTGGTAACTTTAGAAAGTACAGATCCCAATTTTGAAAGAAGTTACAAGGTTTACGCTTCAATTTTAAATTCTTATGCCTGTGATTCAGAAATCTACAGAGAGAAAAAAAGAAGAGCGGCAATCCAAACATCTTTAGAGAGGGCACTTCACGAAAACATCAGCAGCCCCTAAAAGCTCTACTGCAAGTACATCCCAAAGCCCTGTCGCATGTACATCGGCAGAAAGTCATGATGCAATTACATCACCCCAAAGCCCTACTACATTGTCCATCGAAAGCCATACACGAGCAGCAAAAAGGCTTGCTTCCTTCAATAATTCGGCAGTCGCAGCTACCAACAGAAGAATACAATGGCTATTGATAAATAAAATACTGTTCCACATTGTTTGTTTCAATTCTCTGTCGATTAGTTAGGTTTGTAATGTACATATACGACCATTCCAGTACTGTACTTGCTTCAGCAATGGAAAAAAGGCCATGTTTCGCTTTATGTCGATTTTCACTTTACGACAATGGCCTGGAACCTAGCATGTCGTATGAGCGAAGTATGCCTGTACATTGTTCGCACACTAAGGAAACATGTTGATAGCATACAAGGCAGTCCTTGTTCTGGAAACCCCAGGGTAAAAGATGTAGGAGACATAAAAGCACGTGAAGAACAGAATAGGATACATAAATTAAAGGTATAAAGAAGACATGGAATGGCCTTGAGTGGGAGGCACGAGACAGGACAGTCCAGAAGGTATTTGTTTAGGCCTATGCTCCAGAGTCAGCTGAAAGATAATGACGATGACTGACTTATACGGTTCTACAATCAGACGATGATTGACTTATACGGTACTACAATCAGACGATGATTGACTTATACTGTACTACAATCAGACAATGACTGACTTATACTGTACTACAATCAGATGATGACTGACTTATACTGTACTACAATCAGACGATGATTGACTTATACGGTACTACAATCAGACGATGATTGACTTATACTGTGGGCGGCACGAGATAGAACAGTCCAGAAGGTATTTGTTTAGGCCTATGCTCCAGAGTCAGCTGAAAGATAATGACGATGACTGACTTATACGGTTCTACAATCAGACGATGATTGACTTATATGGTACTACAATCAGACGATGATTGACTTATACTGTACTACAATCAGACAATGACTGACTTATACTGTACTACAATCAGATGATGATTGACTTATACTGTACTACAATCAGACGATGATTGACTTATACGGTACTACAATCAGACGATGATTGACTTATACTGTGGGCGGCACGAGATAGAACAGTCCAGAAGGTATTTGTTTAGGCCTATGCTCCAGAGTCAGCTGAAAGATAATGACGATGACTGACTTATACGATACTACAATCAGACGATGATTGACTTATACTGTACTACAATCAGACGATCATTGACTTATACTGTACTACAATCAGATGATGACTGACTTATACTGTACTACAATCAGACAATGACTGACTTATACAGTTCTACAATCAGATGATGATTGACTTATACTGTACTACAATCAGATGATCATTGACTTATACAGTTCTACAATCAGACGATGACTGACTTATACGGTACTACAATCAGATGATGATTGACTTATACTGTACTACAATCAGACGATGATTGACTTATATGGTACTACAATCAGATAATTGACTTATACTGTACTACAATCAGATGATGATTGACTTATACGGTACTACAATCAGACAATGATTGACTTATACTGTATGTCGTGTGAAATTCTAATCCACATATATAAATTAAAAAGAAAATGTAAAGCCTAACAAATAACTTCATAAAAGGAAAGAAGAATGGTAAAGAACAGTGCTGTCACAATGACTGTACTCGAAATCCCCCTTGTTTTCTACTTCGTCTGCAAATTGTAACGTTTCACGTTGATAGTAAAAGCCTACTGCATCACTAAACGCTTTCTTCAATAAAACGTGTACTGCCTTTCTAAGAAAAACCTTGAGATACGCAAGCTGACCTATATTTAATATTCCATTCATGTCATTTTATACACTAAGTTACCATAAACGAAAGACAGATGGACTTAAGATAGAAAGAAAGGGAGGGCTGAAAGCCGGGACGCATACAACACTAAACACGCGTCTCGCTATACAATTACTACCATCACGCGTGTAAGGCCACAAGCACTAGCTTTTTTCAAATCGACAGTGATAAAAAACACTACCCATACGAGAGTTAGGTTTTAAAAACTTACAAAACGCTTATTAGGAAACATGACATTCTACTGTTTTATGTCTAAAATCCTGACATTAGTATGACAGTACAGCAGACACCATAAAGTTTGGAAGTGAGGAGGTGGCAACAGCACGACTATCCTAGAAGAAGATGCATATTTTGAACGCAGCCACTTAGCTCCTTTAAATTTGTATATTTGGGTTCCTTAGGACTTGCTGACAAAGAATATGTTAAACGTTACGCAAATAGTCTAGGAATTAACAAAATATAGCCAAAAGAAATAGTGAGGGTGTCAGACAACACCAGAATCAGAATCGCTCAGTGGCAGATTTGGACACCACCATTGTACGGGAAATGGGTCTCCATGTTAAATCCGATTTGATTGGAGCGCAATAAATGTAAGGCTAAACACGATTAGTCGGGCTATAAATACTATCTTTTGTTGTTAGGGGAGATGGAAGGAAGGGTACTTTTTTTTGGAAAAGCTGTGTAAACATGGCACGATTGGTTAGACCCGCCAATATAGTCAATCAGAGGCGTCAGGTCAGCACCACATTTTCAAATAAACTTACTAAAGAACCAGTGCGTTGAGCGCCAGTGCATATTTTTCTAAATAAAAGCCTGGGACATCGGCAGATCGAAATTGTGCTATATTCATTGCCAGTCAACGTAACTGTGTATTATTCCATGAATTGTGGGACTGTGGTCCTAAAGTTATTGAGCAGCACCTGGTCTGAGCTTTGCTGAAACTGGAGGCTGACAGCATACTCCTGGGTCCAGATAGCGACTAGTGAGGTGTCTCCAGAACACAGGGGAGCAATCGAGCAGAGGAGTCTTTTCCTGCCGCCATCACGAAAGTTAAGCCTCTGTGGCCAGTGGAGCTCAACATTATGTGTCCCCTCAAAAATTGACATTGTAATAAAAAAAAAGAGGGACAATACCTTGTTTAAATTGACAGGAACTGTGAACTTTTTCCCCATACTATTTCCCAGATAAACAAACACTTGAAGTCATGATGACAAATAACAACATAGCTTGAAAAACAAAACCAGTATTACCTCATAGTACTACTACACACTGACACACATAGGATAATATTAATAAAATATGTCACTACAATGTTCATATTTATAAATTCTGTACATATAAATTGTGATTACATTTGAATGTGATTCCTGGTTCACTTTGTAGTTGAATCAGGATATATGATAGTGAAAGTAATTAATACATAAATATTTGAAACTTTACCAGTGACTCATTTAAGATAGTCTTATAGAGTGTTAAATGTGTGTGAGTGTCACAGTGTTGTCAAGTGTGGTGGAATAAATTAAATTGTTTATCTGTCTGTTGTTGTTGTGACTTACACTTCATCATTTACATAACCCTAGACATTTAACGTAGTCATCACAATATTCCAGAATAATTCTGACTGAGGTGTAATGTGGTAGCAAGTAAGGTTATCTGTAAAACACTACACCTATTAGATACAGATACCTTCACAGCTGATCTCAGTCAGTACACTAATAATAAATAATAAATTCTTTAAGCGCCAAACACGGCGCATAAGGCAGAAACCAGTGCTCTCCAGGTTGTTCGTTGTGACGCCACTCCTCTTAGCTCTTGCACATTATTTAGGCCCAACGTTCTTCCTTCTCTTATTATTGTTCTTCTGAGTGTTTCTTTTGGTCTTCCTTTTTTCCGCTTACCCTCAGGAACCCAAGTGAGCGCCTGTAGTGGTATTCTGTTGTTTTGCATTCGTAGGACATGACCGATATATGACCATCGTCTTTTCCTTATATAGTCGGAGACATATTTCTGCCTAGAGTCTTCTCTTATTTGTCGATTAGTCTTGAATTCTTTCCAACTGATGTTCATGAGTTTTCTAAGACATTTGTTCTCGAATGTATTCAGCTTGTTCTCCAATGATTTTGTTATTTTCCAACTCTCACAGCCGTATGTTAACACTGAGATAACATTTGAATTAAACAGACGAAGCTTGGTATGTATATTCAATGATCGTAATTTCCAAATGTTAGATAATCTATTGAAGGCGCTAGCTGCCAAAGCAATTCTAGTATGGATTTCTCTTGTTGTGTCACCATCCTGAGTCATTTTACTGCCTAAATAATTGAAACTTTCAACTTTCTGTAGTTTTTCCCCGTTCAAGATGATATCAAAGGTCTCGTTAGAAAAGTTCATAGCTAGTACACTAAGTCCCCTATAAATATTTATATCATCCCACTTTACCACATATATTGGGGTCTCGCTCTCGGGATATTGAACTTTCTCCTATTATATATATTGGGAATAATAGAAATTAAAAAGGTATCCTTGGGTGAAAATAAATAACGTTGAGCTCTCAGTGCCTGTGGTGTCTTTGGATAAGTACAGATTGTATTGTTTAGTTAGACATTATATAAATTTACCTGTTAGAAAATGGCGGACCTGGCCAAATTTCGATCTGCTGCTGTACAGACTGCGAAAGAGTTAGGAATGGACGGGCAAATTATGATTGCTTATGTCACTGCTAAATGTGACAAATATATTGAACGGGAAGAAAGAAGATTAGAAAAAGAGGCCGAAAGAAAGTTAGAGGCTGAGACTAAGAGGTTGCAGATTGAGGCTGAGGCTAAGAGGTTGCAAATTGAGGCTGAGGCTAAGAAATTGGAGGCAGAAAGAGAAGAGAAGAAATTAGCTGCAGAAAGAGAAGAGAAGAAATTAGCTGCAGAAAGAGAGGAAAGAAGATTGACTGCAGAGAGGGAAGCAGAAAGAGAGGAAAGAAGATTGACTGCAGAGAGGGAAGCAGAAAAGGAGGAGAAGAGATTACAAAGGGAACATGAGTTACGACTAAGGGAGTTTGAGTTTCAGGGCCATGCTCCTGAAAATGGTGCCAGTCCCTTTGCCTCTGATGCCACTGCTAGTCAGGGAGCCTCAACCTCAGCTATGAATTTTCATTTAGATCATTTTGTTGAGAAAGACGATGATATTGAGAGCTATCTAAATAGATATGAACTATTAGCTACCACATATGGGTTAGAGAGAGAAAGGTGGAGCTTAAAGTTATCTCAAGGGCTTCGTGGGGCAGCTTATGAAGTTTTTGCCAAAATGAGCAGAGGTGATCAGGAAAATTATGACATGCTAAAGCAGGCTCTTTTGTTAAGATATGAAAAGAACGCAGAATTTTATAGGAAAAAATTTAGGAATGCTAAACTACTGTCAGGTGAAACCTATCACCAGTTCTCTGCACGGTTAGAGACATACTTGGAGAAATGGACTTCTCTGGGGAAAACCCAAGATCTTAAGGAAATGGTCCTTATAGAACAATTAAGAGAGTCCATGGCTCCAGACCTGAGAAAGTTTCTCATGGAACAAGGTGCAGAGAGGCTGGGTGAGTTGCTAAATGTTGCAGAAAGGTATCAAGCAGCTCAGGCAGAGGTATCAGGTAATAAAAAGAAACAGGTGGAAAATTTTGGGGCACCACAGAACTTTAATAAATTTGATCCTAGAGATCAAAACAAAGGTAAGCACCAATTTGATAGGCCACGGTATGACAATAAAAATAAAACCCCACAATTCGATGAAAGGAAATATGATGAAAGAAAATCTTTCAACCAAGGGAAAAGGTGGTGTAAAAATTGTAAGATGAACAATCATGACACTGACCATTGTAGAAGGAAACCTCCTCATTGTGCTGCTATGACATCTGGGAAAAAGGAAAAAAAGGTCAAACCTGCAGAACTACAGGAACCATACCACCCCCCAGTGTGTGAAGATGTCATCTGTAATGGTGTCACTATAAGGTGTTTATATGATACCGGTTTAGATTACGATTCCGTTGTGAGTTCTCACCTGGTGCAGGCAGATCAATACACCACAGAAACAGTGGAGATTCAAACTGCAACCAAGGATGTAGCTACCATGACACTTCCCGTCGCCCGGATAAAGGTGAAAACGCGATATGTGGAAGGAATCATAAAAGCAGCAGTGATAAATGAGCCAATCTACCCTCTGATATTGGGGTGTAGATATGTCTTCTTGGGGAATCCCAAGAGACCTGTGATATTGGCAACAGTGCAGACCAGATCACAGTCTAAAAAGGAGGAGGATAATCCAATAAATACTCATCCAGATGAGATGAGGAAGGCACAGGCTGAGGACAAAACACTCAAGCCATGTTTCAAGAAGTTGCCCAAATCTCATACACCTCCAGGCAAGGGAGAGTTTTATATGAAGAACAAGCTGATATATAGGAAGGCTGGATCTGAATCCAATGGTCACGGACAGCTGGTCCTTCCCACTTCATATAGGACTAAAGTGTTGGAACTAGGGCATGCGATTCCCTTCAGTGGTCATATGGGGATCAGCGCAACAGGACAGCGTATAGCTTGTCACTATTTCTGGCCAGGGATAACTGAAGATATCAAACGATATGTAAAATCCTGTCCAGAGTGCCAACGAGTAGCACCTAAACATTGGACTGCACCAGCAACTCTGGGGGAAATGCCCATAGTGGGAACACCCTTTGAGAGAGTTGCCGTGGATCTTGTGGGACCTCTCACCCGAACCAAGAGAAGGAACAGCTACATTCTGACTCTGGTGGACACTTGTTCTATGTGGGGAGAGGTGGTAGCCCTGTCATCGATTGATTCTAAACATGTGGCAGAGGCATTGCTCACAATTTTCACAAGGTTAGGCTTTCCCAATCAAATCTTGACTGATAATGGCTCTCAGTTCAAGGGGAAACTAACAGAAGAAGTTTTCAGGATCTTCCAGGCCAAACACTTCCATTGTAGTGTGTACCACCCACAAGGGAACGGCCAAGTGGAAAGATTTAATGGCACGTTGATGTCGATCCTGAGAAAGTTGGCACACGAAAAACCAGATACATGGGACCAGTACCTTCACGCCGCCCTCTTTGCTTATCGGGAGGTACCCCATAGTTCAACCGGAATGGCCCCGGCAACATTATTATTTGGAAGGCCAATAAAAGGTCCACTCGAAGCTCTGTTAAGAACGTGGACTGATGAAAAGGCAGAGGAAAATATTACATCCTCATACCAATATGTGAATGAGCTGACCACTCGTTTAAAAACTGGCTGGAAACTTGCCAATGAAAATTTGAAACAAGCCAGGAAGAAACATGCTGCCTATTATAACAGGAAAGCTAAAGACAGAGATTTGGCTGTGGGAGAGAAGGTACTGCTTCTTCTGCCCGGTAGTCAGAATAAGTTACAAATTGGATGGCAAGGTCCATATACAGTTCTAGAGAAGGTGTCTAGAACCAATTATAAGATAGATAAGAAGGGGAAAGAAAAAATCTATCATGTGAATCTCCTGAAGAAATATTTGGAAAGAGAACATCAGGAAGAGACACACTTGTTGACCTTGTCCATTGCCATGGAGATGAAAAAGGAACCACTTTCATCATTTGAATATCCATTACATCCCTGTGAGACAGCGGCACAGGTGAAAATCAGTACACATTTAACGAAAACTCAGAAAGAGAGAGTGCAACAGGTTCTAGATAATCATACAGAGGTGTTAACAGACCGACCAGGGCATACAAACCTATTGGAATATGATATGAAGCTGTAGACCCCACACCTGTATGTATGAAACCCTATTCGATTCCTTTTGCTAAGGAGAAAGCTTTGAAGGAAGAGATAGACTATTTGTTGAAGGAAGGAATTATTTCACACAGTGAATCTTCGTATAGTTCCGGTGTTGTACTTTTAAGGAAACCCTCTGGAGAACATAGACTCTGTATAGATTACAGGAAACTGAATGCTATTACAGAAGGACAGGTGGATCCATTGCCGGATACAAATCAGTTGTTTGCCAGGCTAAATAAAGCTAAATATTTCTCAAAAGTGGACCTGAGTAAAGGATACTATCAGATTCCAGTAAAGCCTGAGGTTAGACCATACCTAGCTTTTAGTACCTCAGAAGGACACTATGAGTTTAATAGATTGCCATTTGGATTGAAGAATGCGCCTAGTGTCTTCTCTAGAATGATGAGAAAATTATTGGACCCTCTGAATAATCCATGTATCACAAATTTCATGGATGATATCCTTATAGCAACAGAAACATTTGAGGAACACATTGACTCTCTGAACATGCTGTTTAATCGACTTAGAGAAGCGAATTTGACAGCCCGACCAACTAAATGTTGTGTTGGATGTAAAGAATTAGAGTTCCTGGGACACACAGTTTATCAGGGAAACATGACCCCTGACCCAAAGAATTTAGAGAAACTAAGGAAAGCCCCAAGACCACAGTTACTATGACCTTCTCAAATTAGGGCTTGCACATTGAATGTTTACAATTTCACGTACTGTTTACAGACACTTGACCTCCAACAATGTAGCTTGAATGCTCTGACCTAGAAAAGTCTGTTGTTGAATGAAACGTGTCACAACCCGCAGTACTGTTTACAATAGGAACCCGCCTTCTATGCAGTTATGGTCCACGTAGCAAATGCCTAGTAGTTCACTTCAGTACTTGTCTTGTTATGCTTTATGTAGCATTATAATATAAATGCTCGTACTGTTTATTTGTGTCAACCGTTGATGACCTATATCTGTCCTGTTGTAGCCAAAACTTGCAAGTGTAGAATTAGCGTTGTGTGTTACGGCTGTCCCGTGTGTAGCTTAGACCCACAGATCAGAAGTGTAATGTGTACCTGTCCTTCTTGTAACTTTCTCGACAAAACTGGAGACATCATACATGTAACAGCCAACCAGGAATGTAAATTTCTGGATCCATAAATGTCAACAATAATGTCAAATGCTCGCTCTGTTCTTTTTAAACCCACAGATCTGGTCCATCCGAAATGTAAGTTTCTCCCCACATTGGCCACCAGAAATGTAACTGTCTTTTTTTCTTGTTGAGGTGATCACTGGCCCAAGACAGTATACATGTTGTTAGATGTGTAGTGCGAGCGTATGATGAATTGAGTGTGGGTGCGAATGAAGACGCGAATGTGTTTAGGCTCGTATAGATGTAGATCCTGCAACCCATACTCTCACATGCAGTAATCAAGGATGCTTTGACACTGCAGGCATGTTTCAAGACATTTATTGACGGGAACACACATAATATCAACAGGAACAGTCAGTGTAACAAGGTCATGCTGACCTGACATCGATAGGTATACATTTGGCATTCAAAAAGGTAAACATCAGAATAGACGTGCATGGTCAATAGCAAAGTTCTTCAATAATGACAGTTCGTAGCGTCGCCCTTGGCGTCTCTGACTAAACGCGTCAGATGCCTTAGTTACCTTGACACACAGGTGCAACTTGGCACTCCCTGCCAATTGCACATATCAGGCTGTAGTATAATAGCCGGAAGCACAGGCCTCGTCCTAACGTCGGCCGTGTACTTCTGTTAAATAGGTTATCATCAACCCTGCAGTAATACTTATTGTAGATAGAAGTTCCGCCAATCTGCGGCTCCCACAATATATCTTCGTCACTGGATTTCTGGACAATATAAGACTAACAGTCTTGGATGGCTACCTCGAGCACAAATATATAAGTTCTGAAATGGCGGATCCGTGAACTGCTGTTCACCCTAGGTAATCCTTTACATGTTCTGCCACCGAAAAGCGTAATAATGCATAAAGGTCGGTATTACCTGGTAAATGAATCCTCAGAACTACACAAGGAATTCTGTCGTCATCCCGACGCACAGAGATTCACTGTGGAAAACTGCCATAGCAGTTACTTCGAAGATTCTCCCCGAAAAACAATGGACTCTTGGTCCCTTCAGAAAAACAGGACCTCCCGGCTTCCCGGAAGTATATCTCACTCCCGCTTAAAAAACCTTCCCATAGGCCTACGCCGAACTGTCAACCTCTGACCCTAAAGGTCAAACACAATGAATGAATAAACAAGGGAAGACAACCCCTAATCAACCTGACATCGCAGGTAAAGACACAATTATACTTATGATACAAACATAAGCAAATAACTTGACAGATGACTCCGTCGAAAATGACAGCAACATTACTACCACCCCCCTGTAAAAAAAAAATGCAATTTTTTTTTTTTAATATGTTCATGAGCAAGATAGCACCAGTATCACTTCTGTGCTCATGCAAACAATGAACCTAATATCAGGTACAATAGAAGAGGGTACAAATCATCTCCCAACATAGGAGAAAATATTTCCTTTAAGCCAAACAAACTAAGGGATACCATTCAAGAAACCTAAGTTGCTGGCAATACCAATCATATATCAAACATTACTAAATAATATAATCATAGCAATATACAAATGTCAATGCTATTTTAGCAACATATCACTGATGGATGGACAAAATGAAATTTGTTAAATTATCTAAACATCATCCAAATACATTTGTATTACAACATATTATGATATTAAGGACAGACCTAAGTCTGAAAATATATCAGGAAAAACTAGGACACAAGATTTAACTGGAATCATGTGGGCATCTAGACAATATGTCCGCCATCACATTATCCGAACCACGGATAGCTCGCACCGTGAAATGGAAAGGCTGAAGAGCAATAGCATAACGAGTAGATCTCGAGCTCTTCAAATCCTTACTTTGCATAGCCGTAAGAGCTTTTTGGTCGGTTTCCATAAAGAAATGCGCGCCCAGAAGGAACCTTTGTAGCTTAAGAATGGACCAAACCATAGCCAACAATTCACGGTCCAAAACCGAGTAATTCCTTTCTGCCGCATTCAGCTTCCTAGAAATATACATTACAGGATGCAGAGTTCCTGAATATTCCTGCATTAGTGCCGCTCCAATGCCAGTGGAAGAGGCATCACTACGAAGGACAAAAGTCTTATCAATCGTCGGTAGTCTTAAGATAGGATGAGATGAGAACAAATTCTTAACCTGATCCAATGAAGATTGGCATTCTTGGGACCAACGCACCATATTAGGAGAACCTTTTTTCAATAACGTTGAAAGTGGTGCCATAATGGAGGACAGATTCTCAATGAATCTTCCATAGAATTGTATCAATCCCAAGAGACTACGCACTTGCTTTTTTGTCTTCGGAACCGAGATATTTAATATCTTTGAAATGTTTTGGTCCTCTGTCTTCAACAGACCATGACCAACTCGATGACCTAGGAAGGAAATTTCACTAAACCCAACAAAAGCTTTAGAGGGTTTAGCAGTCAAACTATGCTCACGTAGAGTAGATAGCAATTCCTTCAGACCCACATAGTGTTCTTCCCAAGTATCGCTGAAAAGACAGATGTCGTCTAAATATGCAATGACATCTGCACGATCTGATAGAATTCGTCGCATCATGCGCACGAAAGTCGCTGGGGCGTTCATAAGCCCGAAAGGCATAAAATTCCATTGAAACAGACCCCTAGGTGTCGAAAAAGCAGTGAGAGGTTTGGCGTGTTCCGTCAGTGGGACTTGCCAATAACCTTTCGACAAGTCTAGTTTAGTAAAGAATTTAGCTTTAGAAAGTCTAATAAGTAGATCATCTAATAACGGCATAGGTTCAGCATCGAACTTCGTAACTTGATTTAATTTGCGATAATCAACGCAAAGACGTATGTTATTGTCTTTCTTTCGAACAATAACTATCGACGAAGAATAAGCTGAAGTGGATGGTTCAATTATTTGTAGTTGAATCATTTCATCCAATTCTTTCTCGACTTGTGCTTGAAAATGAATAGGTATTGGGTATGGTCTTACTCTGATCGGATTACGATCAGTAAGTATGATGTCATGTTCTATGACATCTGTGTGTCCAGGAATGTCGGTAAGGACATCCTGATATGATTGTAACGTAGAGGATACTTGACGCTGTTCCTCAAAAGACAAGTTGGAAGAGACTGTAACGTCTCTCCACGATTCCGTTGAAGTAAGTGGAATCGCAGGAAGAAGTAAGTTCACGTCAGAAAAAATAGTTTCCTCATCCTGTATAACGGACAGGGATGAGATGTGACCATGTTGAACTGGAGAGTCGTCCGTCGCCTGGAAAACAGGCTGTAAATAGTCTGGACGTTCAATAAACTCTGTTAGCATATTTATATGGAAGGTTTTATGCCTTCCATCCACATCGACAATATAGTCGACATCAGAAATTTTCGAGACTATAGTGTATGGACCCTTCCAAGAAATGAGAAGTCTATTCTCTCTTGAGGGCAGTAAGACATATGCTTTGTCTCCAGGACAAAGTTGACGTAGGCGTCTTTTCTTATTAGCAAATCGCCTAGCTTTTTCTTTCGCAAATTCGGAAGATGAAGTTGCTAACCTGCACGATTCGATAATCTTTTCTCTAAGAGCTATAACATATTCATATGACGATTGTGTATCATCGTCAATATTATCGGAAGTTATCAAATCGTGTAACAAGGACATTGGCCCGCGCGGTTGCGCGCCAAAGACAAGTTCGAAAGGAGAAAACCCTGTATGCTCGTTGGGAACCTCTCTATAGGCAAAGAGGACTGCAGGTAAAACCCTGTCCCAATCTTCAGGATGATCCTCCGTTATCTTGCCAAGTAAGTTCTTTAGTGTCCTGTTAAGACGTTCTACCAATCCATTGGACATTGGATGATAAATACTACTGAGAGACCTTTTAATGTCTAGCGTAGCCATTACCTGAGACATAACGTCCGAAATTAACTGAGTGCCGTGATCCGACAGTATTTCTCCGGGGAATCCCAGACGAGAAAATACGAGCCAAAGAGCATCAGCGATATCGACAGTTGATATGCTCTTCAGAGGAATAGCCTCTGGCCAACGCGTGCACATGTCCACGCAAGTGAGGATAAATTGGTGTCCTCTGGCTGACTTAATTTTGAACGGACCAATGATGTCTATAGCCATTTTCTGAAACGGCCGAATCGGAATATCTGCAGCCTGAATAGGAGCAGCATGTCTCGGACCCCTAGACTTGACCTCTTGACAAATTTTGCAAGATCGGCAATAAATTCGGATGTCTTTATTCACGAATGGCCAAAAGAATGACGCAAGGACTCTAGTTTTAGTTCTGGAAAAACCCATGTGTCCCGCACACTGAGAATCGTGTGCATGCCGAAGAATTAAGGCTCTCATACACTTAGGCACAAGAATTTGCGAGTGCATAGACTTGTCCGAGTGTTGTACCATTCGTACCAATATACCATTCTTCATAGTGATATACGATTTGTGATTCGTATTTTGATTGGGATCCCCTTTCTTTGCAAGAAGGAAGTATTTCTTCAAAGAAGGATCCTCTTCTTGACGTTTAACAAACGAGTCATGGGAAATCACCAAGTGCTCGTCTTGGCTATCAACTTCATTACTATTATCAGATGAAGTTGGGGGATTAAGAGCTTGAGCTCTTGTCACCACTGCATTGACCGTTTGAATGTTTTTTTCTTCCCAACTAGAAATTTGTTGCGGGGTGCATTCCTTAACCCCATGAATACGACCGATTATAAGATCCGCAATAGGATTAGGAAGAAGACATGCATGGACATCTCCTGTGAAGAAAGGAGTGTCAATCCTAATAATAGCAGTAGGATAGCTTTCCATAGTACCACCAAATGTAACACATTTGATTGTTTTTCCAGTGGCACAGCAAGGATCTATCAGAGACTCCTTAACCCCGACGGTAGTACATCCCGAATCGAAAAGTACTGAGACTAGCCTATCATTTATTAGACCTTTATGTAAGATGAGAGATCCTCTCCCATCATGCGCAACTGTAGCAGGTAGAGCAGGAAGAGGGTGACCACAACTTAGCGTAGATACAGTTGATGAGTCAAACAATGTTAAGCATTGGGGGCATTCAGTTGCTCTCCCAAAATCGAAAGCACAACCAGTGATAGCCCTAGAGTTACCACTATCATTTACTGTATTACAGGCTCCATCAAACTCTTGTTGCGCAGAGTTTGCCTGTTGGTAAGGTCTTTTTTTGTTAAACCTAGGTCTACCTCGATTATCATTTCCCCTGTAATTATTTCGACTATCATTTCCCCTGTAATTGTTATCATATTGCCTATTGTAATCATCATTCCGGTTTGAATCCCGGTTTCTAAATTCACCATCGTCATAATCTTGACGTCGAGAATGATTACCTCGAAAATTTGAATAGTTATTATTTGGATAGCCTTTACGAAAGTGTCTCAAATTATTACCACTAAAATTACGAGAACTACCATCTTGTCTCCACTGCATAGACGAAGAACCATCATGTGTTGGATTACTCCGCTTCTGAGTGTAATTTTGATTACTTCCCCTATTCCAATTTTGTTGAGCACCCTGAAATTTTTTTCTGAAATTAGGGCCATATGGTGTTGCCGAAGCAGCTGGCAACCCTTCTTTCACTTTAGAATTGCTAACTGTAGCATGGGGATGTGCTGTGGCATACTGACAACAGTATTCCTCCATTTCTTTTAAGTTTTTAGGCTTACGCTCATGAAGGAATGCAAGAAAAGAATCATTAACAGATGACAAAACCTTATCTCGCAATAATAAGTCCATTAGACCTTCATATGTTTTCTCAATCTGAGACAACTCAACCCATCGTGTAAATGTACGACGTATCTTTGTAACAAAATCAGAGAAATCTACTCCATTTTCTGGCAACATTGTCCTAAAACGAAGACGATAGTCTTCTTGTTTTAATTGGTATTTTTTTAGTAATGCTGCCCTGACAACATCATAATTAGTCCTCTCATGTTCGTCTATTGTCATAAGAGTAGTCACTGTGTCACCTGTAAAAAATGGCATCAGTTGTTCAACATATTTTTCCTTTTTTATGTTATGCGTATCGCACAAAAATTGGAATCTATCTAGATAATCTGCTACGTCATCCTTTAAAGGATTGAAATGAGGCAATTTAATCCTACTAACAAACTCCTTTGTCGTACTCGAAGTTGTTTGCTGAGCACCCGTACTCGCCAATTTCAATTTCTCTAACTCCAAAATTGCGAGTTTTTCATCAAGTTCCATCTTCTGTTTTCTTTCCTCATGTTCCATTTTTCTAATTTCAGCCTCAGCAGCAGCTTGAAGTTTTTTTTCCTCTGCAGCAGCTTGAGCTTGAATTTTTTTGTCTTCCATTTCCATCTGGAATTTTCTTTCATCAGCTTGAGCTTTTCTCTCCTCAGCCTCTCTTTGATACCTTCTTTCTTCAAGTTCTAATCTTCTATTCTCAGCTTCTAGCTTCTTTAGTTCAGCTTCTGCTTTCAATTTAATTTCCTCTTTTTGTTTCTTTTCTTCTGACTTTAATGCAATGGCGAATTGAGCAGATGAATATTCTTCCAATTCTTTACCAGACTTACCAAGGGTCAACCCTTGCTGGATGAAGAAATCCAATGTAGACATTCTGTCTAATGAGATCAGAAACCTGAAAAAAATTAAATAAATTACCTTATCCCACTTCAATGGGAGACAAGTCTGAAATGCTAGACTTGTATACTCACTTCACTTTATTTTACTGTCTTAGTCTTAGACAAAGACTTTGTATGTTCCTCTTGTTTATAATGTACCCAAAAAATCACTTGAGTACCTGTGGAAAAAAAAAATCCCTTATATCCCACTCACTATGGGCACAAGTCTTTTTTATAAAGAACTTGAATATGTATTTACCTTGTCTCAATCTTTGTAGATAACAAGTCTTTTATCAAAGAACTTGTATAAATATCTTATATAATATTATTTAACAAACTCTATATGAAGAGTCTACCTTATCAATAATATCAAAACATGACCAAGTATGTGTATGTAGACTGTGCATGACAGTAATGTAGTACAACCAAAAAAAAATACAAAGACAAAAATACAAAACAATACAAATGGCAACACTGTTTTAACCAAAAATGTGTAGAGAAATACACAAGAAAGGAGAGACCTACAGAATACAAACAAAACAAATCGACAATCAAAACTGAAAAACAGACAAAATATTACAAAAACAACGTTAAGTACAATTACATCACAGCTAACATCAATAGCGACCAATTGTCACTAGCAAATTTCCAAATTAAGAAAATTTGCACCTACAGACCGCTTACAGTAAGCCTCGATCAAGTGGCATATTTACCGTAAGACCCACCAACCGAAAAACCCGCAGAAAAATACACCAAAAACAGTAGAAGTGACATAAACATATAGCAATCAATTTCAATGTGTTGCAGAACAAGTTCAGTCACAGCTGAAACTAAAATAAATTTCTTGCTCCTTGCGAACACAGAAACGAAATGTCAAACGCGCACTGAACGTCAAATCCACTGTAACATAAAGTATTCACGAACCAAAGTTACTATGACCTTCTCAAATTAGGGCTTGCACATTGAATGTTTACAATTTCACGTACTGTTTACAGACACTTGACCTCCAACAATGTAGCTTGAATGCTCTGACCTAGAAAAGTCTGTTGTTGAATGAAACGTGTCACAACCCGCAGTACTGTTTACAATAGGAACCCGCCTTCTATGCAGTTATGGTCCACGTAGCAAATGCCTAGTAGTTCACTTCAGTACTTGTCTTGTTATGCTTTATGTAGCATTATAATATAAATGCTCGTACTGTTTATTTGTGTCAACCGTTGATGACCTATATCTGTCCTGTTGTAGCCAAAACTTGCAAGTGTAGAATTAGCGTTGTGTGTTACGGCTGTCCCGTGTGTAGCTTAGACCCACAGATCAGAAGTGTAATGTGTACTTGTCCTTCTTGTAACTTTCTCGACAAAACTGGAGACATCATACATGTAACAGCCAACCAGGAATGTAAATTTCTGGATCCATAAATGTCAACAATAATGTCAAATGCTCGCTCTGTTCTTTTTAAACCCACAGATCTGGTCCATCCGAAATGTAAGTTTCTCCCCACATTGGCCACCAGAAATGTAACTGTCTTTTTTTCTTGTTGAGGTGATCACTGGCCCAAGACAGTATACATGTTGTTAGATGTGTAGTGCGAGCGTATGATGAATTGAGTGTGGGTGCGAATGAAGACGCGAATGTGTTTAGGCTCGTATAGATGTAGATCCTGCAACCCATACTCTCACATGCAGTAATCAAGGATGCTTTGACACTGCAGGCATGTTTCAAGACATTTATTGACGGGAACACACATAATATCAACAGGAACAGTCAGTGTAACAAGGTCATGCTGACCTGACATCGATAGGTATACATTTGGCATTCAAAAAGGTAAACATCAGAATAGACGTGCATGGTCAATAGCAAAGTTCTTCAATAATGACAGTTCGTAGCGTCGCCCTTGGCGTCTCTGACTAAACGCGTCAGATGCCTTAGTTACCTTGACACACAGGTGCAACTTGGCACTCCCTGCCAATTGCACATATCAGGCTGTAGTATAATAGCCGGAAGCACAGGCCTCGTCCTAACGTCGGCCGTGTACTTCTGTTAAATAGGTTATCACCAACCCTGCAGTAATACTTATTGTAGATAGAAGTTCCGCCAATCTGCGGCTCCCACAATATATCTTCGTCACTGGATTTCTGGACAATATAAGACTAACAGTCTTGGATGGCTACCTCGAGCACAAATATATAAGTTCTGAAATGGCGGATCCGTGAACTGCTGTTCACCCTAGGTAATCCTTTACATGTTCTGCCACCGAAAAGCGTAATAATGCATAAAGGTCGGTATTACCTGGTAAATGAATCCTCAGAACTACACAAAGAATTCTGTCGTCATCCCGACGCACAGAGATTCACTGGGGAAAACTGCCATAGCAGTTACTTCGAAGATTCTCCCCGAAAAACAATGGACTCTTGGTCCCTTCAGAAAAACAGGACCTCCCGGCTTCCCGGAAGTATATCTCACTCCCGCTTAAAAAACCTTCCCATAGGCCTACGCCCGAACTGACAACCTCTGACCCTAAAGGTCAAACACAATGAATGAATAAACAAGGGAAGACAACCCCTAATCAACCTGACATCGCAGGTAAAGACACAATTATACTTATGATACAAACATAAGCAAATAACTTGACAGATGACTCCGTCGAAAATGACAGCAACAACCACAAACCAAGAAAGACGTGAGATCCTTTGTCTCATTATGTGGTTTCTACCAAAAGTATATCAAAAACTTTAATTCCATATGTGCACCGTTAACTGATTTGACACGTAAGGGAAATCCAGATCGAATTACATGGACACCCCAATGTGAAATGGCTTACCAAGAATTGAAGGAAAAGCTCACAAGTAAACCTATTTTGAAATTACCTGACTTAAGTCAAGAATTCATAGTAAGGACAGATGCCAGTAATATTGGGTTAGGTGCAACTTTGCTACAGAAATCAGATGCATTGGATGGGGAATTAAGCCCAGTGGCATATGCTAGCAGAAAGTTGAATAAAGCTGAAACCAATTACTCAACTAGCGAAAAAGAATGTCTTGCAGTAATATGGGCGATAAAGAAATTCAATATTTATCTGTATGGGAAGGCATTTAAGTTGCAAACGGACCACAAACCCTTGTCGTTTCTAGCGCAGGCTAGACATGAAAATTCTAGATTACTCCGTTGGTCATTACTGATGCAACCATTTGAGTTTAGCATAGAGTATATAAGTGGAAAAACAAATCTGGGAGCGGATTTTTTAAGCCGCCATCCGTGTGATGAGAATCACCGTAAGCCCCAGAAATAATAATAAATTTCTCTATGTGTATATAGAATTATAGACTGACATATAACGTCTGTTTTAAGTGGGGAGAATTTGTCGTGTGAAATTCTAATCCACATATATAAATTAAAAAGAAAATGTAAAGCCTAACAAATAACTTCATAAAAGGAAAGAAGAATGGTAAAGAACAGTGCTGTCACAATGACTGTACTCGAAATCCCCCTTGTTTTCTACTTCGTCTGCAAATTGTAACGTTTCACGTTGATAGTAAAAGCCTACTGCATCACTACACGCTTTCTTCAATAAAACGTGTACTGCCTTTCTAAGAAAAACCTTGAGATACGCAAGCTGACCTATATTTAATATTCCATTCATGTCATTTTATACACTAAGTTACCATAAACGAAAGACAGATGGACTTAGGATAGAAAGAAAGGGAGGGCTGAAAGCCGGGACGCATACAACACTAAACACGCGTCTCGCTATACAATTACTACCATCACGCGTGTAAGGCCACAAGCACTAGCTTTTTTCAAATCGACAGTGATAAAAAACACTACCCATACGAGAGTTAGGTTTTAAAAACTTACAAAACGCTTATTAGGAAACATGACATTCTACTGTTTTATGTCTAAAATCCTGACATTAGTATGACAGTACAGCAGACACCATACAGTTTGGAAGTGAGGAGGTGGCAACAGCACGACTATCCTAGAAGAAGATGCATATTTTGAACGCAGCCACTTAGCTCCTTTAAATTTGTATATTTGGGTTCCTTAGGACTTGCTGACAAAGAATATGTTAAACGTTACGCAAATAGTCTAGGAATTAACAAAATATAGCCAAAAGAAATAGTGAGGGTGTCAGACAACACCAGAATCAGAATCGCTCAGTGGCAGATTTGGACACCACCATTGTACGGGAAATGGGTCTCCATGTTAAATCCGATTTGATTGGAGCGCAATAAATGTAAGGCTAAACACGATTAGTCGGGCTATAAATACTATCTTTTGTTGTTAGGGGAGACGGAAGGAAGGGTACTTTTTTTTGGAAAAGCTGTGTAAACATGGCACGATTGGTTAGACCCGCCAATATAGTCAATCAGAGGCATCAGGTCAGCACCACATTTTCAAATAAACTTACTAAAGAACCAGTGCGTTGAGCGCCAGTGCATATTTTTCTAAATAAAAGCCTGGGACATCGGCAGATCGAAATTGTGCTATATTCATTGCCAGTCAACGTAACTGTGTATTATTCCATGAATTGTGGGACTGTGGTCCTAAAGTTATTGAGCAGCACCTGGTCTGAGCTTTGCTGAAACTGGAGGCTGACAGCATACTCCTGGGTCCAGATAGCGACTAGTGAGGTGTCTCCAGAACACAGGGGAGCAATCGAGCAGAGGAGTCTTTTCCTGCCGCCATCACGAAAGTTAAGCCTCTGTGGCCAGTGGAGCTCAACATTATGTGTCCCCTCAAAAATTGACATTGTAATAAAAAAAAAAGAGGGACAATACCTTGTTTAAATTGACAGGAACTGTGAACTTTTTCCCCATACTATTTCCCAGATAAACAAACACTTGAAGTCATGATGACAAATAACAACATAGCTTGAAAAACAAAACCAGTATTACCTCATAGTACTACTACACACTGACACACATAGGATAATATTAATAAAATATGTCACTACAATGTTCATATTTATAAATTCTGTACATATAAATTGTGATTACATTTGAATGTGATTCCTGGTTCACTTTGTAGTTGAATCAGGATATATGATAGTGAAAGTAATTAATACATAAATATTTGAAACTTTACCAGTGACTCATTTAAGATAGTCTTATAGAGTGTTAAATGTGTGTGTGTCACAGTGTTGTCAAGTGTGGTGGAATAAATTAAATTGTTTATCTGTCTGTTGTTGTTGTGACTTACACTTCATCATTTACATAACCCTAGACATTTAACGTAGTCATCACAATATTCCAGAATAATTCTGACTGAGGTGTAATGTGGTAGCAAGTAAGGTTATCTGTAAAACACTATACCTATTAGATACAGATACCTTCACAACTGATCTCAGTCAGTACACTAAGTCCCCTATAAATATTTATATCATCCCACTTTACCACACTGTACTACAATCAGATGATGATTGACTTATACGGTTCTACAATCAGATGATGATTGACTTATACTGTATTACAATCAGATGATGATTGACTTATACGGTACTACAATCAGACGATGATTGACTTATACGGTTCTACAATCAGACGATGACTGACTTATACTGTACTACAATCAGACAATGATTGACTTATACTGTACTACAATCAGACAATGATTGACTTATACTGTACTACAATCAGACGATGACTGACTTATACTGTACTACAATCAGATGATGATATACTTATACTGTACTACAATCAGACAATGATTGACTTATACTGTACTACAATCAGACAATGATTGACTTATACTGTACCACAATCAGACAATGATTGACTTATACAGTACTACAATCAGACAATGACTGATTTATACTGTACTACAATCAGACAATGATTGACTTATACGGTACTACAATCAGACAATGATTAACTTGTACTGTACTACAATCAGACAATGATTGACTTATACGGGACTACAATCAGACAATCATTGACTTGTACTGTACTACAATCAGACAATGATTGACTTATACTGTACTACAATCAGACAATGATTGACTTATACTGTACCACAATCACTGCTGCTATGCTATTTTCAATGTGTTCTGTTTGTTCACTGGGCTAGTAATTTATTTTTATCTTTTTTTTTTATCTTATATATTATTTTATCCACAAGTGTGATGTGTCCGTTGCCATTTTCTGACAGCCTTTTTTGTATTTCTGATCTTTGTTTTCTCATTGTGGCTTGCGGCTCATAAAGGGAAATCCAGAAACACCCAGTCTTCCTAATAAAATGTTTATTTCTAAAACACAGCTCCGATACCATTTTTGTTTATTAATTTTTTTTTTTAACACCCAGTCTTCCTAATAAAATGTTTATTTCTAAAACACAGCTCCAATACCATTTTTATTTATTAATTTTTTTTTTTTAAACAAAAATTTCCACAGCACAGAGCAGGACAGATTTTACATTTTAGGAGGCTACTTTGGCGTGATTTTGCAAAAAAACATGTTAAAAATCATTACTAACATTAAAATAGTGACTGTCTGCTTTCCGTTGCCAGGTTTTTGGAAGAGGGAAATTTGTACATATTGTGACTGTTGACTGTCCTTTTTTTGTTAAATGGTCTTTGGTCGGTTGTTTGACTTTCATATTAAATTCCTGACAGTATCTTTCCATTATTGTTATTATATTGTTCATCTTGAGTCAATCGTGCTTTTGATGGTAAAGTGCGAATGATGGTATAACTTCAATTCAACATGAATGGACTCCACAACGCATCTTGTATACAAGTCCATAAATACATGCATAGTTTAATACGAAACAAAGACATCTCATCAAATAGCATTGGCTTAAATCAAATACATAAGCTCCGTGCAGTTATAACAGTCTTCTTCAAGTAAATCCTTTAACGTCAAAAGGTATAGTTGTTTACACATGATTCCGTATGTCGGTAATCCGGTAACGAACCGCTATAGTTTTGGCGAAGAATAATGATTCTGACAAACCACAATATAATACCTGCAGTTCCTCATCTAAGGAAATTCATACAAACAAATTGGAATGCTTCGCTCTTGCATCCATAAATGAGATAGTTGACCCCATCACTTATCTCCATGAAGAAAACTACTGCACCATATAATACATAACAGGAGCTATCAATAATGTGTCTAACTTGGACGGCATTCGGAGTCTGAAGGGTCAATGTAATATGTTGTCAAGCGGTACATTAACAACTTACAGCATCATACTTTATCCTAGACAACTCTATCAATTTGCATTCAATACCGTGAAGCGCGAAAACCTCTAAAATTTATAGCATACCCCTAAGTTAATGTGAAATTATAAAATGCACACAATTGAAGTGGCTAACATCATTACACAAGTCGTAACAGTGACAACCTTCTACGAGTTTACTTACGCAGCAGTGAGCTGTAAATATACAAAAGAAAGTTAAAGTTACAGAACAATACTCTAAACTTACTTTCGTACGTGGATACAAAAAGCTGCTATTTTTGTCAGCACCCTGTGATGAAACAAGTGAGAAGTGCTTACAGCCTTGAGCCTTGGCAACTTCTGCTGACATAAGCACATAATCATGATCCACTTTGATGAAACCTTGCTGTGTGGATAGAAAGTTGCTCTTTTTTAAATTAATGAAGAATAATATCCTGTTCAACCTCTTGCAGGTTATAATTAGGATATATAATAATATAAAAAAAATATTGCCTATAATTTTAGATTGTATATTCCAATTGCAGTTACTTGCTTTTGGCACTATCCCTTCTGGCAAATTATTAATTATTGCTTATAGAGTACATGAGCATTTCCTAATTGTGTATATGATTTGTTTAGCTCCATCATCCTAAAATGGTAGATTCTTGATACCTATTGTGTTGTAAGAAAACAATAGGGGGGGTTTAAAGCTTGGTATACGTGGGTTAATATTCAACTTACTTTTAATCTGACAACAGTAATACCGTACATAGTTGAGTATAAGTCCATCCTACTATAAGTCGACACCTAGACTTTACGGCATAAAAATCATCCAAAATGAAAGAGAAGATTATAAGTTGAATTTTTTTCCCTTTCAGCATAACCCTTTCCTGTCTGATTACAGTTGTTGGTCGTTGATATGTAGCAACGAGATCTCGGTATTTAATGATCCTTTTATTTTGACTCGAGAATAATTCAGGGGAACGTTTTTTAACCTTTAGCACGCTGCGGGCGACACATGTCGCCCGCAGAAACCTATGTTCTGAACGCTGCGGGCGACATGTGTCGCCTTACGGATTTCATCGTTTCTAGCATTAGGACTTGTGTACACGTGATTTCAGCCCCGGATGTTAAGTTGTAATGTTATTTGCAAGAGAGTTAGCTTCCGTTTCCGATCTTAAAAAAGTGATGGGTGTATCCGCGTTTATTTTTTGTAAATTTTTTAAATCGAAATGAATCGGCATCGAACGCGCTGCCATTTTTGCTCTAATTTTATTGGATTCTGACGCCATGCGGTGGGGATGAGATTTTTGTCTTTATAAGCACTGATATCGGTTCTCAGAATATGTTTGATGGCTGAGATGGAAACGAAAGTAGAATGGCATTGCTAGTATGTATAATTTTAGGGGTTAGGACTAGGAATATCGGAAAGGTTTAGAATTACGGCCGAATGTCACTGCTGACGCCCAATGGGCTGATCACCCGTTGGCTTGTCACACTGGTTACGGAAACAGCGGCAGATGGATTAATATGTTGTTGCCCTAAAGACGCCGCTAGGCGTGATGGGAAACTACAACAGAGAAAGTCAATCTGCTGTTGCCCTTAAGACGCCACAAGGCGTGATGGCCTCTGACTGCTTGGTTGGTCTTTGACTAAGGACGGAAGAAGAAGAAGAAGAAGAAGAAGAAGAAGAAGAAGAAGAAGAAGAAGTCACTGCTGACGAGGGCGTTTGTTGCTTTGCTACTGATGATGGGTGTAACGAAAAGATCGTCATTTGATTTGTATTGGTCTGTTGGTCAAATGACTTTCATTGAGATGCAAGGGATATGGACTCTTCGTGTGTTGGTTATTTTTTTAAAATTTTAAAATTAAAAAAAAATTATTTTTTATTATTTTAATTTTTTTTCTTCGTTTTTTTCATCTTTCCTTTCCTCTCTTCCTATCACATCTAATATGTACACAAACAAATTTTATATCATCAGATTTACCATTCATTTATTTATATAAATTCCAAAAATGATAGCAATTGACCAAGAAACACAAAAACTATAGACATTACAAGTCACCCACTATAAAAACGGGACGCTGTGAAAAAGAATGCAGCGGCAGGCGATTATTTTCACCAAAAGAATGCCGCGTGCTAAAGGTTAAGGTCCAAACATGGACAAAATTTCTCAACTTATACTCGAGTATATACAGTATGTATTACTAGAACCTCACTAGACCTTTACATTCCCACCATACTTACTTAGTCATTCCCCTTCTACCGTAAGGTGAAGAGGTTTGGAAGAGAGAGTGCCAGACTATCTTATCGGCTGTCTTCCTCCTGGCCTGGTTCCATTCTAGTCCTCGGTCCTTCAAAGATTGTCTAATGTTGTCCTCCCAGCGGACTCTGGGTCGTCCTGGAGGTTTGGATCCCTGGCTCTTAGTTTCCCATGCTTGTCATGGTAGCTTATCTTCTCCCATTCTGCAGACATGGCCAAACTATCTTAGTTGGGACTGTTCTACTTGGGTCTACAGGGGGTGGGATTTTAGGCCTTGACGTATCACCATACTACCATTAATAATTACACATCAGCTTTAGTTCATGTTAAATACTGTTTTACAGTTCCCTAGGTCATCTATTCTCAACACCAGATCTACAGTGATGGGTGAATTGCATGTTGTAAATAATCTAATACTGAGATTTTCTGTTGTTCACACTTCCTAAATTTTAGTAGGAAATGCTCTATATTATTGTATTGAAGACATTCAGCACATTCTTCCTATCAGGTGCCTGGTCTGGAACAGACATTGGTGATCATGACCCTCCATTCTTCTGTGTCTTTTGATAGTCTAATGGGGCAAAGTCTTTTACAGACAAGGGGTATGATGTGCTGGTGTTGTGGGTAGTGGGTTTCCCCCCTTGCTTCACCCTAGGCCTAGTGAATTCTTGTTCATGAAAGGAGCGACCATTGCGGTGTTAGTCTCTTGGCCTAGCAAAACCTCTCATACCCCAAGATCGTTGTGCGTGGTGAAGAGCCACACCCTCCTCGAGGTAGTCCTGGTAACTGAGGGTGCGAATCCTCAGGCTAAACACAACGGATCTAAAGGAGCAAACCTCGATAATAAAACCGGTGCACTACACCGTACACGCCCCCTGTGGGTGGGAAGGAGCCAGATGGATACTGAACAAGTCTTGGGAGTGGGAACGAGTGTGGACTGCTCCCTGAAGATCGGAACCCATCGTACAGGCACAGAGACTCAGGACTTGACGATCCTATTGCCTTCAACTCTTGGTCACATGCCTAGAGCCTCGGAGAACTCGGCGTAACCAGCAGGCAATTTGGTGGCGGGGAAAGAGCACTGTGAGCCCTACCTTGGCTACGTATCACAAGGAGACGCAGAAACACCCCCTTTATCTCCCCCAGAGCTGGCACAGTACACTTCTGGCTTCTACCCGGGGCGGTAGGAAATCCACATCAAACCTGGCAGAGCAAGTCCTCCATCAGATGCGGCCGATGCTGGGCCCACTGGCGCGTGGACACGTCCCGATCCCCATCGAGACTTGCCCGGGGAGCCCACCCCAGCTCAAAAAAGCAGAGAAGGCCACTCTCCAAACCTCCGATGTCTTGCGGGCAGTGTTAGGATGTGCAAGAACATGGACAGGAAGACTCCACAACTTCCCCACTGAAGACACGCCCACGGCGACCGTTGCCTCAATTGGCTGTGTGTGGTGTACCCGGAAACGGGGCCTCCTAGTACTGAGGCACAGTTAAGTCCCCGATGTCACTTATCGGTGCAGAGTTGAGAGAGATGGCTGAGCATCACAATCCCCCCTGTGTTGCAGCATGATGAGAACCCAGCATTGCACACTGAGCTTGGGGGGATCACTTGGGCACCAGACTTAATACTGGCTCTTGACTGGATGGCCGCATGCAGGAGATTTCTACAATGGAGGGTTGGCAGGTGGTGGGTATCTGGAAGTGGCTCTGTGCAGGACGTGAGGATTCCTTGGGAGAGCCCAGAACCAGAGCACAGCATTGTGCAAGCTCTGCATAGTTGGAGAGCCCCCTGGATGACGGGGAATGCACAGTGTGCTACCCCACCTATCCCCAACTGCTAACTTAGAACCAGAAGTGGGTCCTCTGTATGCATGCCAGGCCAGGATAAAATGCCTGGGAAAGAGACTGGAGCTCAGAACTCCCTAACCTTTAGCACGCTGCATTCTTTTCCAAAAAATGTGTCCTGCAGCTGCATTCTTTTTCACAAAACCCCATTTTTTATAGTGGATGACTTGTAAATTCTATATTTTTTTTGTTTTTTGGCCAATTGCTCTAATTTTTGGACTGTATAGAGATAAATGGATGACGTCACTGATGACGTCATTTTGTTGATGTGATAGGAGAAGAAGACTGGTGAAAAAAAAAAAAAAATCAAAAAAAAAAAGGCCTTACCTCAATCCTGGTGCAGCACTGTGGTGCAATCTGCCTTAAAATTGAGCAGAGTGTGATAACGCTCAAAGCAGGGATATGGACAGAGAGGTATTACACACCTACGGCACACGAATTGGGTCTGGTGGCGCTTCTTGCCCGTGTCCCTACTGGAACACACGACGCAGTCTGGCCTGGAAGGCTTGCCGGTAGCGAGACGTTTAGGGTTAGGAGTCAAGTAGTGCTCCCCCATAACTAATCTTGCTGGTGCAATGTCAGATAACCTTCCTCTGCGGGCTGTGACCCTAGACTGGTAACCATCAAGAAGCCCATGAGCAATCCGCAGACGGAATGTTTCCGCCTTGATACGAGACGGATGCTTGGCCCTCCACAGGACAAGCAAATTGACAAAGCAAACTTCCAACAGGTAGAAGAATATTTTCTTCCACCATTTGCTGCTCCTGTGTAGAACCATGTAGTATGTCAACTGTTTGTCCACACGATCAATACCTCCCATGTGACAGGAATAGGCTTGGATAGCGCATGGCTTGTCCACGATCCGAACATTGCCAGCATGATGTTTGGATCTAACCTCCTTCCTGAAGGTCTGCGCATCGTGTGCAGTTGTCATTAGATTCACTGGCCTCTTGTCAAACCATGACATATAGAGGATATTGCCTTCTCTAACAGTCATGGGAGGGTCACCAGCTTTGGGTTTCGCCAACTTCAGTTGTGGGGGGACCCCTCGGCGGTTCGTCCGCAGTGTGCCGCAAGCCCCTGTCTGATTATCCCCAAGCTCCGTGAACAGGGCAGGCGAAGAGAAAAAGTTGTCCATGTACACAACATGGCCATGCCCATACAGGGGAGCAACAAGGGAGGTGACAACGCGGTGAGCAACCCCCCTAGTAGGGTCCACATTGTCTTCCTTCCCAAGGTAGAGCTGCCAATTCCAGAGGTAGCCTGTCTTGGAGTCAGCTAGGCCCCAGGCTTTCATACCCCACTTAGAGGGTTTGTTGGGCATGTACTGCATAAGGCTGGTCCTACCTTTGAAAGCTATCATACTTTCATCAACACTAAGCTCTTTGGATGGTATATAATGGCTTTGCCATAGAGGGAGAAGAGTGTCAACAAACGATTTGATTTTGAAGGCTTTGCTGTGGTCAGGGTGCCCTCGTGGTGCAGCAGTTGTATTGTCCACGAGGTGTAGAAAAGATAAGATAGACAGAAACCTGTCCCTACTCATCACTTTATTGAATCCTGGCATGTCAAGGAAACAGTCATTTGACCAATACAAATCAAATGACGATCTTTTCGTTACACCCATCAACAGAAGCAAAGCAAGAAATGCCCTCATCTCGTCAGCTGTGACATCGGTCCACAACTTCAAACGGGATGAAGCACTCACCTCTTGCCCTTTCTGGTCAAAAACCTGAATGGCGTAACGATTAGTTTCCGTAACTAATGTGTTCACAACATCATCTGTGATGAACAAACGGAATACATCTACCTCAGAGATGTCATCGTCAACGCCCACAGGTCCCACAACTTGGTCGAAGTTGCGGAGCCAGTCGTGGTTGTAGCCAGAAGGTGCTGCTCTAACAACACTGACTTCTTCAAAATCATCAACACTTGACACATCACTATCGTCCCCTTCAACATTACCCACATTCGGAGTAAATGCCGGCAGATCAGCACTAGTAAACCCAACAAACTCCTCGTCATCGGAATCAGGGTCCATGAAAATTTCAGATAAAATGGCAGCTGGATCCATGCCGATTGATTTCGATTTGAAAATTGCACAGAAAATGTACGCTATCACACCCGTTACAACTAAGAGTCAGAAAAGGAAGTTAATCTTCTTTCACAGAAGAGTCAATATTTGCATCCGGGGTTCAGATCACGTGCATACACATTATTTAATCAGTTTCCCGATCATAGCCGCAAGGTGCAACATTGCGCCTCCAGCATGGAGAACATAGGTTACGTTCGGTGCATCGCTGCGACCGCAGCGTGCTAAAGGTTAGCTCAAAGTTGCAGGATGGCAGAAAAGCCATGGGAAAGACAGGGCTATTTTGAAGATAACGCAACCATATTTTCACCATACGAGCTCGGACGCCGCCTCGGTAAACAAGGTCCGCGCAGAGCAGTGACACCCCCAGGCTGCTTGCGAATATTCTACTACTGGGAACATAAACAGATTAGGGATGAGCCCACTCTCCCGTTGAACAGGTGCTAAAGTCATAGATACTGGGCCAGAAGGTGCACCGGAAACCACAGTATCACGCAACTCGCTTTTTTTTTTTCTATGGAGAGTACACCGTCAAATAAATCTCGTACTGGTGCTCGCCCTGTGGAGCTCCACCAGGCAGGTGCAGTGCCGGGCTCTGAGCCTCGACAGAGCCCACCCTCAGCTACTGGAGGACCCTCTAGACCGTCTTGTGGAGTCAGCAGACGGCGGAGGAGAACTACTGACCAAAACAAAACAGAAAAAGAGAAACCCAGAGTGCCACTTGTCATGATGCACTGGAATGCAGAGGGAGTGAACAGCAAGCAGGCTGGATACAGCAAAAAGACAGAGCTGGAAAACATCTTGTATGAGAAGCAAGTCAGTGTTTGCTGTATCCAAGAGACTCACTTGAAAGCAGATCAAACCTTTAAAATAAGGGGATATCAATGCTTCAGATCCGACAGAAAAGATAGACGAAAAGGAGGAGTACTTACTCTTGTAAGGAATAACATTCCTGCACACGAAAGGAAAACCTTCATGGATGGAGCAGAATATCAGCTGTTGCAGATAAAGGTAGACAAGATGGAAATAGAACTCCTGAACTATTACTGTCCGAACAACAAACCCCTGAGTCTCAGCTCTATACAGGTACCAGCCACCAACTTTATAGCAGTTGGAGACTTTAATAGCCACTCCCAGAGCTGGGGCTATAACCATCTGGATCACAGAGGTGAAGAGGTTGAAACTTGGCAAGATGATCACTCCCTAATCCTAGTCAATAATGCCACAGATACTCCTACCTTCTACTCCAGAGGATGGCACACAACTTCAACACCAGATCTTGCCTTCTCCACACCAGATATAGCTGGATCTATTAGTAGAGAAGTAGGAGACCAACTAGGGGGAAGCGACCATCGCCCAATCTTTCTTACTGTCCAGAGTGCAACTCTCAGTACAGGCCCAGCCATTACAAGATGGAACTACAAAAAAGCCAACTGGGGTTTATTCAGGCATCAGGTGAACACGCTGCTGTCTACCCTCAAGGTACAGAACAGAGACATTAATGAAGTGGTAAAAGACTTCAACAGATGCATACTACAAGCTGCAAAAGAAACCATTCCCAAAGGATGCCGGCGTAACTACATACCATACTGGTCCAGCACACTCCAAGAACGTCAGGAAGCTATGGACAGGGCTAGAAAGGACGCAGAGTCTCAGCCTTCACTTGAAACTCACAACAAATGGAAAAAGGCTGTAGCAGAGTTTCAGAGAACAAAGCTAGAAGAAAAACGGAAAAGCTGGAGAACTAAAACGGCATCGCTGAACCTTGAGAAAGACGGCAGGAAACTTTGGAGATTAGTCAAGTCTCTAAATGAAGAGCGTTCCTCACCTAGGCAGACTATCACATTGGATGAAGGTGGCAAACTTTTCAGAGGAAAACAAGCTGCAGACTTGTTTGCTAGAAGATACAGTTCAGAAAGCAACTTACCCATTAACATAGATCATCAGAGAGAGATAAGAAAAGAAATACTGGCAACCATGGGACAGACAGATACTCCTGCCCCAATGAGGGAACCCATCACACTAGGAGAACTACAGAAGGCTATTTCCAAGCTTAAGTTTCAAAAGTCACCCGGCCCAGACAAAATCAGCAACGAAATGCTAGTAAATCTGAGCTCAGCAGCAAAGACAAAACTGCTTGAGATATTCAACCACAGCTGGTTGAAAGGAACGGTACCCCAAGTATGGAGAGAAGCCATCACAATACCCATACTAAAGAAAGGGAAATGTAAGACCGAGGCTGCAAGTTACCGGCCAATCAGTCTCACAAGCTGTGTTGGGAAGACTATGGAGCGAATAGTCAACCACAGATTGAAATGGTATTTAGAGTCTGAGCAGATCCTGGTGCCGGAACAAGCTGGATTTAGAGAATGCTACAGTATAGAAGACCAAGTTACTTACTTGTCTCAAGCAATAGAAGATGCCTTCCAGGAGAAGAAAAAGGTCCTAACGATCTGGGTCGACTTCAAGCAGGCCTTTGACAAGGTGTGGAAAGATGGCCTCATTGCAAAACTTAGGAGAAGTGGAATCCAAGGCAACATGATGAAATGGATCCAGTCATACTTGCATAACAGGAGAACTAGAGTCACTCTTGACGGTCTGCAGAGCAGAAAAGTGTTGCTCCATCAGGGGGTACCTCAAGGAGGAGTAATTTCCCCAACACTCTTCCTTGTTTACATCAATGACCTGGTGAAAGATCTCCCTGCAGGAGTTAAAGCTGCCTTATATGCAGATGACCTAGTACTCTGGTGCGCTGATGAAAATGTCACCACAGCAAATTATAGAATGCAGCGGGCAGCAGACATGCTAGTGTCATGGGCAGAGAAATGGCTTATCACAATAAACACAGACAAAACCTCCACAACACTGTTCTCCCTCGCCCCCAAGGACAAATCAGCTAACATACACCTAGGGACAACCGTGATCAAGGAAGAAAGCTACCCCACCTATCTTGGGGTGACATTTGACCAAAGGCTTACATGGAATAAGCATATTGAAAATGCAGAAGGAAAGGCCCGAAGACGACTAGGCATACTCAGAAAATTAGCAGGTACCAACTGGGGAGCAAATGAACGAAATCTAAAGAAGATTTATAATGGAGTAATAAGACCACACTTAGAGTTTAGCTCAGCAGCATGGTCATCAGCTGCTAACTCACATCTGCAGTCTTTGGACAAGGTGCAAAATCAAGCTCTCAGGCTCATTACAGGAGCCATGAAAACTACACCAATAACAGAGATGCAGAAGGTTGCTGGATTACAGACATTGTCCCATAGAAGAGACACAAAAACCATGATCCAGATGGAAAAGTACAACAGTATGCCAATGCACCCAATGAAGGCAAGACTAGATGATCTGGCATTGGGACGTCTAAAGCGTAGCAGCTTTGTGCATCGGGGGAAAAGACTTATAAGACAGCATCAAGAAGACCTATCCATGAAGACAACACCACTGAAGCCCACCCTATACCCTGTACCATGGGAGCAGGCCAGCAGTGCCCTCCAAATTAATACATCAGTCAGTGGTCTCACAAGTGGATGTGAGTATAATGATCTGCAAAAACGAACTGCTACATTGAGTATGATCCAAGAAAGCTATCCCGATCAATCATGGATACATGCCTATACAGATGGATCAGCAACTAATGCTGTTAGGAATGGAGGTGCCGGTATCTTTATCTCATATCCTGACAACCACTATGAGACTAGGCACATTCCCACTGGTAAATTCTGTTCCAACTATACAGCTGAGGTTCAAGCTCTAGAGCAAGCTGCAAATATGATTTATAACACCAACTCTGACTGCCACCAGGTAGTCATCCTCACAGATGCACTGTCTGTCCTGCAAGCTCTCAAGGGTGGTAAACTCCCGCATCTGAGAAATGAACTAAACAAGGTAGCTGCCAAAAAGAGAACCATACTTCAGTGGGTACCATCTCATTGTGGTGTACCCGGAAATGAAAAGGCAGATAAACTTGCAAAAAAGGGAGGAGAATGTGAACAAGAAGATAATGAAGTCACATACTTTGAGAAAAAGAGAGCTATCCAGACTATCAGAAGAGAACAGAACCAACCCAAAGACGACTATCACACTCTCGACCGGCAGGGACAGATAACTATTTTTCGACTCAGGACAGGGCATAACAAACTGAATAAACACATGCACAAGCTACGATTGTCTGCTTCACCACTGTGCACATGTGGATTAAACGAACAAACTGCTGAGCATGTTCTACAGGACTGTCCTCTGTATGACCAGTTAAGAAAGATATACTGGCCCAATGACTCAACACTAAACTCAAAGCTATATGGAGTTAAAGAGGAACTTCAAACAACAGTCGAATTCATCATGAGAACTCGTCTGGCGGTGTAATCATCAAAGATGCGATCGCAAGAAGAAGAAGATAGTCTAATGAGGTTGTTGTTGCCCATGCTGTTGTTTGTTGCTCAGTTGTTTAAGCTTTCCACATACATCTTTCTCTGCCTTCCTCTTCCTCTCCTATCTGGTATTTTCCCATATAAGACTAATTCCTCCACTCCTCCTCTTCTGTTAATATGTCCCATAAATTTCATTTATCTTTTCCTGATGGTTTTGATGAGTGATCTATTAACACCCGCAGCTGTCAATACCTCGGCATTTGTTTTCTTCTCTGTCCACAATATTCTTAGTATCCTTCTCAAAAACCCCATTTCCGCTGCCTCCAGTTTTTTCACCATTTGGTTACTCATTGTCCAACACTCGCATCCATATAAAAGAATGGACCACACGTAGCCCCTTAGTAAGCGAATTTGTGTGCTTATGGTGATGTTTCTGTTTTTCATTACGTTGCTCATCCTAGTAAAGGCTTCTCTGTGTCACATCTGCCATCTGATGTCAATGTGTATCCCAAATATTTAAAGAGATTGATTTGTATGATTTGATCTCTTTTGCTGTTCAAAGAGCATACTGGTATTTGTATTTTCTCAGAAACTACCATGCATACAGTTTTGCTGACATTCAAAGATAATCCTTTCAACTCACTCTCTTCCACTACTTTGTCTAGAATGATTTGTAGATTTTCCTCTGACAGCACATTAAGGTTCTTCTATTTTGAGATAGACTGTTTCGAGTTATAGTTTAAGAAGCTTCGTATTGCTGGGAATATTTAGTTCGCTAGATACTTGGACATGTTCTTGTTGGAGCTAGAACAATTTATATGCATGTCGTCCTTTTAGATTTGTATCCCATGCTTCTGTGCATTCATCTGTTATTTTCTTTTTATTAAGCTTTTGATTTCTGTTCTGCCCATTCCTCTATTTTATTTAAAACAAAGATTTAAGCTGTGCATGGTCTCTAAGGATGAAACGCTCTTCTAAAATTATTCCTATGTTTGAAATTCTTTCACTTCTCGTTTGTAGTTCACTGCTTAAAGCCGCTCAATGCAAGAAGCTTGCGTCAAAGCACTTATGTGCTTTTAGAGTGGTAATTTATGTTGCAATTTGTTTTACATGTTGAGGTTGGCAGGCTCATGCACAAGCTCATGTTAGTTGCCTTTTTCAACAAGCCTGACGATTCAGTAGGCCTATTCTTTCTTTGGCTCCTTAGAGACCTCCCAGAAGGAAAAATGCTCTTATCATGTAAATTTTAGTTCCTCAGATACCGCCCTCCCATGAATATAAACAGTAATTCTTGTGCTATTTTTACTCACGACCTTCCTCGGCTGTCAGAGTTTCATGTGCCGGCCCCTTGCACACCCTCACGCCTGAGTTAGCAGCAATCCTTTACTTTGTGTCTCCTCAGAGACCACAGTGAACTATATGGTGTGCTTAGTAATGTAAGGTAACCCAGGTGGGGGGAAGAGAGCATCCTGTTACACGCCCATTGAGGCATATTGGGAATATGGTGTTAGGCCCACATTTTCTTGACCATCGGCACACTAGGAGTGATGTGGTCAGCATTACGCCGCTTAGTAATGTGCTGTGGGCGTATTCTTCTCCGTCCATTACCTGATGTACATATGGCAGCTGATCCAGATGCCCCTTCACATTTTGTGTTTTAGTTTATGATTTAAAATTAGAAAATACATATCAGGAATCATCATCTTCTTCTTCTTCTTTGATCCTTAGCCGCCGACTGTCAAAGCAGTCAGTGGCCATCATGCCTGGTGGCATCTTGTAGGGCAGGAACAAACCGCTTCCACTTTGCTCGGTCGGCGGCCATCCGTCATGCACCCCAGCTCTGGTTCATTCTTTGCATCTCGGCCTCCACAGTTCTTTGCCAAGTTGTTTTTGGTCGGCCTCTCTTTCACTTTCCTTCAGGGGTCCATAGCATAGCTGTTCTTGTGATGGCATCAGGGTCTCTTCTGAGGACGTGGCCAACCCAATTCCAGCGTCTGCCAGCTATGATAGTGTGCATGTATCAGGAATCATATTGGCGACTAAAACGAACAAAGAAAAATTTAACATGCCCAAGCACTCCAAAAAATGAAACATTTTATGCATATTTATCTCCCTTAATGACTAGGTGACAAAACAGCCTACCACTCCAGACTTGCCCTTTGTAGTACCGAGGCAACAAAATCCAACATGCAGGTCCTTGAAGGCATCTTTGTGCTCGTCAATGTGTTCAAAATCAACCACTTTTTGTTCCTAAAATTGAAGAATATAGTTACGCATAAGGATAAATTGTTACTTTTTATCTTAATTTGAGCTTTCTTCTTTTCTTTTCTTCACAGGTATCCACTTTGTGCTGGTCTGAATTGTTGCCGATTCAAAATAACACAGATTTTGATATTATGATTAAAAAAAGAAGCCAAAACTATCAAAAACCGTAAAAATGCACAACTGTTAGTACTGTAACAGACTTTATTCTAAATAAAGAGCACTAGGTATAGTGTAAACAAACATCTAGCGAATCAGAGATGAGAAAATCATGCAAACCCTCCAAGCTGTATAACTCAATCAGGGACGTGATGCTGGTAAAGAGATGGGTTTGAATGATGTTACATGTGTAACAGAACTGCTGGAAAATCATGGACAGCATCATTTTAATCAAGACTTGGAAGACTGAAGAAAGACTACACAACTAAGCTAACAGAAGGAGAAGAAGAAAAGAGAGGAAGAAGGGTTTCCTTTATTAGTAATCAAGGCAAGTATTCTGTGCCGCATCCTTTCACTCACGGAAAAACCTGACTGAAGAGCTTTGGAGACTGAAAGTTGCAGGCAACGTTCCACAGTGAAGAGCTTTAGAGACTGAAAGTTGCAGGCAGTGGAGCTCCACAGTGAAGAGCAGCGTCAGAGCATCCATGAGCCCTTATGAGATTGGAAAGAACGGAAGATGAAATCCGGTCTGTCACAAACCATGAGTCAACATTGCATGCTTTCCTAAACCAAAAATGGAATGACCCTCAACTCTGTCTCAGAACTAACGTGGCTGCAGGCAGACACATATTAAAATGAAACAATTTAACTTTATTCAATCTATATGTATTTACTTGACTACATTATTTTTAAATTCATAACATTTTTTTCAGAGCTTTAAGTATATTAACATTACATCACTGATGTCAACTTTTGCGTGCCCTGAACATAACTCAACTGACTTCCCTCTGACTTACATTATAAAATGGTTTCCAAATAGTTTACGCTGATTCCAATTGTGCCAATTCCTCAAGGAACGCAACCGCAGAGAAAATCAAGTGCCACCTGTATTTTGATGCATTACTGTAAAGACATGCATTTGAGGAAACTTTCCTACATGATGTGGACGCATATATACATCTTAGCAGCAAGTACAGACATCTACAGGAACAGACAATGATATCAAAATAAGAATATAAAATGCAAAAGATGCTTTCACTGTATTGAGAAATATATGGAGATCAAGAGAAATCAAATCCAACACAAAAATCACAATCTTCAACTCAAATATGGGACCAAAGATGCAGCAAAAGAGATGAATGCAGTCAGCGACCCATAGCTAGACTGCTTGCGTCAGGGTCAGCGAACCAGAGCTGACCAAGACCCTACTCCACCTCCAAGTGTTGGTCCTGGAAACAGGCTGCATCACTGCAGTCTGGCCGAGTGAGTAGGGATCGCAGAGGGAAGGCAAACCCGGTCCCAAAAAATGCTGTGCAGAAGTTGGATGTGTCGGGCCGAAAGGCACAAATAACGCAGTTTTGCTGTAAACGGCGACACAACTCAACCAACGTCCTTTTCAGGACGTACGAGGAAGAAGAAACTCAAATATCAAGTCATTCCTACTAAATGTCCATCGTAGTTGGCAGGATCTCTATGGCGACAGGGGGAATAATAGGATTACTGCTTCCTCAGGCATATTGTAAGAGGTGACTAATATAAGATTGTACATGGGGATGGCAACTTCACTAATATAAGATTGTGTATGGGGGATGGCAACTTCACTAATATAAGATTGTGTATGGGGGATGGTAACTTTCACTAATATAAGATTGTGTATGGGGGATGGCAACTTCACTAATATAAGATTGTACATGGGGATGGCAACTTCACTGTTAAAGTATATTTATTAATATGGGGTTCAGATATATGTTTACGGCCTCAGATATATGCCTATAATTTCTAGACATACATCTGAGCGCATCGATCATAGAGATTGGGGTGTAATTTGAAAAAAACGACAGTGCACTACTATTGAACAATGCAATGTTGTTGTTATACGTACACACTTGCTGCCAAACAATGAATGTTCTTGGCCGAAATTTACATAGATGTCGTCCTGATAGGACATGTTTTGATGACCGTTCCGAAGTTTGTGGAGGACAGTATGATTGGATTTATATTAACCACTTGCGCCGTTGTGGTTTGTTCTTGGGCATGAGTATGCCAAGATCTTATTAAAATTAGCCAGGATGGACTTACTAATCTAATATTGTATCAGCCAAAGGTTGACGTGGTCGTTGGTAAATCCACGCATCTTCTATGTTTTGTTGCCGCAGAGCTCCATACTTCATTAGGAGTAAAGAGGGATATCTTCTTCCTCGTTCATCCTGAAAAGGATGTTGGTTGCGTTGTGTCCATTTACAGCAAAGCTGCGATATTTGCGCCTTTCGGCCGACACATCTGACTTCAGCACAGCAGTTTTTGGGCCTGGGTTTGCCTTCCCACTTTCATCCTTACTCTCTCAGGCAGAATGCAGTGATTGCAGACTGTTTCCAGGACCACCATGTAGAGGTGGAGTAGGGTCTTGGTCAGCTCTGATTCGCTGACCCTGACGCAAGCAGTCAAGCTATGAGTTGCTGACTGCATTCATCTCTCTTGCTGCATCTTCGGTCCCAAAAAGGAAATGATAATAATTAAAAAGAACAAAATAAAAAAATATGAGAATATGTGAGGTAAATAAAACTACAGAACAATATAAAGAACAAAGATAAAATAATTAACAAAAGTAAAGAGCAAAAATTGACTTATTGTTTGTTCAAGTTTTTGGAGAACAACAAAAACAACAACCAAAAAACGATGCAGACTTTCATCAATGAGTTCTTGCGTAGAATAGATGGATGGAAGTGTTATGACAAGAACCTGACAAGTGCTGGTATAACAAGAGATGAGAAGAAGATGCTGGAGATGGAAAGGACACACATTGAGGAAACCTGCTGATAGCATTACAAGGCAGTCCTTGTTCTGGAATCCCCAGGGTTAGTCAGGTAGAGGGAGACCAAGGAACACATGGAGAAGAGAACTGGTGACAGATGTGAAGAAGACCTAGAAAGACCTTGAGCTGATGGCACGGGACAGGAAGACTTAACGTTTGGTTTTTAAGGACTATCTTCATTGCACGCGGACAACGCCATCAGTGCTCCGATCTCCTCCCTTAGATCACACAAGGAAGATCTCAGCACAGTGCACAAACTCCGTAGCACCTTTGAGAATCCCAATGTGTGTATATAATGTATAGGAATCACACATTCTATAAATATTGTTGTGGTGGGTAGGTTTCCTAATTTTTTAAATTTTGCCCGGGCAGCGACCTGATAAGCCTACTCTTTACAATTTCCAACTGCCATGGGATTTTTAACGTGCGCAACCTGCACACGGGACCTCCTATTTTTTCGCCCTTATCCGAGAAGGCTAGGCATCCAATCTCACTACCCATGAGACCAGGGATGAGTATGACATAATTAGGACCACTGGTTCTGAAAAAAATATTTCAATAAATTATAATCCCTCAACTGGGATTTGAACCCAGCACCCCTTGAATATGATGTGGAACCATACCTCTGAGCCACTCCGACGAAAGTTTCTTGAAGGCCTAGGCTCCTTGAGGAACTGATGGGTGATGAACAAATGATGAAAATATAACAGGAAATCAGGGACAACATAAATTAGACATTATAAACTAATTAACAAAAAGAACAAGATCTTACAAATTCTGGGCCAACATTTAATGGTACTTCGCGGCGTCCAATGAGAACAACTCTTTTGAAAACCTTTAACTTGTTCAACTCATCGACCAAAACTTTGCCCACTTCTCCAGTGTAGCCCAGCACAAATGCTGAATGACCCTCTGATTTAAAGTGTTCCATATTCATCGGTGCCTCTTCAGCCATCCTGGAATAAACAAACCAATATTTAGGTCAAACAGGCCAAACAGATTCACTGTACCTTTCACTTTAGGGGGAGACAAGCCTGTCCTCCTACAAGGTGAGAACATGGTTGAATGGCTTCAAAGGGTAATTGAAAAGTCACTTTCAATCCTGACTTGAATATACATGAAACAAATTTCCAAACAGTGTGCAATAACAGACATTTGACTAATAATTTTTATTTTTTCATTTCCAGAAATAAAATAAAATCTTAATTAATGTTAACTTATTTTTTAATGAATCCCATTCAACCTCTGCTTAGGTTATAATTAGGATATATAGTATGGCTAATTCAAGATAATAATTTTGTTTTCCGATATCTGAATGTAGTATGGTGTCACTTTGCGCCACCAGTCCAAACAGGGATCCCGTTACACACCCACTGAGGCATATTGGGAATATGGTGTTAGGCCCATATTTTCTTGACCATCGGCACACTAGGGGTGATGTGGTCAGCATCACCCCGGCCATCTTAACCTTCCCAGAGTTGCTCTGGAACCCAGTTGGGGCTGGGTCGACCCAGGAGCCGTTTGCGGCCTAAAAATATCCCACCTCATCTGGGGATCGAACCATAGACCACTGAGCTAGGAAGCCAGTGCACTAACCACTATGCTACCTCGGCTCCAAACAGAGTATATCAAAAGTGTCAAATTGTGAGAATGCGCGTGTGTTCTCCCCTGTCTTAAAATGGCAGTCTCTTACACCTGTCCTGTTGTTAACAAAGAGGAAGAGGGTGTGAACACCCAGGGTCTCTGGGATGACACCCAATTAATTATTCAACTGTCATCATCAGTATGCATTACAAGGACCTCACCAATCCTTACATATTAATTTTTGTTCATGTTATATACTGTTTTACTATCTTGTGTAGTTCTCTATGTCTGTCGATTCTCAACACCTGCTCTGTAGTTACATGTGAATTGCATGCCTGTAAATAACGCAATATTAGTATTCCCTGTTATTCATATTTTTTCTTAAATTTCAGTACGAAATGCTCTATATTGTTTTCATGTAGACACGCTGGCACCATAAGACTCCTCTATATAGCCAATAAACAGTAAATAAATAAATATTACATACATAAAGGTACGTTTCAGGGACTCATCAGAAATAAAGAAGTAGAAAACATCGCCTAGCTACGGAAGCAAATCACACTACCCTCCCTGCCAACTAGTCACCCCAAAAATAGTGCTTCATGAGCATGGGTCCTTGATGCGATTTCCAACATGCAACACTGGATGTGTACCTAGGGTGATCCAGCCAAATTAATGACGCAATCACTTCTGTTATCCCCCTATTATGGGGAGCCGCGCTGGTGTAATGGCTATGGCGTTGTACTGGCGACCAGGTGTTCATTATTCACACCCAGGCGTCAGCGTTTGAAGAAATGTTTACGGCCGGAAATTTGACTGAATAACCTGAACGGCTCCTGTGATAAACCCTCTGTGGATGGGAAGGAGCAAAGCTCCTGACCGGGTTGGAAGGAAAGTCCTCAGGTTCCCCAGCCTCGCAATGACATGTCATTGGGCCGAAGGGCTGAAAGCCCAAGTGCCGCTGGTTAAGAACAAAAAAAAAAAAATCCCCCTATTATACAGTATATATCAGATTACATAAGACAAAGACCTTAATAGTGTGTCTAGTAAATGATAGAAGAAGAAGAATAGTGTAGGACAGAAGGTAGGTTTGGTATTGTATAAACATATTTAAACAAATTAAGAGGGTAAACCCGAGGCCTGTAAACTAACATTACAAGAGACAGCATACAATTACTGCTCGTTATGAAATTATGTGTAGGCCTATGACTTTTTGGAGAACAAAAACAAGTGTTGAACAGACCGGATCTGCCACAGAGTGACAAATCTGTAATGTTAATGTGACATAGGAGTAATAAGGGGTAAGGAATCCTAAACCCCAACCTTAATTCTAACCCTAACGACGTGGGCAACTTTTTAGATAGCATGGAAGAACACGTCCCACTGTTCTTTATTCCAAACCAAAAAATGTCATGTTACCATTATCATCGATTCCAAACGACTTACGCGCAATTTCGCTCAGTATTTTCCGTGCCGTCCAATTCAAGCTTTATCAAAAGGCCAGCTAATGCTACAGCAAGAACAAGAACTGCTACAGCAGCCGATGGAACAATTATGTCACATCTAAACCAACGAAACTTCATTGACAACAAGGGGCAACGAAATGTTTTTGCAAAAAAATAAATAACTCTTCACTCTTCAACGAAAAACAATCGAAGTTTAGTTTTAATAGACAGATTTCATGAAAACGGAAATTCCTTTACTTGATTTTTAAAGTGAGGTTTTGCCTCGTTTTGGATTGGTGTGGCACACCCCGTTCGAACTTAACATTACAAAAAATAAAAAAATCAGAAAAAAAAAATTTACAAGTTTTACCGAAAAATATTGTTACCATGGAGACTGTCAGTCATATTTTGTGGCTGTGAAACATAAAGGACAATACCCAAGAAGCTACCGGCTGTCATAAATGGATGCTGGCGTAGGACAGAAGGATTAAAATGATCAGACACGATCACTTATGTGGAACTGATTATAATAGCCAGACAAGAGCTAGTGGAACGAGATGAAGACTATTCTTAAACGCTGGCGATAGATGGGACACACATTGATGAATTCTGCTGATAGTATTAAAAAGTAGTCCTTGTTTGGAATCTCCAGTGTAAGAGAAGTTGAGGGTGACCAAAGATCACGATAGCGTGATAGTTCTGACCTGACCAAGGGCAGGTAATATTCCATCTGGGCAGACATTTCCCTTAGATGAGTATGAAAGAGAGTCAAGGTATTTAATAGTCAATTATGAAATGACAGAAAAATTTAAAAAAAAAAACAAAAAAACCCAAGCGCTTCGCGACAAAGAGACAGAGTTGTCCTCAAGTCTTTCCTCCCAAGTATCTTAGTATCGTATCTTAGTACAAGAACACGAACAAAGGTTAATATATAGTGGTTGGGAATGTGAAGGTCTGATGCTGTTCTTACAATGCATATGACTTCTAACACATGAAAGTCAATTAAATATCTGTTAAAGTCAGGTCCAGGGTTCGAATCATGGGTAAGCCACTCATGTCTGTTGTTTTTCTGTTGTCTAGTGTTCTACTTCTTTATTTCCTACGAGTGCCTGATAACATACCTTTATGTTTGTCTCATATAACTTGAACCACCAGGCCTTTACACCCCTCCACTTTAATGTTATTCTTGTTCAGAGTTTCTTCTTGCTTTTGTTTGTTTGTTTTTTTTTTGTTGGTATTTTTTAACATATAGGCATAATTGGTATGTGATTTTCCCTGTTTACAATGATTTGACAGGTGTGATGCCACTTTCTCATATCGGCAGCTGTTCATATTATTTGAAATTGAAAACAATATATATATCCTAATTATAACCCATCAGAGGTTGAAGTGGATATTTTCCTTCATTAATTAAAAAAAAAAAAAAAAATTTAGTACAGGTCTCAAGTGGCGTCTTACGTTCCTAACAGTAGCTTTTAAGTCGAGTCTAATTTTTTTTAATCTAAAACTACTCATAGCTACAATTACACTTTGTCGAACAATCACACCAATCATCATAAATGATGCGTGAGAATAAAAGGCCTTGCCCTTTGGCTATTTGACGGCACTATCAAAAAAAAAAAAATTCAAACCACAAGCTGCCTAGAAAGAAGTGGTTAACATTAATCATATTTTGCCTTTGCCGACCGCAACTGTTGCGCAGACCATAGAAGCCATTAACAGCCTTGTGTGTTTTGCCTGAGGGTAAGAATGACTTTATTTATGTGTATGTATTGATGTATTATTTCTGTGATTAATACACGGGTGTTAGAAAGTGGAAAAGGCCTGTGTTAAAAAATATTCCAGGACGAATGTGTTGCTTGCCGCAAAACGTGTGTTGGTTTTAGAGGCGAAAGCCAGCGTTGTAAAAGGTGTAGGTTTATTGAAAATGGTGTCAAAAATACGACTGGAAGTTTAATAATACATCTGAAAGAGTATTTGTAAAAGGAATGACTTGTATCATGGAAACTAAGGAAGGATTGACAGGACTTTATGTATTGAATTGATTAAGATATTATTTGTAAATTTCTACTATTCCAAATCATTGTATGGAAGCCAATCATGGACAAAGGAATTAACTTAAGAATTATAAGGAAATTTTAGTCACAGTGAACTGACTGTGATGGGTGGTGAAGGTAAATTGTACTGTGTGAAGCTGTATGTTATGTCCTTTGTGTGTAAAAGCAGAGTAGTGCTGGAGCATACAGAAGTTCTGATTATTTGAATTTCAGGTTTTGTCCTACAATCGTTTGATCTTGTAAACGTTGTACCTTGCAAAGGACTCGAATTATTTGCATTCTACACCTCGTTATGGACTTTGAAGTGCAGCTGCTCATGATGTTCTTATAGATAGCCAACATTAGTCCACTGCCTGACAAGTCAACGAGTTGTTAGACCACGGCAGACGAGTGTGGAATTTCATGAAATCCAGTTAAGTGGCCTTGTATAGCCACTGATCAGTGTATTCAAATAAAATATATCACCATAAAAGAAACATACAAAGATTAAGAACAGTTCAGCTTATGATGAATGTTAAGACATTATGAATCCATCCTACCGTCACAGTCATTGACATTGTATTAACTTTATAATTATTCATCAGTGTGGAAGACAGTGGAAACTTCAAGAGAAGATTATGTTTATAAATTTAAGTTTCTATACTTATTTATTTAAAACTGTAAATACCTTTGAGTTTTCTTAAGTTACCTAACCAAAAGAGAAAAGGGTTAGGTAAATAAATTGTAAATAACTATATCAACAGACTTGCTGAATTATTTGAATTAAAGTTCCAGTTTGTTTGATAGTTTTTTTAGATTGATAGATAGACTATATTAATACCCCTATATAAACTTGTCAACATAACAAAACATATTACCAAAGGTGAATCTACGAAAGGAGCAAATAGATCTTCATGACATATCCTTCCAACACCTGAGATTTATACAGCTGATTCTAACCTTTGATGTCAATACACCCTATTTCTTTTCAGAAATGGGGGTATTACTTGTAAGACCAGACTCTTACCTGGCACTATCCTGATATCATCTGATACATCTTTTTGTCCAGGATATCTTTCATTTTATAACATCTCAAACCTCTTGTGACATAAATAATAATGAAAAACAATAATCTCTATTTTCACCATTTTATTTACTGACCGTTTTATTTGATCAAAGTTATTTTTCAGTATTAGATTTCAGAAAGACTATCTTCTCAGCCATATTGTCAACCAATCTACAACGGAACGCATACAATAATATACTTGCTCGGCACGATATCTCACGTTTTTTGCTCCAGATAATATTTATCCCTCTGGCGCTAGGTATATCCACCCCGCCCCCGATCGGTCTGGAGGTTATGTTTAAATAGTGGAGGTATATTAATGTTCAGGTTAAGAATAAGACGGTGTCCAACATATCTGACAAGCTCAAGTAAATATTGTGCTTGTACAAAGTACAATTCTGATATGTGCTGTGATGTCTGGGTGATGCCGATTTAAACAATACCATTTTCGGTTTCTCCGTTGTGAATGAGGACGGCTAGCCGGTTTACCAAAATTATCAAGTAACGAGTCGAGTCGCTAATGTATGACTAGCGATTCGAGTGACTGCTATGACTTACGTCCGACTCGAGTCTGAGTCGATTGAATCGAGACGATAACACTGCAAAGAAATTTAGCGATAGACATAAACGGAATGAGAATGACATGAGAAGATGGCACAGGACAGGAAGACATGAAAAGGCTGCGTTGACGGCACGTGACAGGAAGACTTGGTCTTAGTTTGTTGAAGGTCTATGCTCCTTGGGGAGCTGAAAAGTGATGCATGACGGGTGAAAATCAATTAAATAACTAATAAAATCAATTTAATAACTATTAAAATCAATTTTATAACTATTGAAATAAATTATATAACTGGAAACACCAGGCCGTTACGCCCCTCCCCTTTAATATTATTTTTGTTTGATATTTTTGTTTGATATCGTTATTGTTTGTTTGGTTTTTTGTTTTTAAACATACAAACATAATTGGTAATTATGATTTTCCCTATTTACAATAATTTGACAAGTGTGATGCCACTTTCCCATACCGGCAGTTGTTCATATTATTTGGAATTTAAAAACAATATATATCCTAATTATAACCCATCCGAGGTTGAACGGGATATTTTTCATCATTAAATTAAAAAAAAAATGATACATAAATCATGTTACTAATGTCAACTCAAGAGTACATTAAATATGAAACAACATACCCAAGTCCCCCCCCCCCCCCCCCCCCGGTCTTTTTTCTTTCTTTTTAAACAATGTAACAAATATGAAGAATCTACCATTTCCGGAAACAATAAAACACACATACAGAGAATTGTATTTACCACATATCCAATAATTCTTAAAAAAAAAAAAAAAAAAAAAGATTGACAATGTAGCCAGAGAATAATTTTGGAAACTGATGAAGAACTATGGAATTCCCCTGAAGATGCCTGTAGGCATATGACGACTACCGGCATATGACAACTACCGGCATGTGACTGACGAATACCGGCATATGACGACTACCGGCATATGACTGACGACTATCGGCATATGACGACTACCGGCATATTACGACTACCTGCATATGACGACTACCGGTATATGACGACTGCCAGCATATGACGCCTACCGGCATATGACGACTATCGGCACATGACGACTACCGGCATATAACGACTGCCGGCATCTGATGACTACCGGCATATGACGAGTACTGGCACATTACGACTACCGGCATATTACGACTACTGGATTATGTACACTACCGGCATATGACGACTTCCGGCACGTGAATACTACCGGCATATGACGACTACCGGCATATGATGACTACCGTCATATGACGACTACCGGTATATGACAACTACCGGCATATGACGACTACCGGCATATGACGACTACCGGCATATTACGAATACCGATACATGACGAATGCCGGCATATTACGAGTACCGGCATATGACGACTACCGGTATATGACGACTACCGGCATATGACGACTACCGGTTTATGACGACTACCGGCATATGACGACTACCGGCATATGACGACTACCATCATATGACGACTACCGGCATATGATGACTACCGGCATATGACGACTACCGGCATGTGACGATGACCGGCATGTGACGACTACCGGCATATGACGACTACCGGCATATGACGAGTACCGGCATATAACGACTACCGTCATATGACGACTACCTGCATATGACTGACGACTACCGCTTATGACAACTACTGGCATATGACGACTACCAGCATATGACGACCACCGACATATGACGACTACTGGCATATGACGACTACCGGCATATAACGACTACCGACATATGACTGACGACTACCGCCATATGACGACTATCGGCATATGACTACTACCAGCAAATGACGACTACCTTCATATGACGACTATCATCAAATGACGATTACCGGCATATGACGAATACCGGCAAATGACGACTTCCGGCATATGACGACTACCGGCATATGACGACTACCGGCATATGAAGACTACCAGCATATGACTGACGAATACCGGCGTATGACGACTACCGGCATATATCGACTACCGGCATATGACGACTACCAGCATATGACGACTACAGAAATGAACTTCAGTGGACTGAAAATACACACGGAGAAAACGCCGGTTATGAGAATAAATGCAGGAAAATGTAACAAGAATGCAACTGGGTGTTTAGGGTGGATGGAGACTGAGGGACCAGCAGTAATTTCAGGGTAGCAATTTATGGTGGAGAAGGAGCTTTCATTGCATTGGCAAGTGTATGGAAATCAAGGGAGGTCGTCCAACACAGAGATTCGAACATTCAACTCAAGTGTATTGTCAATCATGTTGTGTGGCCCTAAATTATATGGAGAGCAAGAGACAACATCCAAGAAGTTACCGATTTGTTGTTGTTGATTTTAGGACCTTGCACAAACCATTCGGTTTTGTTTTGTGCATGGGGTAACCGGTTCAACCGCGTATGGTTTAAAATTTGGGTATATAGTGTTCCTTTTTCAATATTCTTCTCTTCTTCTTTGATCCTTAGCCGCCGACCGTCAAAGCATTCAGTGGCCATCACGCCTAGTGGCGTCTTGTAGGGCAACAACAAATTGATTCCACTTTGCTCGGTCGGTGGCCATCCTTCGTACAGTGCCCCAACTCTGGTTCATTCTTTGCATCTCAGCCTTCACAGTTCTCCGCCAGGTTGTTTTTGGTCGGCCTCTCTTTCGTTTTCCTTCAGGGGTACAAAGCATAGCTGTTCTTGTGATGGCATCGGGGTCTCTTCTGAGGACATGACCAACCCAGCTCCAACGTCTGCCAGCTATGATGGTGTGCATGTCCTCTTGCTTGCTACGAGTAAGCAGATCTTGGTTAGTGATGGTATTTGGCCAAAAGATCTTTTTCAATATAGTACATTACATTTGTTGTTTTTCCAGAGTGCAAATTCTCTTGCGTTTCGTGTGGCGCCTTCTAAGATCTGTTGGTGAGGCGCCTTCTAAGATCTGTTGGTGTGGCGCCTTCTAAGATCTGTTGGTGTATCTCTTCCCTGTTGTTGAGTATATCTCCCGTCACCCTGTTGAGTTTTGAGATGTTTGTACTTTCATTTATTGTGTGCTACCCTCTTATTTATTGCCCTTGATATTAAGTCATGTACCGGTATGTATATTGGGAATGCACTGCTTTGTAACGTTTTGTCATTTATCTTATTTTTGTACTGAACATTTGTGATTAATATTTTGTTTATGTATTTTATATTATGTATGTCTGTAATCATTCTTCTTTACTCTGGTATATGTTAACTTTTGCTTTCCTGGGTGGGTGCTTGCGTAGAGAGGAGGGATAGGGATATACCGTCATTGTTGAACTAATGACAGAAGCCAGACAGGTGCCGATACAACAGGAGGTGAGAAGAAGTTGCTGACGACAGATGAGGCACACACAAAGGAAACCCGTTGAAAGCGGTTCGAGCTGGTCTTTCCTCTTTAATCCTCAGTGTAAGATAATTAGAGGGAGATAATTAAAAAAACTCGTGGAGAAGTGATCCGGAGACCGATCTGAAAGGGATGAGGCAGACGTGAAACGACTTTGAACTGATGGCACGGAACTAGATGACTTGGCATGAGTTTGTTGAAGGCCTATGCTCCAGCTGGAGAGTAATGTGCTGTTGATATATCCAATAATTGCGCTCCCCTCCCCATGTAAATCCCGAGGGGGGTCTTTGAAGAAAAAAAGACAGACTTCCCCACCCTCAGGTGTGTCGTGCAAGACGACTAATATGAGGTTGTTCACAGAGGCTGACAACCTCTTCGTGGTAAAAATACTGATACAGAATTCACAGCTGCAAGAGCACGTGACTGCTTGGTGCAGGATTTCGTCAAAGGGATCAGCTGTACTAGTGGTTCCATGTTACGTAAGGAGAACGAAGGGAAATAAGGTTGATGATGAGTAATAAACAAACGCATACACACAATTTGATCATTTTAATTTGCTTTATTGAAAAATAATTTGACAGGGGATATGATGCCACTTTCGCGTATCGGCAATTGAACACATTATATGGACTTGAAAACATTATTCAGTATAAACTAATTACAACCATTCAGAGGTTATTTTTCATGATCAATATAAAAAAAAAAAATAGTGCCATAAACAATTAGCAGCAACTGCACATACTATCTAAATTATAGACACTATTTTTAAATGCTGTCATGTATCATAATCAGGGGCGTACTTACAGTATTGGACACAAAAGGAGAGTTTTTTTTTTTTTTGTTGTATTTAGAAATCCCGTTCAACCCTTGATGGGTTTTAATTAGGACATATGGTGTACCAGTTCAAGAAAATAAAGTCAAATTTCCAGTACTAAATATAGTACCTTCTTCCTCCCTCCACTCAGTCCAAATAGAGTACATCAAAATTTGTGAATGTTTTTGTGTGTGACCTCCCCTTTCCAAGAAATAAACAAACAATAAAAATTAAAAAACAAACGAATAAAAAAAATATAAAAAAAACAACTAAAATGAAGTCTCTCATAACTGCCCTGTTGTTAACAAGGTGAAAAGGAGTAAGAAAGGCCGGGGTGGGGGTCACGAGATTACATCAAATCCACCGATTATCTGCCATCAGCCATAGAAGCACCACACCAGACAGCCCCTTATCCTCACACCACCATTGATCCTTATATATTGACTTTAGTTCTTGTTATATACTGCTTTATCATATTGTGCAATTCCCTATGTCTGTTTATTCTGCACAGTTACGGATGAATTGCATGCCTGTAAATAATCCTACCCATCTCCTCTACTATAAATAAACGCAGAACAATATTTTATGCATGCAAGTAGATTTTCAAACAGTACTGTACTTTCATATAGTTTCCTAAGCCACACACCCCCACCTCCGCCCAAGGCTGTTACCCGGCGCGGACCGCCGCCATTGTAGCCCTCTTTAGTATAACGAGGAAAAACTTCAGTCCCATATCAGCGTTGCCACTCAAGTTCTAGAGATAAACCCAGATGTTCTTCTTAAAAAAAACCCAGAAATACCCAGATTATTTTATGCCTCAAATACACGGGATAGACGATGTTTACATAATCTTTTATGTTCATCTTTAGCACAAATAATCTGTGTGCTATCAATTTTTATGTATTTCTTCATTTTTATTATTTTTTTTATTACCAAAAATTCACAATTAAATAAAAATGATTTTAATAACACCCCAATATATGAACTCTTGAAAATGTGATATTTTAACAGTAATATACTTACATTAGTTACATTAACAAAATGTTCCTCACATTAAATATAAAATGTTAGTTGTAACTTGTTACTGTTGAAAAATGTCACTTGTCAGAGACTCGGCATTAATGTCGACAACTTCTTCGTCAAGATCATATGCATGAATTGACAACGTGGAATCTTGATTGTGAAGTTCCAAAATCTGTGCATATCTCTGCCGACAACGTCCTTCACGCACATCTTCAACCACGCATTTACTAGGATTAAACTTATGACAAACTCCATCTTTGGCAACTGCTTGCTTACTTGGCTAGTATTCGATTGGAAACTGTTTCACACAAAAGCTTGTTGGTTTGTTTAGTTTTAACTAAGTTAACCTTCGAAAACACTCTTTCGACGCATGCCGAGGAGTGAGGTAGTGCCATAAGCGTGCACATGAGGTCAGCCAAAACATCAAATTTCTTCTGGTTATTAGCATCTGTTACTTTTTACAGTCCAGCCAGAATGTGGGCGGATCCTCATCCATTAGATGTCCAAGATCTTTTCGGTACGATGCCAGTTCTCGCCATTGATCAGACAGACGATCAAGGCTCTCTTCTGAAACAACTGTTTAAACTGCGCTGCTAAGATGGTAGGTGGTTGCTGGCAGCATTTGCACAAAGTGCAAATGAATGACAAACACAGCCGAGAACAAAGACATGTGGAATCTCTTTCTTCAGATGTGCCTGTAAACCACTTGCAGTCCCCATCATAGTGGCACAGTTGTCTGCAGCAAAACCAATGACGTTACTAAGCGGGATTTCATGCGTGCTCAACAATTTCTTAACAGTTGTAAACATGACAAGAACAGTCCCATCCTCTACCTCAATGAGGTCTAACAGTGAATCAACTACTTTTTTTGTTTTTGTGTCACAGAATCGCACAACGACTGCCAACATCTGGTTCGTAGAAATATCAGTACTCTCATCAACGAGTATAGAAAATTTCTGATTTCTGCAAATGTTTATAACTTCAAGCCGCTCAAAATGAGCAATGCCGTACTGCATCACATAGGCAGCCTTGGTGCGCTTCAGTGACATTTTTTTTTGAGCAATTGGGCTGTCTGGAAATATCTGCTTGCAACATTCAATCAAATGATCAGCTTGCGAAAACAGAGTATTATGTTCTGCCATGAAAGCCGACAACAGTATCTCCGCTTTAGCAATTTTATCTTGGAGACAGGGCTCTTTTGGTTTGATGAAAAACTTGTAATAGCTTTTTTTTCCCAACACAATGTATATGCAAGTTTGAGCTGATGTATAATAATAGCCCCTTCAGTCATAACTGACTATAGGAATGCGCCCCTGAGGTGACAGCCCTCAACTGCTTATTTTCGACGTTTTCTCCTCACCTCTGTTTCTTGTGTGAGCCTCTCTTCGCCCAATCTGAGGTGGTGCCGTAAATAGCATCGCCACTTTGTGCGATCGGCAGCTTCATCCTCCCATGTTGCTGGATCCATGTCCAGTGCCCTCATATCTCTCTTGCACACATCTTTGAACCTCAGCTGTGGTCGCCCAACTGTTCTCTTGCCATCTGCTAATTGTCCGTAGAAGATATCTTTTGGGATGCGACCATCTTCCATGCGGCGAACATGGCCAAGCCAGCGAAGTCTGCGCTGTCTAAGCAGCGTATACATACTTTGAAGGCCAGCACGTGACAACACCTCGACATTTGTCACTTTATCTTTCCACGAGATGCCGAGGATGCGGCGTAGACACCGCAAATGGAAGGTATTGAGCCTTCTTTCTTGCTTAGCATAGGTCGTCCAGGTCTCGCTGCCATATAGGAGTGTGCTGGTGACGCAGGCATTATATACCGCAGCTTTGGTCTTCATTGTGAGTTTAGAGTTTCCCCAAACACGCGATGTGAGGCGGGCAAAGGTAGCTGCAGCTTTGCCAATGCGGCTGTCGATTTCTGTATCCAGTGAGAGTTTGTCATTGATGGTAGACCCTAGGTATGTGAAGTGGTGCACCACTGCCAATTCATAGTTATCGATAGTGATAACTGGTGCAGCACCCACATCCTGACTCAGCACATTCGTTTTCTTTAGACTTATTGTGAGGCCAAAGTCCTTGCATGCTTTAGTGAAGCGATTCATCAAGCTCTGAAGCTCCTGTTGGCTTTGAGTGACGACTGCAGCATCATCAGCGAACAACAAGTCTCTTATAGTGACCCTTCTGATTTTTGTTTTTGCCTTCAGCCTTGAAAGATTAAACAGACGGCCATCTGACCTAGTGTGAAGGCATATTCCTTCAGTTGCATCTCTGAATGCATGTTTCAAGAGTAAGGCAAAGAAGATTCCGAAGAGGGTCGGAGCCAGAACACAGCCTTGTTTAACGCCACTTCGTATATCAAAGGGCTGTGACGTGCTTCCAGCATATTAGACTGTTCCCTTCATGTCGTCATGGAATGACTTTATCATTTCCAGCATTTTAGAAGGGCAGCCTATTTTCAGGAGGATTTTAAAGAGTCCATCCCTACTAACCAGGTCGAGCTGATGTAAACGAGTCAAAAAACAACGTCATTGACGTGGTTAAAAACAAGAATTAAATTTAAGTGGAATAAAAAATAGATAGCACATAATGTTTGACATTTAATTATAATATACATATAATGTATAATGCTCAGTGCACAGAATATACATACATTGTAAATGCCAATTGTCAAATATACCCAGATTAATGCAGATTTTGAAAAAAATTACCCAGATACCTAGACGGAAGCCCAAAAACCCAGATCTAGTAAGAAATACCCAGCTGTGGCATCACTGCCCATAATGCTCAAGACTGCAACAATTGGGAGTAACTCTTCTGTGTGTTTATTGTAACTTCCACGTCGTTGAAACAAACGACTCCAAACGTCGGTCAAGTATAATTACTCTGCAAATCGTATTAAATGGGTAAATTCTTTGAAGATCGTTGTATTACTTTGTCATTAACGCGATAAACTAGAATATCATATATTGCAGTTTGTTTATCACAGAATACTGACATGGGATTTTTATATTCTTTTCTTGGCGGGTGGTGCCGGCAGTCAAATGTAGGCTAATCCATATTAGGCTACAATAAAAAAAAAAGTGATTGAATGCGAGTGGAAGATTACCACTGACTTCTAATTCAACATTCTACACAAGACATAAAAAAATTATTTAATAATGAAAAATATCCCGTTCAACCTCCGATGGGCTATAATTAGGATATATAGGCCTAGTGTTTTCAATTCCAAATAAGATGATACGGGAAAGTGGCATATGTGTCAAATCATTACGCAAGAAATGATGATTGAAGGAGGGAATAGTGGACAGGCAGCCAGCATGTTTGCCGAGTAGCTATCGACACGTGGCGAAACGCTTGGAGTTTTTTTAATACGTCTTCAGTCTGTGTCAGACGTTATTTTTTTATATTTTTGTTTTTATAAAGCTTCAAACAGGATTCGTGTTAGGTTAAGCTTGAAACAGGGTTGGGGGGTTGAAAAGAAGCACAGTGGGTCGTGTTCTTTGATGTCAAACAAATAAGTCGCCGACATCTTCGGGATTAGGATTAAGGTTAAATTTAGGAGTCCTTAGGCCTACCCCTTATTACTGTGTTTCTGAATTCTTTTTTGAGGCCCTATTGAACACACAGCCCACTATTCTTTATTTCAACTGCGTTGGGGTTAGGTTAACATTAACTACCGAATTGAAAAACACACTGTGGCAGACAATTTTTTTCCCATTTTCATCCTGTAGGTGTTTGCACAAAGTAAGCTGTAGTTTTCGTAATTGTTTACAGATTTTTATGAATTACATGTCATTTTTAAGATAAATGAATGTACTATTACAATAAGCACCATTTGTAACTTCAATAGAGGTTGTTGCTATTTAACGGCCCTCCGATGGCCGCAGACTTTTCACAATTATAACTGCTTGCGTCCCATCTCTATCAAAATCACTATTTCAATCAATGTGCACACCGTTTTCACTCTTGTCCTCGTCGCTAGATCTATCAGTCAATTGTTGAAACAAGTTTCTAGCCTATTCAGCCTTTAGACAAGATGTACAAGCATTTTTTGTGGTCCTATCACTAGTTGCCATGGTAAACAGTTTTACACGATTTGGTAACTAACCCAAAACGCTAAAAAATATGAACATAATATCAATTTTCCAATGTTCTACAACAACCATGCTTTGGGAATTTGTTTTCCGGTGGCAACTTAAAATCTGGAACCAGATCAGAAAGTGTTTCAGTACATTTTTCATTTGTTTTATTAATAAAATTAGATTGACGCTGTTGCGTGCATATTTTGACGCACATATTACAAAAATCGATATGGCTATTTAATATGGAAAAAATATAGACATTCATTCATTTGTGTATGAAAATGCTGTCTATGGTAAAAGCGAGAGAATCCATGTTTGATTCACACTTTTGATTATAGGAGTAATCGTTCTTGATATTGATCCGGCGCATGGATTGCTCTTACGTTTGTACTTATTTTTTAGGGCCAGAAAATATATTAATTTGCTTATTATGTTTATGGCCTGAATTCATATGTATTACATATTATTAGTACAAGTAGAATCAGTCCTATATTGTATATTTTGGATGGGTAGGCGGGACTAGATTCTTATTATTCCGGTCTAGCGGAAGTATGAGTTGTCTTGACAAGTCGTGATGAGTTCCGATGTACCGTGATAATGGCGGGTACGCATTTTTCAAAGGGCTGGTAGATTCTTAAGGAAATACGATTCATGGAGTGGTTTTCTTCTAAAGGAGATGGTATCTCTACTATAGTTTATGTTAGAGACTCTCCTAAGGTACGGTACAATGTATAATTCGGACTCCATGTATTGCCAGACCCTATTTTGATGATCTCATGTCGATTCGACCTAGATGGAACATTGTGCTTCGTATCGCTAGGGTCGTGTTTTGTATCGACAAAGATGACAGACTTTCCTACAGCGGTTATGGCTACGTGAATTAACCTGATCATCGTAGAGCTGTATGGGAACATTTATGAAATCATTTATATACCCATTATAAATTAACTCTGGCTTATATTCTCCTTCCTATGAATGAGTGAACGACAACTCAGGGAGGCGGCCATGTTAGATTTCGGTCATCATATGTTTTGATCACTGCCAAGAGAACAGATTATTTATCCTATTATCGGACAGTGACAGGGAGATCTCAGTCTTGCTAGAAACCCCCTCTTTCGTGGTTTCATAATATATGCTACAAACTATGGACGTCAAGTAACCTTAGTTATTTACCGATCTGCCTTCACTGACGCGTTTAGTCAGATAGGGGAATGCGGCCATAATATATCATGACATTGAACTTTTGATGTACTGCCCATTATTTCTGAATGTGTCATGACTTCAGATCTGCTATGTATACCTACAAATTGATATGTCAACATACCATGATGTACTCGTATGTCCCAGTGTGTACGTCTGAATAAATTGAGTAAACAAAGATTCCAGCAGTCTGCATTGGTGCCTTGTAGACACAGGTGTATGAGTGGTTATATTGGTCAGCACACGAACAGTACACCATTCGCGGTAATCACACTCTACACTTCTACTTCATACATACACCATCCTGCGTCGGTTGGAGTGACCAAGTTTAGGGCCTGCTTCCCCTGGAGCCTTTGCCTTCCCTAACTCAGGACTAGGGTGAGTTACCCATTTACAGCTGGGTAGACTGGGGGCATGCCTGATCTCAACAACACACCACTCTTCCTTACAGAGCATACAGACTGACACTTCATTAGAGTGGAAAGAAGAAAAGAAACTTTACAGACGCTCTGAGCGGCTCGCGGTCCAAATGATAGGATTTCAAAAGCCGGTCCCACCGGCTCGCGGTAGTTAATGTGTTAAGGCTATCTGTAGCATAAATATGGATAGCCACTCGAGCATCATGGGTCGAAATGACGTTTGATGTTATCTTCTGCAATGATAATATGTCTTGTCTAGAAAAGTGATAGAACGAACAAACTTTATTTTCGAAGGGAAAGGTATAGTCTGTTCGCAAATTCGTGCCCACAGAAAGCGTCAATTTTCTCCAAAACTGTTTATTGTATGGACATGAATTTTTGCATGCAGTCTTAGATTTTCCATGCAGTTAAGATTTTGCGATCATTACATCCACAGCTGTCGCGAAATTTGCAAAACGGCTATTTTCTTTGATCTTCTTGGAACATTTGCCTAAATCTGCCCCTAACATTAATTCTTACAGTAAATCACAACATTTGTGCGACAAGACGGCACAACATTTGTGCGACAAGACGGTTCAAAGGCGTGTCCTAAATGTGTGATTGGTTGTTCACGTGATTTTGATACGAGGAATGATGTTCTGATAATGAACCATGATAGCAGTAAATCATCAGCCAGGAAGCTATGACAAATCGTAACTGTTTATGTGTTATTATAGATTGGCATATGAAATTAGTTTATCACAAGCGAAGGAATGCGATCGACGTGCCTCATTCCGAATCGGACGACTTTAATAAGTTCACAACAGTTATTGGTTGGATAAACTGCAAGCCATCTCGCTGCCAGTAATCTTCTTCTTCCTGTAGCACGTGTTCTTCACATTTAGCCCAGTATTCTGTGTCTATTCGTGAAAGGGCCTCACGAGTCATGTCTTTAACATCGCACATTTTAAAAGTGGTGTTCTGGGCGGCCACTTGCCCTTTAACTCTAGCCCAAACCAGCTCTATTGGGTTAAGGTGAGAATGGTAAGGTGGGAGTCGAAGAGAAACATGACCCTGCTCTTGGATGATTTTATCAATCAGTTACACTTTTGTCTTATTCCTCTGTCTCAAAAGCTGCAACAACTCTGGTTTTAAATAGCTGTTGTCAGCGAAGATATTTTCATTCACAAGCCACCTCCTGATTTCGTCTTTCGTGCTTGCCGAAGTGGGAGCTTTATCCTCCTGCGCTAGAACATTATAATAGGACACATTATCCATCACCAGGCAAGACGGCCTATCTAGAGTCGGGAGGAGTGTATTCACTATCCAATCTCGAAAAATTTGCCCATTCATTTCACTGTGGTAGTCCCTACCATCTACAGACTTTGATTGAAAAATAAGCTCTGCATCACGAACAAGCCCATTCTGTCTGCTGCCAGCATGTGCTCAGTTTCTCACTCTTTTGCAGCCAATACCAAGTTGAAGACTCCTTGGTATTATCTACACTGTAGATCTAGGTTTTTTCCTGTGGCTTTTCTGCCATTCCGAAACGTGCTGAGTATAAGTCATGAGCTCCAGTTTCTCCAGCTTGGCTTGCATTTAAAGAATCGTCACACCTGGTCCCATGATAGAGTAAGAAATGCGTTGCATACTGTGCATTCCCCGCCATCCAAGGGGGCTCTCCAACTATCTTCTTCTTCTTTGATCCTTAGCCGCCGACCATCAAAGCAGTCAGTGGCCATCACGCCTAGTGGCGTCTTGTAGGGCAACAACAAATTGATTCCACTTTGCTCGGTCGGTGGCCATCCTTCATACAGTGCCCCAACTCTGGTTCATTCTTTGCATCTCAGTTTCCACAGTCCTCCGCCAGGTTGTTTTTGGTCGGCCTCTCTTTCGTTTTCCTTCAGGGGTCCAAAGCATAGCTGTTCTTGTGATGGCATCGGGGTCTCTTCTGAGGACATGGCCAACCCAGCTCCAGCGTCTGCCAGCTATGATGGTGTGCATGTCCTCTTGCTTGCTACGAGTAAGCAGATCTTGGTTAGAGATGGTATTTGGCCAAAAGATTCGGTGAATTTTTCTTAGGCATGTTGTGTGAAAAGAGGACAATTTCGACATTTCCTTCTCTGTAACTCTCCAGCATTCCGCACCATAGAGAAGCACAGAAAGCACACAGCTCTGATATAATCTTAATTTTGTGCTTGTGCTGTATTGGGAGGACTTCCAGATGTTGTTTAGGCTAAAGAAGGCTGTTCTTGCCTTATTCATTCTGATGTTGATGTCTTTGCCTGCCCCGCCGTCTGGTGTTACTATGCTTCCTAGGTATGTGAAGGTATCTGTCTGTACCAATTGCTGATTCCTTACTGATATGGGCTCAGGGTTGCTCACATTGAGCGTCATGACCTCAGACTTCTTTAAATTGATGTTCAAGCCCACCTGCTGGCTAAATTTATTAAGTCTATCCGTTTTTTCCTGGATGTGTTGATGTGAATGTGCTAGTAGTGCAATGTCATCTGCATATTCCAGATCTTCCAATGTAGAAAATGTTGTCCATCTTATTCCTCTTGGACTGCCCTCTGTTGTCTGGCGCATCACCCAGTCTATGACTTAAAAATAGAGTGGTTGATAAGGGGCATCCCTGTCGTACTCCTGTCTTCACCTCAAAGGTTAGGTTGCTCTGCCCAACACTACACGTAAAGTTGGCATAGAGGCTTTTTATGATTGACACTATGCAGCTTGGAATTCCATAAGCCCTCAGTATTTTCCATAAACTGTCCCTATGTATGCTGTCAAAAGCCTTTTCAAAATCAACAAAATTAATGTAAAGCTGTCTTTGCCATTCTGAGCACTGCTCTATAATGTTCCTGAGAGTGAATATATGATCTACACATCTCTGTTCTTTCTAAATCCTGCTTGTTCTTTCCTCAGTTTGTGGTCTACTGCCTTTGAAATTCTCTGTATAATTATCCTGCCTAGTATTTTGCTGGGAACTGAGAGAAGAGTGATTCCTCTCCAATTATTGCAGTCTGCAAGATCTCCCTTCTTGGGCAATTTGACAATTATTCCTTTGTTCCACTCTGATGGTGTTGTCCCCGTTTTCCAGACTTGTGCAAATAGTGGTTCTAATAGTTCTGCTGCTAGCTCAGGGTCTGTCTTAAATAGCTCTGCATTTAAGTTATCATGGCCCGGAGCTTTGCCGTTCTTTAACCCTTTGATTGCTGTGATGATTTCTTCTTTTCGTGGAATGTCTGTATTCACATTCGTTTTCAGCCTCAGGAACATTCAATTGTGTCTCTGGTGGTTCCTTGTTCAGAGTTTCTCTGAAGTGCTCTGCCCATCTTGTTTCCTGTCCCTCTGCTGTCGTGATGAGATTACCTTGCTTATCTCTTACTAATGTAATATTGTTTGCACCTCGTTTTCCGCTGATGAATTTAGTTATTTTGTATACTGTGCTTTGTTCATTTCTCAGTGCTGCCTCCTCTGCCTGTCTTGCAAGATCGTCTAGGAAATTCCTTTTGTTGGCTCGGGTTTGGCGTTTAACTTCCTTGTCCAGCTGACTGTACTGTTCGCTATATAGTTGCTTTAACCTGGGGGACTTCGCTTCTGTTTTCTTTCTTTTCATTTCCTTTCTCATCGTTATGGTGTTTAATGTTTCTGGTGTTATCCAGTCTTGCTTCTTCCTTTCCTGGAATCCCAAGCATGATTTGCTGCTTTCTTTGTATATTGTTGAAATGGTGTTGAAATTCTGGTCTATATCATCAGTCAATGTCTTTTCCTGACTTTTGGCAAATTGATATCGTTTCTTTATGTCGGCCGCAAAAGCTTTTCTGGTAAGGGAGTCCTTCAATTTGCTGATGTCAAACCTTTTCTGTGTAGTTACAAGTTGTGCAGCCCTTCTTAGTTTCACTTTCAGTTTTGCTACTACTAAATGGTGATCACTTCCCACATCTGCACCTCTTCTTACCTTCACATCTTGTAATGCATGTCTCCATCTACCGCTAACCATGATGTGGTCTATCTGGTTTCTGTCCCGACCATTTGGTGATTCCCATGTTAATTTGTGAATTTCTTTATGTGGGAAGAGTGTTCCTCCAATGACCAGGTTGTTAATGCTACAGAAACTTATTAGTTTATCCCCATTTTCGTTTGCTGTTCCGCTGCCGCATTTCCCCATTGTTCTTTCATTATATGTATTGTGTGTACCAACTTTCGCATTGAGGTCTCCCATTACTATAACAAGATCATATCTAGGTGTGTCTTCCATTTCTTTCTGCAGTAGTTGATAGAATTTATCCTTGACCTCCTCATCGCTATCTCCAACTATGCTGAGCTAAAATACTGTGCTCTGGTTCTGGGCTCTCCCAAGGAATTTTCACGTCCTGCACAGAGCCACTTTTCAGCTTCCCCTCTCTATCACTGGGTCCACTGTCAGATACTCCTGTATGCAGTCAATCATGTCAAAGCCAAAGAATCACATCTGGGGCTCAAGTGACTTCTCCAAGCGTAGTGTGCAATGCTGAGTTCTCAACAAGTTTCACCACAGGGGGAATCCCTGGAAGTGTGTGGATGATTTCAAAAGTCACTACACTAATTCAAAAAAAAAAAATATTGTATAGCACATTTCATCGCTTGTGCTGTGCTGTAACAAAAATTAAGTGCGCAATTTTTGAACGGATCTTGTAACTTTCCTGTAGAACTAATAAAAATTAACCCAGACAACGGTAAGAGTTTTTTTATATAACTTAAAGAAGAAAATTCGAACATGACATGAGTTTTGTAAGGGCAAAAAATATATTAATAACTACATTGATATCAGTAGGGCACATAGCAAATTTCAATAACATCCGTCAAGGGGTTGCGAAGTTACAACGTTCAATGTGTGGGCACGAATTTCCGAACGGACTATAGCCCCATACTTCACATACTAGGACTTGGCTGTATGAGGTGGGGGGTCACCTGTTCCCATTCTCACTGCCTTTACCTTCCCTAACTCAAAGGCAAAGTTAGGTGCCCATTTACAGCTGCCCATTTACAGCTAGGTAGACTTGAGCGCGACCCAACCTTGTTTTAAACCCGGTAGCTTTGCCTTGAGAAGCAAGCATTCTGCCACTTGACACTCTGGAAAGGTGATAATTACGAGTTAACTCTTTTCAGACCTGATATTTTGTATCATTTTCTCATACTCTCACATATCTGACTTCTAATGTTCCTTGATACATTTTAATTTGAAGTCTACCCAAGAGTATTATACATCAAATTGTTTGTAATTGAACAGACTACCATATTTAGATGTAAAATTAATATTTTTTAAATTTATATTGATGCGAGTGTTAAAAAATTGAAGGAAAGTCAACAGGAAAAATACACAAAAATTATAAACATGATATTTCACAAAGAAGACCAAAAAAAAAGTATTATCAGAACAATTAACAACAGTCATATTTTATTGTAGTCTAATCATTACTGCATCATATGTTACATTTCCAAAACAATTCAACATTAAATAATAAAATTATGCAAATTTTTGAAGTGTTACATAAGTAGGCTTTAAAAAAAAAATCTTCCACTGAATACATTACAGTTATTATAAGTAGCTGCAACATCTTAGCTAAATTAATGAAAAATGACGTCAGTAGTCATATTTCTAGTGTAACACTGTATGATCACTAACACATAAGTAAAATCAGTTATGAGGGTGACATAATAAAGACTCAACACATCTTTATATGTTTCCTACTAAGGCTTGTGTTATTCTGACAGACAATTCCTACCTGCATGAAAACATAAAAAAGTATCACAAACTTTACATTTAACTTTTGTTTTTCTTTCAATCTTTACAGTCTGATAGCAAAGCTTACAATTTCTTTTTGTCTTTGTAAACTCGGGGTCCATGGCGTGCTGAGAAAAAACTGGTGGCTTTGAACCTATGGCCATTTGCATTGTGAATGCTTGAAACCAGTGTTATAGTTTTGTTATCTCTCCATTGCAGTGCTAGTAATTCATCATCTCTAACCCACCTCATTGCACCTCTGATACTATTTTTTTCAAATTCTTTTATATTTGAAAGTGCAGCTGGAAACCCCTTTCTGTTTCTAAGAAATGTGCCACAAGCTCCAATCCCCAACTTCCACAAGTCCTTCAACAACTGAATGGATGTATAAAAATTATCAAAATAAACCCTATATCCTTGTCTCAGTAAAGATTTCATAAGATTCATAACTACAGTATAAGCTAAACCAAATGATCCATTTGCAGTGTTCCTACCTAAATAAACATCAAAGTTATAAGTATATCCACTAACAGCATCAGCAAGAACCCATAACGTCATCCCCCATTTTATGCATGGAGGCATATCTGGAGTCATCTTTATATGACCATCAGCTATGCACAATGTTACAGTATACATATGTGGAAGTGAACCTCCGTCTGTGAGGCTAATTACACCCTCACTGACTTTTGAAATCATCCACACACTTCCAGGGATTCCCCCTGTGGTGAAACTTGTTGAGAACTCAGCATTGCACACTACGCTTGGAGAAGTCACTTGAGCCCCAGATGTGATTCTTTGGCTTTGACATGGTTGACTGCATACAGGAGTATCTGACAGTGGACCCAGTGATAGAGAGGGGAAGCTGAAAAGTGGCTCTGTTCAGGACGTGAAAATTCCTTGTGAGAGCCCGGAACTAGAGCACAGTATTTTAGCTCAGCATAGTTGGAGACCCAACGGGCTGATCACCCGTTTGCCAGTCACTTTGATTACGGAAACAACAACAAACGGATTGATTTGTCGTTGCCCTAAAGACGCCATTAGGCGTGATGGGAACAACGGCAAAGAAAATCTATTCGCTGTTGCCCTTAAGACGCCACTAGGCGTAATGGCCACTGACTGCTTTGCCGGTCGTTGGCTAAGGACGGAAGAAGAAGAAGAATAGTTGGAGAGCCCCCTTGGATGGCGGGGAATGCACAGTATGCAACGCATTTCTTACTCTATCATGGGACTAGGTGTGACGATTCTTTAAATGCAAGCCAAGCTGGAGAAACTGGAGCTCATGACTTATACTCAGCACGTTTTGGAATGGCAGAAAAGCCACAGGAAAAAACCTAGATCTACAGTGTAGATAATACCAAGGAGTCTTCAACTTGGTATTGGCTGCAAAAGAGTGAGAAACTGAGCAGCCCTAGTTAAACAACAACAACAACAATCCCCAATTTTGTTGGCTTGTCTCTAATATACTGTTGAAAAGAATAACACCCTTTATTTCTAATCATTCTTTCATCAACAGAAACATTTTGATCAGGTTGGTATAGCTTTTTGCACTTCATTCTAATATATGTTAACGACATTCTCACTTTACATAGCTATCTTGAGGGTCTTCAGTCGTTAGGTCCGAAAGTTTTAAAAAACTCATTATTGCTTTGAATCTGTTTCTAAATATAAATGCCCTGGCCCACAGTCCATTGTAAGGACTTTTTCTTGACCAGAGGCAATCAATACTTGGGGCTGGTACAAGACCACCATACATTAGCTAAGCACAAAAGTGATAAAACTCCTCTGGAGTAACATCATACCATCCCGTAAAGACAGAAGGCTTGTAAGGTCCATGCTGCTGTGCATATTCATTTGTAAACTGACACAGGTGACCAACGTCAGCAGTGAAATACAGTTTGAAGAAGTCAATGGGCCTCAAAAACTGCTTCGTATTTTCTCTGGTCCTTACCTCTGACAGTTGCAGACCTGGAACCCTCTCAGGCAAAAAGGGCGGAGGCTTGGAAGGTGGGCCTTCATCATGTCCATCATATCGAAAACATCTCCAAGAAGAACAATTTAAAATTAATTTTTACAGATCAACAATAGAATTCAAAGTTACAGTTTAGTGTACACAGGAAAATTGACACACATTACATTTTCCATACAAAGGAATACTGTCAATCATAAAGTCATATGATGTGAATAATAATTTTTTAAAGCAGAGACACAGGGTAAATGAGGTCAGAAAAATCAGCTGATTCACAGGTTACGTATGACCCCCTTTATATTTATTTCCTGGTGCCATGAGTTCTTTGTTAACTGTTTGAATGGTGAAATATTTGTTTCTTTTTTTAAAAAACAAACAGAAAGCAGCTATATTGATTACAATAGCCCACTAAAACGAATGTTTTACTGCTTTTCAAAATCAGCTTTTATCATTTCGGTAACGGAGTAACATTACCCTTGCATGTACGGCTGGTGATTTAAGTTGTTCTGAGCTGTATTTTCACCATCCGACTCATCAGATGTTTCCAAGTCCTCTGAATAATGATTAGAACAGGAATCTACATCACTAGATGCATTGTAGTCATTATCAGACTGCATTTTGTTTACAATGTGTTAAGTCTTGTTGTTTGCAAAATATCCAAAATGGCGGATGGACAAACGCGTGTAATTTCAAAGTCAAAATAAGTGAAAGTTGTATATGTTTTAGCACAGATATAATTGTTAACATGTATTCTTAATATAAAACATTGATTTGAAGTCAAAATTAAAAAATAAATGTGCTTTATTTTACTTCAAAAGTCATCGTTACGATCAGAACGATTTGTTTTAAATTTCCGGTTCGAAGAGTGTTAATGTAGGAGGGAAACTATAATTGAAAATTATAGAAAATAAAACTTTATTTGAGCAGACGTCTTGCCACATCTTCTAGACTTTTGTTTGTTGTTGGCTGCCTTCCATGCCATGTTACTAAATTGTCTTGTTTTCTCACGTTTATCATCCTGAGTTTTTTTTTTTTTTTTTTGCGTACGCCCGCTATTACTCGAGGCGAAATCTCAGGTTGGTATGTCTAATCTGAGACTGATTTTTATGTGAGTATCCCTTTTTTTCTTGTACAGAGACAGGTGTCCCTCGCCATTCAGGCAGATACTCGCCGAATTCGGAGGTACCCATTAGAGCTGGGTCGGCTCAGAAGCCGCAGTCCCTGGTCGACAACACTCCTTCAAATGTTATCGCCGGGGCTCGAGTAAATCCAGTCCAAATCCAGGTCGATGAAAAATCTTCAAATGTCCTCGCCTGGGTTTGATCCTGGGTCACCCGGTCACCAGCGCAGTTTGGTAACCACTACACCAGCGCGGCTCCCATCATCCTGATGTTAATCATACTTTACTGTATGCACACCAACTTGTTATCCAATTTGAAATCGATCAATCAATCAGTCAATACCCTTTAACTCCTCGAGGAGCATAGGCCTTCAACAAACACATGCCAAGTCTTCCTGTCCTGTGCCATCAGCTCAAGTTCTTTCCATGTTTTCCTCATCATTTTCACCTCTGTATCCAGCTCTCTTCTTGTGTTTTTTGGTCTACCTCTGCCTCTCTTTCCCTGTGGATTCCAGAACAAGGACTACCTTGTAATGCTATCAACAGGTTTCCTCTATGTGTGTCTTATCCATCGCCAGCGTCTTCTTCTCAGCTCTTGTTCCACTGGCACTTTGTCTGGTTCTTGTCATCAATTCCACATTTGTGACTTTGTCATACCATTTCAGTCCTTCTATTCTACGCAAGCACTTGTTTATAAAAGTCTGTAGCTTTTTAGTTGTTGCTTTTGTTGCTCTCCATGTCTCAGAGCCATACAATAGGACTGACTTCACATTTGAGTTGAAGATTCTTATTTTCGTGTTGGACTTGATTTCTCTTGACCTCCATATGTTTCCCAATGCAATGAAAGCCCCTCTTGCGTTTTGTATTCTTATTTTGATATCATTGTCTGTCCCTCCAACTTTGTCTATATTACTACCAAGATATGTGTACGATTCTACATCCTTTAGTGGTGTTTCTTCAAGTTCAGTCTTGTTATCATTTCTTGCATTTATTCTCATTGTCTTTTCCCTGTGTATTTTCAGGCCCACTTGTTGTGACCTCTCATCGAGAATTTTCATTTTCTCTTGCATCTGATTATGGTTATGGAACAGAACAGCCAAGTCATCTGCAAAATCCAGATCATCAAGCTGTTTAGTCAGATTCCACTGGATTCCATTTCTGTTGTGTGATGTCGATGTTTTCATAACCCAATCAATTGCTAGTAAGAAAAGAAATGGAGACAAGAGGCATCCCTGTCTCAATCCCGTTCTTATCCTAAACGGTGCTGTAAGTTTTCCTTCATGAAGAACTCTGCATGTCATGTCTTCATTGGTCTTCCTTATTAAGTTAATGATCTTCATGGGAACTCCATAATGCCTCATCAGTTTCCAAAGTGATTCTCTGTCTACACTGTCAAATGCCTTTTCATAGTCTACGAATCCGATGTAAAGCGGTGAATTCCATTCCAGACTTTGTTCAGCTATTATTCTCAATGTGGCTATCTGGTCTGTACAGGATCTGTTTTGTCGAAAACCAGCTTGTTCATCTCTCAGTTGCTTGTGTATGGACTCTTTTAACTCTCTTCAGACCTGATATTTTGTATCATTTTCTCATACTCTGACATATCTGACTTCTAATGTTCCTTGATACATTATAATTTGAAGTCTACCCAAGAGTGTTATACATCAAATTGTTTGTAATTGAACAGACTACCATATTTAGGTCGGCGTCTGTGGCCTAATGGATATGAACGCAGTTTCATAATCCAGATATACCAGGTTCGAAACCTGCTGCAGGCGGTTTGGTAGCAGATCGCTTTGTGTGGATTTTTAACAATGGTATAAGCGCCGTACCGTTCAGAAAGCAATGGCAAACTACTGAATGAAAAAAAATGCCTAGAAAAATCACAAACAGCCAATAAAAGCTGGGGTTGATTGCCACGTCCTGTAAAGGATAAGCAACTAACTTTAACCATATTTAGATGTAAAATTAATATTATAAAAATTTATATTGATGTGAGTTTTAAAAAAATTGTAGGAAAGTCAACAGGAAAAATACACAAAAATTATAAACATGATATTTCACAAGGAAAAAAATAAAGTATTATCAGAACAATTAACAACAGTCATATTTTATTGTAGTCTGACCATTTCTGCATTATATGTTACATTTCCAAAACAATTCAACATTAAATAATAAAATTATGCAAATTTTTGAAATGTTACATAACTAAGCTTTTTAACAACAAAAAAATTTAAAAAAAAAACCTTCCACTGAATACATTACAGCTATTAAAGGTTGCTGCAACATCTTAGCTAAAATAATGAAAAATGACTTCAGTAGACATATTTCTAGTGTAACACTGTATGATCAATAACACATAAGTAAAATCAGTTATGAGGGTGACATAACAAAGACTCAACACATCTTTATATGTTTCCTACTAAGGCTTGTGGTATTCTGACAGACAATTCCTACCTGCATGAAAACATTTAAAAAAAAAATCACAAACTTTGCATTTAACTTTTGTTTTTGTTTCAATCTTTACAATCTGATTTCAAAGCTTACAATTTCTTTTTGTCTCTGTAAACTTGGGGTCCATGGTGTGCCGAGAAAAAACTGGTGGTTTTGAAGCGAGTAGTGCATCATCATACAAACTTATGTTCCCCAATTCCGGATTAGTTCTTCTGTAAAATCTAGCTGACCATATCTAGCTGGTCTTCCACATCTGGGTGTTTTTTCTGCTAGTCTTGAAATAAAATGTAAGCATCTACCATAGCAATATCCAGAAAGTGAAAAAAAGAGTTTTCCAATATTTATTGGTCTTTCTCAAGACATTGTACTTGTTAATTGGCTGGTCACTCTTGTCCACTACTTTCATGTATATATTGTAATCTTTTACAAGATTTGGCTGTCTAACATTAAGTTCTTGACAATTCCAATTAACCTTAGTTCTACGCTTAGCAAACCTATGGCCATTTGCATAGTAAATGCTTGAAACCAGTGTTATAGTTTTGTTATCTCTTCACTGCAGTGCTAGTAATTCTTTATCTCTAACCCACCTCATTGCACCTCAGATACTATTTTTTTCAAATTCTTTTATATTTGAAAGTGCAGCTGGAAATCTCTTTCTGTTTCTAAGAAATGTGCCACAAGCTCCAATCCCCTAACTTCACAAGTCCTTCAGTAACTGATTGGATGTATACAAACTATCAAAATAAACCCTATATCCTTGACTCACCAAAGATTTCATAAGATTCATAACTAACTACAGTATACGTTAAACCAAATGGTCCATTTGCAGTGATCCTACCTAAATAAACATCAAAGTAAATCCACTAACAGCATCAGCAAGAACCCATAACTTCATCCCCCATTTTGTTGGCTTGTCTCTAATATACTGTCAAAAAGAAAACACCCTTTTCTTATAACCATTCTTTCATAAAATTACAGTTTGAAGAAGTCAGTGGGTCTCAAAAACTGCTTTGTATTTTCTCTGGTGCTTACCTCTGACAGTTGCAGACCTGGAACCCTCTCAGGCAAAAAAGGTGGAGGGTTGGAAGGTGGGCCTTCATCAAGTCCATCATAACCAAAATATCTGCAAGAAGAATAATTTAAAATTAATTTTTACAGATCAACAATAGAATTCAGAGTTACAGTTTAGTGTACACAGGAAAATTGACACACATTACATTTTCCGTACAAAGGAATACTGTCAATCATAAAGTCATATGATGTAAATAATAATTTTTAAAAGCAGAGACAGAGAAAATGAGGTCAGAAAAATCAGCTGATTCAGAAGTTACGTCTGATCTACTTTATATTTATTTCCTGGTGCCATGAGTTCTTTGTTAACTGTTTGAAAGGTGAAATATTTGTTTCTTTTTTTCAAAAACAAACAGAAAGCAGCTATACTGACTACAATAACCCACTAAAACGACTGTTTTACTGCTTTTCAAAATCAGCTGTTATCATTTCATTAACGAAGTAACATTACCTTTGAATGTACAGCTGGTGATCTGAGTTGTTCTGAGCTGTATTTTCGCCATCCAACTCAACTTATGTTTCCAAGTCCTCTGAATAATCATCAGAACAGGAATCTACATCACTAGATGCATTGTAGTCATTATCAGACTGCATTTTGTTTATGATCTGTTAAGTCGAGTTGATCGGAAAATATCCAAAATGGCGGACGGACAAATGCAGTGTTTACGTTTTTCTGCGTGTAATTTCAAAGTCAACATAAGTGAAAGCTGTATATTTTATTTTTTAGCACAAATATAATTGTTAACTTGTATTCTTAATATAAAACATAGATTTGAAGTCAAAATTAAAAAATAAATGTTCTTTTTTTACTTCAAAAGTCATCGTTCCGTTTGGAACGATTTTTTATATTTCCGGTCTGAAGAGTGTAATCTCTCAAGGATGATTCTGTTTAATACTTTTCCTGGCACTGATAGTAACATTATTCCTCTATAATTTGTGCACTGTTGTAAATTTCCCTTCTTAGGCAACTTGACCAGATAACCTTCCTTCCATTCTGCTGGTATTTCCTTTCTCTCCCAGACTTTGCCAAGTAGTTTGTATATCTCTGTAGAGGTATCAATATCTGTTTTGATGGCCTCTGCTGGAATGCCATCTGGACCAGTTGCTTTTCCATCTTTCAGATGCTTTATGGCTTTCTTTATTTCTTCTCTACTTGGTCATTCACAGCTGATTTGTAGCTCCTCTTCTGCTGGCTGGATGTCTGGGGGATTAGTTGGAGCTGGTCTATTGAGTAGTTCCTCAAAATATTATGTCCATCTCTTCGTTTGTTCTTGTATATTACTAAGCAGTTTTCCATTCTTATCTTTTATGAGGCCATTTGTTTGCTTATATCTCCCAGTGTTACCTTCTTTGTGTTGTTGTACAGGTCCCTCATATTTCCTTTGACTGCAGCTTCCTCTGCTTCCCTTGCCAACTCTTCAATATACTTCCTCTTTTCTCTTTTGATGTTTCTTCTTACTTCTTACATAAAGCAACGTGGATATCACCAGACCACAGAACTGAGAATCAGATTGATCACATATGCAAAAGTAAGAAGTTTAGGTCATCATTGCATGATGTAAAAGTATGTAGAGGAGCAGATGTGGTATCAGACCACCATCTTTGTTGGCTAAAACAAAATTAAAACTCAAGAAATTTACAACAGTATATAGCTATAGGCAACAGTATAATGTGGGATATCTAAGAAATCAGGAAATAAGAGAAAAGTTTTCTATCACTGTATCCAACAAATACCAAGTACTCCAACAGCTGGAAGATGACGCAGATACGGAAGACCACCGGCAATAAGTAAAAAATATATGGAAGCAAACAAAGAAGAACTTGAAATCGATAAGTTCTCATAATTCGCTTGGTACCTAGGTTTATTTTTGGGTGGCTTATTGATCGCTCGACTTGAAGAAGCAGATTTCACTGATCGTATAATTGAAGACCAAGAAATTAGAAGCTCTTGTAAATAGCTGTTTATGCAGAATATAAAGATTTAAATGTTATAACAAGGTCACCAGCCTAGAAATGATCAGAGGAACCAAACAAATATCAGTTTAACAGGAAAATGCAATGGGATTTGATAGGACACACATTGAGGAAACCGGTTGACAAGGCAGTCCTTGTTTAGGAACCCCCCATGGGAAGAGAAGTAAAGAGGAACCTATAAAAACATGAAGCAGAGAATTGTAGACAAATGAAAGTGATAAAGAAAGCATAAGTTGAGGAAAGATTCCAAATGGGTGGCAGGAATTTGGTGAAGGCATATACTCCACAGGGAGATGACATTTATTGATGACGATAATTAGGAAGCGTATGGTTTTTATGTAAAAAAAATAATTGAATGTATTGTTTTATACATATTTGTTCTACAGGTGGGTTGTTGAGCTATTTCTCTGGTTTGTTCGGCACCAAAGAACGTCGTATTCTGATACTGGGTCTGGATGGAGCAGGAAAAACAACCATTTTATATAGGCTCCAAGTGGGGGAGGTGGTCACAACTATACCAAGTAAGTTAGATCAAGATGTTGACAGAAGAGTATCCGTCATCTGGACACAGCCAGAATACGACTACAGCTTTGTCTGGCGTATTGTAAGAGGATACTATTATGAGGTTGTGCATGAGGCTGACAACCTCATCATGTCAATTAAATTGCTATAGAATCTACTAGATGAAGGATTTTGTGCAGGCTTCCTGCATGAGGACTAGCTGCAGTTGTGACTCCATTCTCCATAAGGAGCACAGATGAAAACAGTGATGGTCAGTTATCAGGAGCATCAGTTGATTCTCTTCCTTTTGTTGAAGGTCTTCATAAGACTGGTCTTAACCTTTAGCACGCTGCGGGTACCCTATGTTCTCCCAGCTGTAGGCGACTGTTGTCTACTTTTGGATATCGGTCATTTCCTGCTATATAAGATGTGTACACGTCATATCCCCCCCGGATGTTAAAATTGAATCTTATCTGCGAGAGAGTTAACTTCCGTTTCCGATCTATATTTACTAACGTGTGTATTCGCGTTTATTTTATGTGAATTTTAAAAATCGAAATCAATCGGCATCAAACAAGCTGCCATTTTGCTCAAATTTTCATGGATTCTGACTCCGATGACGAAGGAGTTTGTTGGTTTTACTAGCGCTGAAATCGGTTCTCAGAATATGGATAATATCGGAGATGGGGATGACAGTAGTATGCCTAGCGTTTTTGACACGACGATTTTGATGTTGATATTCCCTGGGCCCCTTCAATACAACTGCAGCACCACGAGGGCACCCTAAACCTAACCCTTTCAAAATCAAATCATTCGTCGACACTCTTCTCCCTCTATGGCAAAGCCATTACATACCCTCTAAAGACCTTAGTGTTGATGAGAATATGATAGCTTTCAAAGGTAGGACCAGCCTTATGCAGTACAGGGTCTTGGTTTTTTTTCCCCCGTTTTTTTTTTTTTTTTTTTAATCTTTCCATTCCTCTCTTCCTATCACATCTAACATATACACCAACAAAACATATCATTAGATTCATCATTCATTTATTTATATACATTCCAAAAATTATAGCAATTGAACAAGAAACAAAGAAACTATTGATGTTACAAGTCACCCACTATAAAAACAGGGGCGTTGTGAAAAAGAATGCAGCTGCAGGGCAAATTTCCACGATTAGAATGCAGCGTGCTAAAGGTTAACTGGCCCCTTAGGCTCAGTTGTTTGAGTAGATCATACACTTAGGCAGCCACCAGATCTACTTATACAACTATGACTTGCTGTGAGCTCCTGATAAAGGACAACCAATGAAGATTTGTTGTTGTATTTTAAGGCATTCTACAAGATGTAGAATAATACAGATATCTTTGGAGTAATGTAGATAAAGCTAGGGGGCCAGACAGTGTTATCAAAATAAGAATACACAAGGCAAAAGAACTTTAATTTCTAGGAAAATGTAATGAAATCAAAAGAAATCAAGTCCAACACAAAAATAATAATCATCAACTCAGTCCTAGGCTGTGAGGCATGGACAACAACAAAACCAACTACCAAGTATTCATAAATGAGTGGTTTCATAGAATAGAAGGATTGAAATGGTACGACAAGATCACTAATGTAGAACTGATGACAAGATCACTAATGTAGAACTGATGACAAGATCACTAATTTGGAACTGATGACAAGATCACTAATGTAGAACTGATGACAAGATCACTAATGTAGAACTCATGACAAGATCACTAATAGAACTGATGACAAGATCACTAATGTGGAACTGATGACAAGATCACTAATGTGGAACTGATGACAAGATCACTAATGTAGAACTCATGACAAGATCACTAATGTGGAACTGATGACAAGATCACTAATGTAGAACTGATGATAAGATCACTAATGTGGAACTGATGACAAGATCACTAATGTAGAACTCATGACAAGATCACTAATGTGGAACTGATGACAAGATCACTAATGTAGAACTCATGACAAGATCACTAATGTGGAACTGATGACAAGATCACTAATGTGGAACTGATGACAAGATCACTAATGTGGAACTTATGACAAGATCACTAATGTGAAACTGATGACAAGATCACTAATGTGGAACTGATGACAAGATCACTAATGTGGAACTGATGACAAGATCACTAATGTGGAACTGATGACAAGATCACTAATGTAGAACTCATGACAAGATCACTAATGTGGAACTGATGACAAGATCACTAATGTGGAACTGATGACAAGATCACTAATGTGGAACTGATGACAAGATCACTAATGTGGAACTCATGACAAGATCACTAATGTGGAACTGATGACAAGATCACTAATGTAGAACTCATGACAAGATCACTAATGTGGAACTGATGACAAGATCACTAATGTGGAACTGATGACAAGATCACTAATGTGGAACTCATGACAAGATCACTGATGTAGAACTCATGACAAGATCACTAATGTGGAACTGATGACAAGATCACTAATGTAGAACTGATGACAAGATCACTAATGTGGAACTGATGACAAGATCACTAATGTAGAACTCATGACAAGATCACTGGTTGTCCATCACGGGTGATGAAGACCACTCTGTTCATCCAATTATTTAAGAATATGTTAGGTTAGTCTATGGGTACGAAGGTGACTGAAGAGCCCGATGCGGGCCTGGAAAGATCTTGGACAGTGTGGGCAGGGAATGTTTGCTTCATGTGAAGGTTTTATTTCACGGTCCTTTCTAGCTTGTCTCCGCTGTTCCGCTGCTGCTCTTCTGGATGATTCACATGCTGCTGCACCTTTACGAAGAGATGTGCGCCAAGCAGTTCGGTCTTGCGCAGCAGCTTCCCATGTGTCTGGGTTTATGTCAAAGGTTTTTAATGACGTCTTTAACGTGTCTTTGAAGCGCTTCTTTTGGCCACCATGGGAGCGTTTACCCTTCTGCATCTCACCATAAAAGAGTATCTTTGGCAGTCGATGGTCTGGCATGCGGACTACATGACCTGCCCAGCGAATTTGTGACTGCATCAGAATAGTATCAATACTAGGGATACCAGCTCTGTCAAGAACGGCGGTATCCGGGATCTTGTCTTGCCATTTGATGTTCATTATCTTCCTGAGACAGACTGTATGGAAGTGGTTTAGCTTCTTTACGTGGCGCCTGTATACAGTCCATGTTTCACATGCATATAGCAGCACTGGAAGCACCGCAGCTCTGTACACCTTCAGCTTTGTCTGTAGACTAATGCCACTTCGATGCCAAACGTTGGTGTATAGTCTGCCAAATGTGCTGCTGGCTTTGGAGATCCTGGTGTTCACCTCATCATCAATGACAATGTTCTGGGATAGTGTGCTACCAAGGTATGTGAATCTGTTCACAACATTCAGTTTCTCACCATTAACCTTGATGACTGGCTCAGTATAAACTGTGCCAGGAGCTGGTTGGTACATGATTTCTGTTTTCTTCGTGTTGATGGTAAGCCCAAAGTTGGTGCAGGCTTCGGAGAATCTATCCACACTATGCTGCAGATCAGCCTCTGAGCCAGCATTGAGGGCACAATCATCAGCAAACAGAAGATCTCTGATGGTGTGTGATTTGACCTTGGTTTTTGCTTGAAGCCTCCTAACGTTAAACAATTTTCCATCAATTCGATAACTAATGTCGATTCCTGTGTCCCCGTCTCTAAAAGCATCAGTCAGCATAGCAGAAAACATGATACTGAACAGAGTCGGTGCAAGTACGCACCCTTGTTTAACTCCATTTGAGACGGGGAAAGGCTCTGATAGCTCACCGTTTTCCTGAACTCTAGCCTGCATTCCATCATGCAGTTGCTGCACTACTGTGATAAATTTCTTGGGCAGCCGTATTTTGCCATGATCTTCCATAGACCCTCTCTACTGACCGTGTCGAACGCCTTTGTCAAGTCGATGAAAGCTGTGTACAGGTCACAGTGCTGTTCATGGCATTTTTCTTGTAGCTGTCTTGCAGCGAACACCATATCTGTGGTTCCACGTTCTTTCCGGAATCCACACTGACTTTCAGGTAAAAGACCTTTGTCAAGATGAGCCGTAAGGCGATTCAAAAGAATTCTGGCGAATATCTTCCCAGCGATTGATAAAAGAGAGATGCCTCGATGATTGTTGCAGTCTTGGCGATTACCTTTACGTTTATATAGATGTATAATTGAGGCATCTTTAAGATCGTGTGGGATGGTTTCACTCTGCCACATTTGCTGGAAGATCATATGAAGTTTCTCTATCAGAACTGCACCGCCATCTTTATAAACCTCAACAGGAATTGAATCGGAGCCAGGGGCCTTTCCACTAGACAGTTGACGAATCGCTTTTTTAGTTTCCTCCAGAGTTGGTACATCATCTAATGCTTCATTTGATCACTAATGTGGAACTGATGACAAGATCACTAATGTAGAACTCATGACAAGATCACTAATGTGGAACTGATGACAAGATCACTAATGTGGAACTGATGACAAGATCACTAATGTGGAACTGATGACAAGATCACTAATGTGGAACTGATGACAAGATCACTAATGTGGAACTGATGACAAGATCACTAATGTGGAACTGATGACAAGATCACTAATGTGGAACTGATGACAAGATCACTAATGTGGAACTGATGACAAGATCACTAATGTGGAACTGATGACAAATTCAATTATGTGGAACTGATGACAAGATCACTAATGTGGAACTGATGACAAGATCACTAATGTGGAACTGATGACAAGATCACTAATGTGGAACTGATGACAAGATCACTAATGTAGAACTCATGACAAGATCACTAATGTGGAACTGATGACAAGATCACTAATGTGGAACTGATGACAAGATCACTAATGTGGAACTGATGACAAGATCACTAATGTGGAACTGATGACAAGTTCAATAATGTGGAACTGATGACAAGATCACTAATGTGGAACTGATGACAAGATCACTAATGTGGAACTGATGACAAGATCACTAATGTGGAACTGATGACAAGTTCAATAATGTGGAACTGATGCCAAGATCACTAATGTGAAACTGATGACAAGAACACTAATGTGGAACTGATGACAAGAACTCTAATGTGGAACTGATGACAAGATCACTAATGTGAAACTGATGACAAGATCACTAATGTGGAACTGATGACAAGATCACTAATTTGGAACTGATGACAAGATCACTAATGTGGAACTGATGACAAGATCACTAATGTGAAACTGATGACAAGAACACTAATGTGGAACTTATGACAAGAACTCTAATGTGGAACTGATGACAAAAATACTAATGTGGAACTGATGACAAGATCACTAATGTGGAACTGGTGACAAAATCACTAATGTGAAACTGATGACAAGAACACTGTAAAGTTCAGATTTGTATAGGTCGATTTTCATACAGCAGAAATGTTACTGACTGGTATAGGTACCAATGTTATGGACTTGTGTGTTGACGATCTGCTTACGTAGTACTGCCACTAACACGTAACAAGGCTTGCCTCGCTCCAGTACAGTGTTAAGTTGTCCAGGTCAGGTTGCCAACTATCGGGGCGCTGACAAGGGGGATGTTGACACTAACTCAGACACCATGTATGGCTGTAAATGTGTAGTACTGGAGATGTGGAGGTGTTGACATCATGTGTGAGTGTAGGATACAGAAGACGCGAAGGTGTATATGATTCAGAGACTACACAATACATCCATCTATCCACATGAAGAAGTCAATGACGTGTTGTGAACGACTGGTCACGTTACAAGCATTTAATATCGGACATAGACGACGTTACACTCACAGTCACTTCACAAGGTTGCAGCATAGTTCATGGTAATAATAATAAAGATGGTGATGACATCTAGCATTCAAACATATAGAGCATCTATTACAACAGGACATTAACGGCCTGTCAGTTCGATGTTCTAGTTGTAATCTCATCCAGTTATGACTGACTGAACACATCAGTTTCCCTGTAGACTAGCCGCACAGCAAAAGGCGGGCTTTCAAATATGCCTAACAATAACAATAAGGCTGCAATTCAATTGACATAATATGCCACGTACATCTTCTCTTGCTGAAAAATATTGGCCAAAATGGCGGGCCTCTATCTGTAACCAGCTATGTATTCCTCAAGGTAGGCATGATCATCCATGCACAAGTATTACCGCCAACCTGCGGTTTCCCTCAATGTATATATATATCATCATCATTGGGCTTCTGTTAAAAAAAGTAGATAAATAGTCTTAGGATGGCTCCCTTGAGCACACCTAATGGATTCCGCATCAAAACAGTCTGTGAGCCATACTCACAGCCAAGTAGCCTTACAATGTTCTGCATACGATGCGTAAAGAGTAATAATAAAGTCTGTATTACCTTTAACAGAATCCAGGAATACACAATTACCAACTGTCGTCATCCCTCGACGAACAGAATATCTTTGGGGAAAACACTGACATTACAGTCACATCACAGGCTTAACTTCCCCAAGATAAGGTAGAGAAGAACTATGGACATCTTGTCCATCAGAACCCAAGATCTCAACTCCCCCACGGAAGTCTGTCAGTTTTTTCTCACAAACTCTGCGCATGAGCAGACAGCCCCGAACTGACTACTTCTAACCTTGTCTTAAGACAGGTCAACAACAATGAATGAAACAAAGGGAAGATAATCCCTAATCAACCTGTCACAGCAAAGTTAATACTTAGTTCTCTAACTTTGATCATACAAAATAATATCAAATAGATTGACATTTATAACCCCGTCAAAAACGACAGCAACAAACACTAATGTGGAACTGATGACAAGATCACTAATGTGGAACTGATGACAAGATCACTAATGTGGAACTGATGACAAAAACACTAATGTGGAACTGATGACAAAAACACTAATGTGGAACTGATGACAAAAACACTAATGTGGAACTGATGACAAAAACACTAATGTGGAACTGATGACAAAAACACTAATGTGGAACTGATGACAAAAACACTAATGTGGAACTGATGACAAGATCACTAATGTGGAACTGATGACAAGAACCAGACAAATACCAGTGAACCAAGAGATGGGAAGAAGAAGCTGGTGATAGGACACACGTTGAGAAAATCTGTTGATAGCATTGCCAAGGCAGTCTTTGTTCTAGACATGGAAACACCATCAACTCAAGACATGGAAACAACTGCAGCTGAATACATGGAAACACCTTCAGCTGAAGACATGGAAACACCTACAGCTGAAGACATGGAAACACCTACAGCTGAAGACATGGAAACACCTTCAGCTCAAGACATGGAAACACTTTCAGCTCAAGACATGGAAACAACTGCAGCTGAATACATGGAAACACCTTCAGCTGAAGACATGGAAACACCTACAGCTCAAGACATGGAAACACCTTCAGCTCAAGACATGGAAACACCTACAGCTGAATACATGGAAACACCTTCAGCTGAAGACATGGAAACACTTTCAGCTGAAGACATGGGAACACCTTCAGTTCGAGACATGGAAACACTCTCAGCTGAAGACATGGAAACACCTTCAGCTGAAGATATGGAAACACCTTCAGCTGAAGATATAGAAACACCTTCAGCTGAAGACATGGAAACACCTTCAGCACAAGACATGGAAACACCTTCAGCTGAAGACATGGAAACACCTTCAGCCAAAGACATGGAAACACCTTCAGCTGAAGACAAGAAAACACCTACATCTGAAGACTTGGAAACACCTTCAGTTGAATACAAAGAAACACCTTCAGCTGAAGACATGTGACAGGGAGACTTGGCCTGAGTTTGTTGACGTCCTTGGGATGCTGAAGGGTAGGGATGATGATTTTAAGGCAGTGACCAGAACATAGCTTCCACTATTGAGATGAACTTAAGTGCCCTGATTACTTCATGATGCTATATTTAATAATCCATTACTTCCATTATTGAGGTGAACTCAGGTGCCCTGATTACTTCATGATGCTATATTTAATAATCCATTGCTTCCATTATTGAGGTGAATTCCTGTGCTGCTCATGTGACTGATTACTTCATGATGCTATGTTTAATCACACCTGTGTTTCTGGTTCTGTCTCTTCCTCAGCAATCGGTTTCAATGTTGAGACAGTCACATACAAAAATCTGAAGTTTCAAGTATGGGATCTTGGTGGACAGACCAGTATCAGGTTGGATCTAAAATTATTTGATACAATTTGACTTATTTATAGAATTTTGTGTGTGGCATTTTTTGATTGAAATCTGTGTAATGTTTAATGGCAGGGTCACCTATTCCCTTAAGCGTTGCACCTGATGATAGTGTCATGTTTTAAATGTAAAAAAGTATTGATTTGGTTTACTTACTTACTTAGTCGTTCCCCTTCTACAGTGAGGTGTAGAGGTTTGGAAGAAAGAGCGCCAGACTATCCTATCGGCTGTCTTCCTCCTGGCCTGGTTCCATTCTAGTCCTCGGTCCTTCAAAGATTGTCTAATGTTGTCCTCCCAGCGGACTCGGGTTGTCCTGGGGGTCTGGATCCATGGCTCTTTGTTTCTCATGCTTGTCGTGGTAGCCGATCTTCTCCCATTCTGCAGACATGGCCAAACCATCTTAGTTGGGACTGTTCTACTTGGGTCTGTAGGGGGTGGGATTTTAGGCCTTGGCGTATCGTCTGGTTGCGGACCATGTCTCTTCTTGTTACTTCAACCACCTTCCTCAGCTACCTCATTTCTGAGGTTTGGATCTGGCTTTTGTGGGTTGTAGTCATTGCCCATGACTCGCATCCATATGTCAAGACTGGGACATAGGTGGAGTGGTATACAGCCATCTTCGTTTTCTTACCAACCTCTCTCTTGCAGAGGAATCCTCGATTTATGGCCTGAAAAAGTCTCCCAGCTGCTGCTTTTCGAGTGGCCAACTCTTCTTTGATGCCTCCCTTTAGGTCTATAATAGCTCTGGGGTATTTAAAGTGGTCGACCTGCTCCAGGACCTGTTCTCCCAGCTTAATCTGATGTCTTCTTTCTTCTCGTGATATCACCATGGATTTGGTTTTAGAGCTGCTTATGACCATCCCTCTCTTCTCCAGCTCTTCCTTCCAGACTTGCAGGTTGGATTGGAGATGTGCCTCTGATTTAGCAATCAGGACAACATCATCAGCAAATGCCAGCTCTGAAATACAGACCTGTCTCAGTGCCCCACTGAATACTTTCTTGTTATCTCCTTACATGCCTTGATGACATCGTCCATGAGGAGTATGAAAAGATAAGGTGACAGGATATCACCTTGTCTTACACCAGTGGTGGTCCTGAACTCTTCTGACTTATGGTTTGCTGTCCTCACATAATTTCTGCAAGACTTGTAGAAGCTCTGTATAGCATGAATCAGAGGTGATGGAATGTTCTTCCTTGCCAAACAGTCCCAGAGTTTGTTCCAGGGGACCCTGTCAAACGCCTTTTCCAGATCTATGAAACAAAGATGGATCTCGCTCTTATACTCAAGGGGAATGTTGTTGTCACCATCATCATTTCCCTATTTGGCTCCCTACAGAGTATGGACCACACTACATCTAGCCCCACATGTAGGAGGTCTACACCAAAGTGCTTGTAGTCTTGCAGTGGTGGTTTCTTTAGCAGTATGTTTTACGTGATGAGGTTGCCATTCCCGTACAAAATCTCATATTAAGTGACCTCGTAGTTCATGCTTTAGGGAGCATTAGTCCTACCCTTTCTGTGGCTCCTCAGACACTTTCAGGAACTACATGGGGCCTTAAAGAATGTGATGCCCCAAAAACTAAATGTATGTGACTGATGATGATATACCTTCTTCTTCTTCTCTCTCTCTCCCCCCCCCACCCCCCCACTCAGATTACACCAATCAGTTGACATGTGACATTAGTAGTCATCACAACCCCTCTAGGGTAGTCGACCTTACTACCCGTGACATCACAGTACCCTGCCATTCTTAGCAGATCTGCTATGTTATATGAGTTTTGAGCCTGTTTGAGTATGTGCCACCCTCTGGGTTTGCAAGACTGCCCTGGAATTTACCCAGAATAAAAAAAGGTAAAAGGGCGAAAAACTTGAGAAATCCCTGAGGATTGGGACATACACATACACATACTAATGTCATGAAGTGTTTATTGTTTTTTTCAGACCATACTGGCGATGTAACAACATCCTCTTCTTCTTCTTTGATCCTTAGCCGCCAACCATCAAAGCAGTCAGTGGCCATCACGCCTAGTGGCGTCTTGTAGGGCAACAACAAATTGATTCCACTTTGCTCAGTCGGTGGCCATCCTTCGTACAGTGCCCCAACTCTGGTTCATTCTTTGCATCTCAGCCTCCACAGTCCTCATGTTACAACATACACATACTCTAATGTCATGAAGTGTTTATTGTTTTTTTCAGACCATACTGGCGATGTTACTACTCCAACACAGATGCCATTATTTATGTGGTAGACAGTATGGATCGAGATCGTATTGGTATAAGCAAGCAAGAACTGGTTTCAATGCTGGAGGTTTGTGAGTTTTAAATATTTCAGTGCCCCATGTCCTCCTCTCTTTCCCCCCCCCCCCCCCAGGGATCCCTGATGAGAAAAAGATTAGGATGACTGCTCCATCAAGCATGTCATACAAGGCAACCAATATGAGGTTGGCCAACCTCATCATGTCAAACATATTGTTAGAGAAACCATCACTACTAGAGCATGGGAATGTTATGTGAAGAGACTGGCAGAGTTACCAGGTTTGAAACCAGCTGTAAAATGGGTACCTGAATCTGCTGTTGAGTTTGGGAAAGGCAAAAGCAGCGAGGAAGGGAACAGGTCACTCCAGCTCATAAGCTGAGACCTAGTTTAAGGAAGTCTCGAACACTTCACTCTCCTGTAAAAGAATGTTGAGTGGCAGAGTGGTTAGAATGCTTGCTTCTCAAGGCACAGTTACGTGATTGGAAATCAGCAGCCGTTATTCTCCAGTCTGCCCTGTTGTGAGTGGGTACCTGACTGCTCTTGGGTTAGGGAAGGAAAAGGCCATAAGGAAGGGACCAGGTCACCCCACTTTACAAAACTGAGATCTAGTATAGGAAAGTCTGTAATATTTCACTACCATATTTGCTAATGGACTGCCTTAGCCTACCTACTGTAAAAAATCATAAGTTAAGTATGTAGGGGAGTGCTTCAGGAGGCGAGGAAAATATAGTAACATTGCTACCATGAAGCATGTCTTATGGGACAACGTGGGTGTTGCTGTCGTTTTTGACGGGGTTATAAATGTCAATCTATTTGATATTATTTTGTATGATCAAAGTTAGAGAACTAAGTATTAACTTTGCTGTGACAGGTTGATTAGGGATTATCTTCCCTTTGTTTCGTTCATTGTTGTTGACCTGTCTTAAGACAAGGTTAGAAGTAGTCAGTTCGGGGCTGTCTGCTCATGCGCAGAGTTTTTGAGACAAAAACTGATATACTTCCGTGGGGGAGTTGAGATCTTGGGTTCTGATGGACAAGATGTCCATAGTTCTTCTCTACCTTATCTTGGGGAAGTTAAGCCTGTGATGTGACTGTAATGTCAGTGTTTTCCCCAAAGATATTCTGTTCGTCGAGGGATGACGACAGTTGGTAATTGTGTATTCTTGGATTCTGTTAAAGGTAATACAGACTTTATTATTACTCTTTACGCATCGTATGCAGAACATTGTAAGGCTACTTGGCTGTGAGTATGGCTCACAGACTGTTTTGATGCGGAATCCATTAGGTGTGCTCAAGGGAGCCATCCTAAGACTATTTATCTACTTTTTTGAACAGAAGCCCAATGATGATGATATATATATATACATTGAGGGAAACCGCAGGTTGGCGGTAATACTTGTGCATGGATGATAATGCCTACCTTGAGGAATACATAGCTGGTTACAGATAGAGGCCCGCCATTTTGGCCAATATTTTTCAGCAAGAGAAGATGTACGTGGCGTATTATGTCAATTGAATTGCAGCCTTATTGTTATTGTTAGGCATATTTGAAAGCCCGCCTTTTGCTGTGCGGCTAGTCTACAGGGAAACTGATGTGTTCAGTCAGTCATAACTGGATGAGATTACAACTAGAACATCGAACTGACAGGCCGTTAATGTCCTGTTGTAATAGATGCTCTATATGTTTGAATGCTAGATGTCATCACCATCTTTATTATTATTACCATGAACTATGCTGCAACCTTGTGAAGTGACTGTGAGTGTAACGTCGTCTATGTCCGATATTAAATGCTTGTAACGTGACCAGTCGTTCACAACACGTCATTGACTTCTTCATGTGGATAGATGGATGTATTGTGTAGTCTCTGAATCATATACACCTTCGCGTCTTCTGTATCCTACACTCACACATGATGTCAACACCTCCACATCTCCAGTACTACACATTTACAGCCATACATGGTGTCTGAGTTAGTGTCAACATCCCCCTTGTCAGCGCCCCAATAGTTGGCAACCTGACCTGGACAACTTAACACTGTACTGGAGCGAGGCAAGCCTTGTTACGTGTTAGTGGCAGTACTACATAAGCAGATCGTCAACACACAAGTCCATAACATTGGTACCTATACCAGTCAGTAACATTTCTGCTGTATGAAAATCGACCTATACAAATCTGAACTTTACATTTCTGGTGGCCAGTGTGGGGAAGATAATCCCTAATCAACCTGTGACAGCAAAGTTAATACTTAGTTCTCTAACTTTGATCATACAAAATAATATCAAATAGATTGACATTTATAACCCCGTCAAAAACGACAGCAACAGTGGGTAAAGGTTTACACGAAGCTGGCAGCGTTCGTATCAAACAAATTGATTCACAGACTGCTATTGGTAGAGCACATGAAAAGCTTTGACTGGGGTTCTTACATGGGAGGGGATGTTGTTTCTTAAGACCAAAAAGAGGAACATTCATTCGTAAATTCATATTGCCAAAAATATTGAGTGAGTTTAGTGGGTGGAGTGACACTGCATTTTGAGTTAAAATAGAAGAAATAGGATTTATCTATTTTCTGATCATTTTTAATCTTTTGTGTCTAAATATGTCACAATAAAATGTCGGAACACATTCCATGGGGGGTGTATTTTGACTTTGAAAATAGTATTTTCTTAAGAAATTGTGTTTTTTCCTATGTAGAAAACCAAGAATATCTCAGAACCTTGTTGTGTGTTAATAATGATCACATAACTTGTTTATTTATTCAACAATCAATATGATGTTTGGCACATACACTTTCCATTGCATGATAAAACTTTTATCAGATCAACTTTATATCATAGTTTTGATTTATTGGTAATAATGTTGCAAAATTTGTTACTATCTTCAGCCCATGATCTATGAAAACTATTAAAAAATTAAAAGTTTTAAAATGCAGGGATAAATTTCCAATGAAAATTTTATCCATTAACTTAAAATAAAAAAAAAATTTTGGGTTCCATCATCAGGTCAATATACCATAACCATTTTGGATACATGTGGCTGAGATGAAATTTATGAGAAATTTAACGTTGCTTAAATCTTGTTGTCGGTTTATATAGGAAGACGAGCTAAAGAAGTCGATTCTGGTAGTGTTTGCAAACAAACAGGATATAGAGGGGGCTATGACTGTTACAGAAGTTGCCAACTGTCTGGGGCTACCAGCTTTGAAGAATAGAAAATACCAGATCTTCAAGACTTCTGCTATCAAGGGTGAGGGTTTGGATGAGGCAATGGAATGGTAAGTGCTTTTGTTTACTTAACTTTAGAAATTTGTTGTATTCATTCAGGAGAATAAGAATGGTCAAAGCTACATTCACCAACATGAGACAGATACTAAACAAATAACTCATAAATGTGAGCCATTAAAGGTTATTATATATATTTCCTCAGTGTGTTCTTCATTATCTTCTCATATTTTGTTTGACTGGCACTTGTCTGGTAATCTTGTCATCGGTTCCATATTAGTGACCTTGTCATCAGTTCCACATCAGTGACCTTGTCATCAGTTCCACATCAGTGATCTTGTCATCAGTTCCACATCAGTGACCTTGTCATCAGTTCCACATCAGTGATCTTGTCATACTACTTCCATCCTTCTATTCTATACAAGCCAGATTATAAATACCTGTAAATTCTTGGTTACCATTTTGGCTATCCTCCATGTTTGACAGCCAGACACAGTACTGACTTATAATAATTTATATTATTAATATACCATTATTGCACACTAAAGATTAGAAGCAGAAATTAGTGATAAAAAATCTGCACTATGTTTCTAGTGTGTTTGTGTTAATATTTAATGTTATAAATTTCTCTAACAACATTAAATTGATGCTTATTATTATATATACTGTTCAAAAAAAGAAACGCAACTTTTTTGGTGTTACTTTTATAAAAGATATTCGCTGATTGGACATCAGTCAACCTATCGACGTGTCCACCTGGTCATTAACTTCTCGTGGTTACCTGAATTGTACTCACCTCATGATCCGTGAGGTCATGAAAGAGGTCAAGGTCAAAACACAATTTTTGACAATAACTCGTGACAGGTTCATGAGAATCCCGTGAAACTTACTGAACACAAAACTCTCTGACCATATTATTGAATGCCTATAAAAGATTGACACACCTCGAATAAATTCAGTTGAAAATTCAATGCGCAAGTATGGCTCATCTCACTACAGAACAACGACTCATCATCATTGGACGTTTACAGACTGGACAGTCACAAAGTGTAGTGGCCAGACAATTTAATGTGGTTAGAAGCACCATTAGTCGCCTTTGGAGGCGATTTCAAGAAACTGGCTCAGTGGCAGACCGGCCGCGCAGTGGAAGACCCAGAGTCACAACTCCTGCCGAAGACCGCTTCATACGGCTGTGTCACCTCAGGAATCGATTTGCATCTGCGTCCTCCACAGTCCAGTCAATGTCAGCAGCTCGTCGAATTTAAGATCAAATGGTCAGGAACCGGCTGCACGACTCTGGTCTTTGGGCTAGAAGACCCTACAGAGGTCCTGTTCTTACGGACTGGCATCGCCAGAACCGACTGCAGTGGGCAAACCAGCATCGTCAATGGACCATTGGGAATGACGAGACGGGTTTGGTTTAGTGATGAATCATTTTTTGTGCTCCAGCGACATGATAGACGGAGAAGAGTTTACTGCAGAGTCCATGAGCGCTACGCCCAGAACAGCGTTGATGAAGCTCCTCCACATGGTGGTGGAGGTGTACTGATGTGGGGGGGCAATCAACTTCATGGGAAGAAGTGACCTGGTGCAAATTGAAGGACGCCTGAATGCCCAACGATACATCGCTGAAATTCTTCGTCCTCACGTCCTTCCACTTCTGGCTGCACGAGGGTCGATTTTTCAGCAGGATAATGCTCGACCTCATGTGGCACAACTCACTACCCAGTTCCTCGCTGACAACAACGTCCAGACCATTCCGTGGCCAGCCATGTCATCAGACATGAACCCCATAGAACACTTATGGGATGAACTCGACAGACGACTCCGCCTGCGAGACGTGGCTCCAGCCAATCTCCGACAGTTGTCTCTTGCACTGCAGGAAGAGTGGGCAGCCATCCCACAACAACAGATCCAACGGCTAATCGGATCCATGTCAAGGAGATGTCGTTCTCTGATAGAGGCCAGAGGAGGCCATACACCTTACTGAAACGGAGGCCTCAGTCGCAAAGAATAAAAGTCCAAACCAAATTTAATGAACATCATTTCATTGTTAAAGTCTGAAAGTTTCTTCATGCCAAGATTGAAACATTAATTCCATAAAATAAAATTTTGGTACAAGTTTGAAATTTGGTGTCCATTACCACTGCAATAATGTTGCGTTTCTTTTTTTGAACAGTATATTTTCTGCATTGTTTAATGTGTTAGAAATCATTTATGTAAAGTACAGAAAGCTGAAATATCAATATAATGTTTTTAACATAATGTTCACATTGTCAGTCTTGTAATTATAAATGAAACTTATTTTGTAAATTTTTTTTTTCTTCAGGCTGTCAAATACTTTAATTCAAGCCAAGTAACAGCAGCTTTTGTGACATTTTTTAATGAAATAAATGAGAGATTTGATGAGGAGAGAAAGAATAACTGAGGGAAGATGAGATTGGTTAAAGTTTGTATCATTGCTGTGTAAATAATGCTACTGTAATACATATAAATATATATCATTAAAATGTATCTGTGAACGAAAGATTCAGAGTTGTTTACAGTAGGTGACTTGGTGTGACAGGGGAGGTAATTGTATGTGTAAACCAAAATAAGGGGGACATAATTTATAACAATTTTGGCCGTGTGCGTTTCAGCTGTTGAGTAAGCTTACAACAGATGGTATATCAGGATCTTACGATGGTAGCTGAAGGTGCCTGGAAGTTTTTTTAAAATCAATTTTTACACCATTTATGATCTGAAATTTCAATGTGACCATCACATGAGCATTCATTCATTCATCATTAACCTTTGGAGCATGGGTGTACAACAAATTCACAGGAAGTCATCCTATCCTTGCAGTCAGCTCAAGGTTCTTCCATATCCTCTTTATGCCATTTATGTCTGTCTTCAGATCTTGTTGTTTGTGTATTTGTTGGTTCTCCTTTATGCCATCATAGAGCTAGTAACAGGCTTCCTATATGTTTATTCTATCCACCACCAGCATTTTCTTCATATCTCATGTTCCAATTGCACTTGTATGGTTCTTGTTGCCAGTTCCACATTGATGATCTTTTTATACCATTTCAGTCCTTCTGTTCATTGATTAAAGTCTGAGACTCTTTGGTTGTCATAATTGTTGTTCTTCACATTTCAGAGCAATACATTAGGACTGACATGAAATTTGAATTGAAGATTCTTACATTTTGTGTTGGGTCTGATTTATTTTGATCACCATGTATTCCCAATGCCCAGTGAATGTTCCTCTTGTCTTTTTGGCATAACCATTACTTGAGCGAATATGGCAGTTTGTAATGGCCACACCCACATATTTGAATACTATATCAAGTCATCATCATCATTTCCGCTCCTTATGGATTATGGAGCTAGTACTGCTGTGTTTTAACTTGCAGGAAAAGCTATATGATATACCAAGATGTAGTACAGTATTGTATTATCTGACCTCACTAGCAAACCCTGGACAGACAAGACAACGTTATCTCCGTCAACCCGACCAGGAAGCTATATGACATACCAAGATGTAGAACATTATTCTCATTGTAGTCAGATTCCCTCATATCTACACTTGACCTGATATAAAGCAATTTTGTTGTTGTTGCACATAAGGCTTACAACACTTGAGTACATTCTTTAGTCAGTTTACAACACTTTTATTAATATTATGACATTATTTGCTTATAAATATATGTATTTATTGCTTGTTTTTAAAACATCACTTGTGGAAGAAATCGGCATCCATTTTGGTGCCTGGGTAAATCTTAAAAAAACTACCGGTGTGAGAAAGGTTTAAAGAAGGGCACAGGGTCGATTTTGAGGAGAAGACAGTCTGGATACTACAGATTACGAGGATTTTTTAAATCAATTTTTTCCTTTAGCATAACTAGTTGAACATCTGATAGATCTACATTATATAAGAAGGTAAAGGATCCCGTTACATGCCCATTGTGGCATATTGGGAATATGGTGTTAGGCCCATATTTTCTTGACCATCGGCACATTAGGGGTGATGTGGTCAGCATCACGCCGGCTGCCTTAACCTTCCCAGACTTGCTCTGGTACCCAGTTCATGAGGGGGTTGACCCCGGAGCCGTTTGCGGTCTAAAAAATCCCACCTGAACTGGGGATTGAACCATGGACCATCGAGCTAGGAAGCATTATATAAGCTAACAGTCTATTTCTGCATTGCACATTATATTAGCTAACAGTCTTATTTCTGCATCATGTCAGCAAACAGCCTGTAGATCATATTAGTCAACTTGAATGATACACCTGAGGAAACCAGCAGTCCTGTTCTGTCTTCGCTTTCTCAGAGACTTTTTTTCTGATGATCAGATTGCCGTAATGCTCTGTATTGGGATTTCTATTATGATTTATCTGTGGTTACCTATCATTTGTTTGTTTGCTTCTTATTTGTTTGTTTCTGTCTGTTAAATTTTGTGTGACAGTTTTTGCTTGTTTTTGAAAAGTATAAACGTGCTACCTGGTACGATGTGGGCTGAAAGCCATAGGCTTCCTTTTATCCTTCCATTTTGCTGTTGTTGTTGCTCCTGGTGGAGCATGGGTCCACCAGTTAGTAGCCCCCCCCCCATAACAGGAAACCTGTGCCATATCACTGATGTCATCATACAGTGGTGGTTTATGTAGCAAGTTGTTTTAAATGATGTGCTTGCCAGCTCCACACACAGCCTCACCCTTAGTCACATTATACTGTATGTCTGGTGAGAGTGGTGGTCCTGTTCTTTCATTGACAGATACCCCCCTTAACCCAAGCGGGCCAGCATACATTTGGTATTCTTGACCTTAACCCAAGTGGGCCAGCATACATTTGGTATTCTTGAAATGTATTTATTTGTTTTGTTTATAATAATAATAATAATAATAATAAATTCTTTAAGCACCAAACACGGCGCATAAGGCAGAAACCAGTGCTCTCCAGGTTGTTCGTTGTGACGCCACTCCTCTTAGCTCTTGCACATTATTTAGGCCCAACGTTCTTCCTTCTCTTATTATTGTTCTTCTGAGTGTTTCTTTTGGTCTTCCTTTTTTCCTCTTACCCTCAGGAACCCAAGTGAGCGCCTGTAGTGGTATTCTGTTGTTTTGCATTCGTAGGACGTGACCGATATATGACCATCGTCTTTTCCTTATATAGTCGGAGACATATTTCTGCCTAGAGTCTTCTCTTATTTGTCGATTAGTCTTGAATTCTTTCCAACTGATGTTCATGAGTTTTCTAAGACATTTGTTCTCGAATGTATTCAGCTTGTTCTCCAATGATTTTGTTATTTTCCAACTCTCACAGCCGTATGTTAACACTGAGATAACATTTGAATTAAACAGACGAAGCTTGGTATGTATATTCAATGATCGTAATTTCCAAATGTTAGATAATCTATTGAAGGCGCTAGCTGCCAAAGCAATTCTAGTATGGATTTCTCTTGTTGTGTCACCATCCTGAGTCATTTTACTGCCTAAATAATTGAAACTTTCAACTTTCTGTAGTTTTTCCCCGTTCAAGATGATATCAAAGGTCTCGTTAGAAAAGTTCATAGCTTTAGTTTTAGAGGCATTTATTTGGAGACCTATTTTAAAAAACTACACATTTTTTTTTTTTTGGGGGGGGGGGTCCCTCTGATAGAGCAAAGAAAGAATAGGTCTACTGCCACCATCAATCAATACCCTTTAGCTCCCCAAGGAGCATAGGCCTTCAACAAACACATGCCAATTCTTCCTGTCACGTGTCATCCGCTCAAGTTCTTTCCACAACTTTCTCATCATTGTCACCTGTGTATCCAGTTCTCTTCTCCATGTGATTGTTGGTCAACCTCTGCCTGTATTTGCCTGTTGTTGTAAGAGGTGACTGATATGAGGTTGTGCATCAGGTTGGCAACCTCGTCATGTCAAATAAAACTAGAAGAGAAACCAAGAGCACACAGGCACTTTGATGCAGACTTCCTGTAAGGGATCGGCTGAAGTTGTGGCTTGATGCGTCAGAATGAGCGAGACGAAGAACTACACATATTCCTTTCTTTATTTCTGTAGGTTTTTGCTATTAAATTGTGCTTGATAGTTTCAGAAATAATTACACAAAATACAAATATGGTGAGTACTCCGAGGCAGAGAAAGGAGGAGAGCACTAGACAATAGAAAAGTAAGATGCTCCATGAGTTTGAACCAGGAACTATCCGGACAGCTTCATCGCTTCAATGCGAGCGAAAGTGAAAAGTGAAAGGACACATTACTAGCTGAACACCCTGTGTGTTCTGTCTTGGTTCGCTCTTGTGTTGAGGCAATCATGCTGTCAGGATGGTCCTTGGTTCATAATCCCAGAGTTCCTATCACTTCCTTTCCTTTCTTTTGTCTAGCGTTGTCGTCCTTTCTTTTTTTATTATGCTGGCTGGCCAACCATTTACCTGAGCATCCAAGTGGCTAAGTAGTTAGATCAATTGCATCTAGCGGCTCGTTACAGTGTTCTGGGATAGAAACTTGGTTAATGTCCACCTCTTGTCTACCCAGCTGTAAATGGGTACCTGATACTGTTCTTGAGTTAGGAAAGGCTAAAACAGGGAGGACTGGTCACCGTACCCCATAAAGCTGAGCCGTGAAATCTTTAACATCACTCCCCTACCGCAGATTCTGCCTATGGGACTACCTTTGCCTACCAGTGATCTATTTTCTGTAATTATTGACTACGGACAGGCCTTGGGGTTTCCCTCGTTGTTTAGTCTTGATGTTTAGCTGGAAACTACTGACCCCACACATGGACTGTAAGCCTTTATTTGGAATAGTATTTGACACTCATGGTTATTGTTTCAAAATATGTTCCCAGTTTTGAGATGCATATAACATGTATTGGCGTATTATAAGAATACAGTTACAGGGATTTAAAACATAGGTGTACGTCAGATTTTTATTTGGCCCAAGAAGTAACCTTGTTTGAAATTCACATTGTTGTATTTGATTTTAATCTCATAAATATGTTTTGTATATTTATATATGTATTTGATCATACAATTAGTAAAGTGGTTGGAGCACTTGCCTCTCTTGGCAAAGTCACTGGGTTAGAAACCTGGTAATGTCATGCTGCAGTATACCTAGCTGTAAATGGGTACTGACTCTGCTCTTGAATTAAGGAAGGCAAAGGCAGTAAGGAAGGGTTTTGGTAACCCCGCTTCATAAGGCTGGACCTAGTATAATGAAGTCTCGAACATTTTAAGTCGTGTGAAATAAGTTGAAAACCTGGCATTGCCTGCTAAGCTTGAAGGAATCAATTGAGCCCCAACCTTAACCTCCAGCTTTTACCTGGTTGACAGTGACAGTAGGAAGATCTCACAATGGATAAACGGCAGGCAAGGAAAGCTGTGAATTGACTCTGTGAATGATGTGGCAGTTCCTTGGGAGAACGGAGAACCAGAGCACATGATTCTAGCCCGTCATGCTTGGAGAGCCCCCATGGATGGCAGGGAATCCACATTATGAAACACACACCCTCCTCTTTGAAACCAGATGTGAGGATCCTTTAAATGTGTGCCAAGCTAGGATAGAATACATGAGAGAGAAACCAAAGCTCATGACTCTAACTCAGCAAGTTTTGTAATGGCAGAACATGCTACGGGAAAAGCCTGGATTAGCGGTGGGCAACTTAGGAGCAGTGGGGATTTAGTTTAGAGACACAGAATTCTCTAAAGATTTTCCTTTATAAAATCGTGCCTGTTTTCAGAATATTTGGAATTTAGAATAAATGTAACCTGTAAGTAACTTTTATCTCTGCCAGACATTCTGTTACCTGCAACTCCATCAACAGAGCGGAGCAGAACTCAATCAGTTGTTAACTTCACTTCAAAAAAGCTATTGCATTCCTGTCTTATACAGTTCATGAAGGAAGTGATTTATAATCAGCTAGCTTGTGAGTTTTCACTGAGGTCACGGAAAAAAATACACTCGTTTCAGGGGACACCACACTTTTAAATGCTGGTAGGAGTGAGTTAGTCTGATATTCCCAAACTTAAATATTCTTATTGTTTTTCCTCACTCGTCACCTAGAGATGTACCAATCAACACCATGTTGATCGCATTCGTCTGGCTGCCGATCCCTGGCCTAGATCTACAATATAGATAATTCCAAGGATTCTTCAGCTTGGTATTGGCTGTGAAAGAGTGATAAGCTCAGCAGACCTAGTTAAACTACAAGTCATTGTATTTCTTGTGATAACTAATACGAGGAACGGTCAAAAAGTAATGCCTCGTAATTTTTAATTTCATTCAATAGGCAAGAAAACAGATAAAATTCACATTGAAATGTAGCCCCAAGTCTGAACTTCAAAAATTTATTTGTTACAGTTTTTGTCCATCTTCTCACAAGGGCATGTATCCTAAACCACTGGCGTACAGCGTGTTTAAGGGTCTTGGTGTCCTCAAAGTGATGTCCGCGAAGATCTTCTTTCAGTGGTCCAAACAGATGGAAGTCAGAAGGTGCAAGATCGGGACTAAGGGGGATGTGGTAATAATGTCCAGCCAAATTCTGCAATCGCATCAATGGTGCGTTTAGCGGTGTGGGGCGTGGCATTATCATGCAACAGTAGTGCAGTTCTCTGATCTTTTAATGAGTAAAGTTGCCGAAGATGACCTCTAAGCTTCTTCAAAGTTTCTTGGATTATGGTTAAAAAAAAATGAACCCAAGTCTCATCACCTGTCACAATATTCGATAAAAACTCTTCTCCTTCAGTTTCGTAATGGTGCAGGAGGTTGATGGCTATGGTTTCCCTTGTTTCTTTATGTCTGTATGTCAACATTCTGGGTACCCACCGTGCACAAACTTTTGAATAACCCAGGTCTTTAATGATGTTCTGGACACTGCCTTTACTAATGGACAACATGGAAGAAATTTCATCCAGTGTTACCCGACGGTCACCATGAATGATGCCATCAACTCGATGAATGTTGTGTGGAGTCACTGCGGTAGACGGACGGCCAGTCCGCTTTGCGTCAGCCATTGCGGATTGACCTACTTCAGCTTCGTCACAACGATGTACCCAACGTCGGACAGTGCTAACATCCACTGTTGAATCTCCATAAACATTCTTCAAACGTTCTTGGATGCGAATTGGGGTCTCGCCTTCAGCATTGAGGAATTCTATGACATTACGTTGTTTTAACCGAACGTCTTTGGCAGCCATTTAAACTGTTACAGTGGTGCCACCTGTTACTGAAACAGGTTGGTAATGCTATACAGTGCAGAAGAGTGTTTGAGGAATCTTGCTAAATTTACAAATTGCACACCGATACAGTATTTACATACATTAAAAAATAGGAGGTATTACTTTTTGACCTTCCCTCGTATATATGTAAAAATTTGTACATGATATGCTGAACCACGTATATCTGTTCATGATTTTTGTTTGGTTTTGTTGTTAATGACTTTCTTTTGTCATACTATATTGGTATTTTGCCAGTAAAAATGGGTATTTCATCTTTGTGTGTTGAGTTCAACTTTTGTATACATTACTGTTACGTACATTTATTACCTAAGGGGGTAGTCTTCGGTCCTGCCAAATGTACGCACCAGTTTTATGTAGTTATATTGTTTGAGCGTTCGATTGATTCACGCACTGACGTGCACAAAGCAGTGAGTGTTGCTTTGGAACGCACGTGTAACCTAGTTGGGTAGTTGATGACGTCAGGTTTTCGAAGTGGCAACATGGCACTTGCTTGTGTCCATGATTGTAATTTTATATTGTGTATTTCAATGGCATGTTGAAGGAAGCCATTTATTCTAGTGATCTGTATTGGTCTTCAGGTCGAAGCCAATAGCAGTTATGTCACGTAAGTTATCGCCCCACTTCGTATTTTAATGCATTATGAAAAGGCCGCTCTACTGCTAGTCTAGCGGGAATTTGTTATTCCTAGAATGGATCTACAGAGTCGCTTGCCTTTAAGATTTTAATCACTTGAAGAATTCCTACGAGTGGAAGAAGTTATATTGATTACCTTATGCACATGTTTTAAATGCCGTACATGCTTCAATGCCAAAGTCGTGGCAGGGATGTAAAGAGAGGTAAGCCGATTCCGAACTCAATAGCTGAATAGATTGTTGTGGGTGTTGATAAGACTTAATCACTCGAAGAATAACTAAGAATGATCAGCAACTTCAAAGTATGACATTTTGTACCTATAACCTATAACTATGATCGTATCGTTTCTTCGTATGTGCCATGTCAATAAACTATATGTCCAGCAATCACTGACTTATGTACTGCCCAGTTTACCATCGAGTGATCAGTTCAAACACTACCTGTTGTAGTCCGTTTTACAGAACAGTTTGTTGACATTTTCGTTCAGTTTGCCATTCGCGTTGTGAAGACCAACACCATTACCATAAACGGCTACAACAGTGATTGGTGCGCCAGCGTGGTTTGAAATTCAGTATTTCAACGGATCTTACTCAAGCAAATTAATCGTTTGAAAATAGAATGTGTACTTTCAAGGCGACATCATCGTCAAGTTGGAACTTGTTGTCAACATGAATCGTAATCAACTGACCGTTACAAGATTCTCAAGGTCATCTATCAACCTTCACTTCGGGTTGTACAGTGACTGACTGCCTTACTCACCTCTTCGTCAGTACTACGTGCGAGCTAGTTTGATATACGCAGAGCGAAGTATTGCATCCTCTAACGTACATACACGGAGACGAGGCACATTGATTTTTTACCTGCACGCGAGATGAGTATAGCGTGTTGTCGTTGTACGCTTTATTACAATTAGCTGTGCCTTAATTGATTATGTCCACTTTCATATTTTCCGTGTTATGTGTTATATGTTGTGTATTCTTCGCGGGAGGTTGGGAGGTAGATCTGACGAACGAGATCCATCTCGAAGCCAATTCGGGCTCTTCTTCAGACGTTCTGTAGGGATCATTTTGTAAGTTTCAATTGAGCGATAGTTCCGGTACAAGGCTAGAAACCTTGCCGAAGTTCCGATCGCTAGTTGCTTCTTATAATACTATCTATTTAGCTGTTTCGTCACGTTTAATTGTTGTTTTTGGTAGCTATTTTTACTTGTACCTTGGTTTTATGATGAATTGTGTTTGTATTTCGCGTCCATCTCACCTTTCCTGTCGTTTAGTTTCTTACAAAACCTATGTTTTTTACACTGTGTTGTCAATTGTCTTGTGCATTATTTAATCGCAGTTATCATCGTAATTCTTTACGACATTCCATTTTAGTTTCTCATTTTATTTTAATTGGATTTCTGCGAACGTCTTCGTTTGTTTTGAATATCTTGTCGTGTCATTATTGTGCTATTGTCTGTCACATTACTGCTTTCACACCATTACATGTTATAAATTACATTATTAATTATTAATATTATTGCCTATTATATAAATTGCTTTTACCGTTCTAGAACAGGAACGAAGAACACTTGTTATAATAACAAGGTTAACCAATTTATATTGATTAATTATAATTTTAAATATCTAGAGTACTGTGAATACTTATATAGCATAATGTCTACCTGGGAATATTTTATGTCCCAAGCTAAATCCCTTGGTATGACTCCTGATGAGGCAACAGCTTTTGCAGTTGTTGAACATGCCACGGCTCAGATGTTTATGGTATCTCATGTACAGTACCTCATTAATCTGGGGAAATCCCGTGGTTTTTATAAAGAGAAGCTCAGAGAATTCATAGAAGAAGAAAAAATTAAGAAGCTACTCCAGGAAAAGGGTGTTGGCTACCCAACAGTTGTCTCTGTCACACACTCACTAGTCAACGGGTTCAAGCGCATGTTGGCTATTGCTGTTGAGACAGACTACACATTTAATGAAGCAGAAAGGATCAAGGATTTATTAAATGAACAGAACATAAAATTTTTGAAAAAAAAAAGTAGCAAATCTTGATTTGACTGATCAAGAGCTCAGGAATCTTCTATGTCAACAGGAGAAAGTGTCTCAGGAAAAACAGATAAATATTGAAAAATTACTCATGGAGAAAAATGAGTTAGAGAATGAAGTACGCTCAGTTAAAATATTACTTGACAAGCAGAATAAGGTCATTGGAGAATTTGATAAGTTAAATGTGACTATAAAGACAGACTGTCATGCTCATTTGGCCCAGATTCAAGAACTGACATCTGAGATTCCTCTTTTGAAATTAAGGGTTGAGGAACTTACGATTAGCCATCAAAATGCCATTGAGGCACTTGAAAAAGAAAAGGCCATTAATAAAGAACATGTCAGGAAACACACTATCGATGTTGAACATCTAACTCAAACTGCTGCTGCAGAACTCGAAGTTAAAGATTTAAATATTATGAATGGGATTGCTAGAGAGCTAGAACAAGTCAAAAGGAATTATGAGAAGTTGATGTCAGATTATGTAGATTTGAAACTAGAATCTGAAGATAATAAAATTCAACAGAAAATAGAAGCGGAAAAACAAAAAAAATTAATAATGAATCTTAGAGATAGAAAAGTCAGAAAGGGAAATAACAAGAATTGCCATTCTTTTAAAGGGAAACAATTTTGTCAAACTTCTCTGTATAATGTATCTTCTAGCCAATCTCACAGATCACGAGATTTTCATCAGAATAATTTTGGAAATAATCAAAGCAATAATTATTATCATAATGGGAAATTTAAATCACAATCTTTCAAAAACAGACAAGGTTATCAAAATAGACAGTATGGTCAATGGCACAATGGTAATGGTCATACTAACCGTGATTTTAACGTAAACAAAAATGCAAATACTAGCAATTTTGGGGATAATAACCAAAATCGATCGCTACGAAGATATAGATCTTCGAACCAGCCACGACAACACTCTAATGTTGCTTTGAGTGATACACATTCAAACAAGGAACAGGATAATAATGTTAATGCACATAGTGCTATGTCATGTTCTCTGGATTTCAAACAGGTCAAGTCTTGTGATGAGAGTAATACCCCATTCCAGCCCAAGGCGATCACGACGCTGCGACGCGGGCAAAGTATACCAAGCCTACCAGCGGCTTGTACGGCCACGTCAGCTACTGACTATGGAACAGGAAGCCTTAAATTAAATAAGGGTTTTTTAAATGGCATTCCATGCTCTCTTTTATTCGATTCAGGCTCCAGTACTGTTGGCGTCCGGACTTCGCTGATCGACCCTAGTTGTGCGACGGGCAGGGTTGTGAAATGTGTGACGTTTGGCGGAACTGTGGAAACATTTCCCACAGCCATTATAACACTTCATACACCATTTTTTACAGGAAAGATACAAGCATGTCTTCTTCCGAATCCAATTAGTGATGTCATATTGGGTCGCATACATGATATAAAGGAATGTACCCCACAGCAAATTGCTGAATGGGAAAAGCAGCATATACAGGATGCCTATGCATTTAAGTCTATACCTAGAGTTGTGTCACATGCACATGCTATTAACATGTTGGGTAATGCTAATGTATCGGAATCTAGTAGTGAAAATGATTCCATGGTTCATTACGCCACTGTGGCTAATGGATTACAACCTTTACGACATGCTTCCATTCTTAAGAATGATATTAAGGTTTTAACGCAACCTGTAAAGACTAGTAAGTCATATACCTTCCCTCGAATTGATCAGCAGTCAACTGATCGTAAGAAAAAGGTTAAGTTTGTAAAAAAAGGAAAGGATGTTCCTAATAAAAATAATAGTTGTAACTCAGGTGAGAAAACTAAAACCAATAAGGTTGTCAATAAGGTTTTAACTTTGCCTAGCAAGCAGGTGTCTACGACATGCCGTACACCTACACCTTTGTCTGGCATAAGTAATAATACTCAATTACAGGGGTATGGTACATTTAAGAACAATAATTCTACATGTAGAAATAATAAATATTATAATTTACCTCAAAGGACTAAGGTTACTCATCAACCTTACTCCCACTCTTGTGATAATGGTACCACTTCTATTGGTAGAGGTGCATCTTCTCGCACCATCCTTGTGCAAAATCTGCCACAACGAACTACTTGGCAGGCACTAGGAGATTTTCTCAACCACACGGCAGACGTTAGGTTCGTGCGTCTGTTACCTCATATCAATAACAGGTATGGTTACGCCGTGGTTACTTTTAGGACCAATAGAGACGCTCGCATGGCTATCGAGCGGAACAATGGTGTATATTTCCACCACCATTCTCTCCGATTACAATTGGTTCCCGATTCTGCGTCACGCAGATAGTAACCTACTATATTGAATTTTGATATCACATTCTTTGATGACTCAGCCTATGCAGTCATCATTTCTTTCTTGTACTGGTTATTTGTTCTTTTTCTAGTTCTCATGAATTTTTTTCAATGGAATTTTATGCCATTCGGTCTAATGAATGCGCCAGCTACCTTTGTACGCATGATGCGTCGCATATTGTCTCATCGTCCCGATGTCATTACATATATAGATGACATCTGTCTTTTCAGTGACTCTTGGGATGAACATATTCAAGGTTTAAAATCTTTACTTTCTACCTTACGGGATTATAACTTAACAGCGAAACCTTCAAAGGCTTTTGTCGGTTTTCATGACATCTCATTTCTTGGTCACCGTATAGGTCGCGGTTTAATGTATACAGAAGACAGTAACGTCTCAAAAATTTTAAATATTTCAGCACCTAAGACAAAAAAAACAAGTGAGGTCACTCCTAGGACTAATACAGTTCTATTCTAAATTCATCCCTCATTTGTCTACTATAACTGCACCTCTTTCTTCGTTACTGAAGAAAGGCACACCTAATATAATAAAGTGGTCGCAGGATCACCAAACGGCGTTAGATTATATCAAACAATTTTTTTCAAATAAGCCTTTTTTAAGGTTGCCTAACAAAGATCTCACCTTTGTTCTTCGCAGTGATGCTTCTTCCTACGCTATCGCGGCAGTTTTAATGCAGGAATACGGAGGCACCTTATTTCCTATTATGTACGTATCCAGAAAGCTTACGACGAGCGAGATGAAGTATTCCGTTCTGGACAAAGAGCTCCTTGCTCTTGTCTGGTCGATCACAAAACTGGATCGTTATCTCCTCGGATCACACTTTGTGGTGGAATCCGACCAGAAAGCTCTTACAGCACTGAACACAGGAAACGTTAAGTCATCAAAGTCAGCGCGTTATGCTATAGCTCTACAACCGTTCCATTTTGAGATACGAGCTATTCCTGGAGTACAGAATGTGTTTGCAGACTGTCTTTCAAGATGCCCTAGTGAACTTGGTGAAACTAAACTACTTTTAGATGGAGAAACGTCCTCACCGAAACATGAATAACTTTGTACAGTGTCATTAATTGTACATCTGTGAAGACTATGTATAGTTTTGCAGTATTCGTATAAATATAACTTTCAGAACATACTTACATATGGATTATAACATTATTTCTTGTGAAGTAACGTTTTATTAGAACGGGAACAGTGATATTAAAGTAACATTTTTTTTTTAGTATGGAAACATTGGTAAAAAGCAACAAATAGACATTCGTTAGTGTTATGGAACATATTACACTACATATCGTGTTCGTAAACTTATTTCGTGCATGGAACATTAGGAACATATTCTTGTTGACTCTAAATAGTTCTGAACGAATATTCACAATGACTGAAATTAGAATTACTTAGAATAAATTACTAGTTATTTATTTATGTGTAATTAAGTACTAGAATTAGATTAATTCAATTTAATCAATTTGATTGTTTATAAATCACACATCTACTAACGTTATTAGTGTCTCGCAATACGTGTAGTCACGTATACCACTACATGATATTTCACTTTTAGATAACTAGTCAAACTTACTAGTGCTAGATAACAGTAGGTGCGTTGCTCCTTAAAGTGTTTAATTTTGCATTGCTTCATTTTTGCACATTGTATTTCAAAATTTTCTGTTTCACTGATTCTTTTATCATTGATTATCATCAGTGTTGCTGTTCATTTTCATTTTTTGAAATCATATGTTTCGATTTTCTTTTGAAAAACTTAGTTGAATTTTATTATCATCTTTTTTGTTGATTTTTCATTTTCATGTTCATTTTCAACTTCTTTTTACTTCGAATATTACCACATCGTTCCAAAGTAGGTCGATGGTGGATGTGTGCTTTAATGCATACTATCATTTAGTTATATTGATTTATTTTAAATTTTCTCTTCTTAATATGATAATTTTATGCATGTCATAAATCTTGTTGTAGTTTTGACTCACCTCTCTCGAGTAATTAGTTCGAAAAAAATTAATGGGATTAATTTTTTTAAGGGGAGGTAATAAGGGAGCTGTTACGTACATTTATTACCTAAGGGGGTAGTCTTCGGTCCTGCCAAATGTACGCACCAGTTTTATGTAGTTATATTGTTTGAGCGTTCGATTGATTCACGCACTGACGTGCACAAAGCAGTGAGTGTTGCTTTGGAACGCACGTGTAACCTAGTTGGGTAGTTGATGACGTCAGGTTTTCGAAGTGGCAACATGGCACTTGCTTGTGTCCATGATTGTAATTTTATATTGTGTATTTCAATGGCATGTTGAAGGAAGCCATTTATTCTAGTGATCTGTATTGGTCTTCAGGTCGAAGCCAATAGCAGTTATGTCACGTAAGTTATCGCCCCACTTCGTATTTTAATGCATTATGAAAAGGCCGCTCTACTGCTAGTCTAGCGGGAATTTGTTATTCCTAGAATGGATCTACAGAGTTGCTTGCCTTTAAGATTTTAATCACTTGAAGAATTCCTACGAGTGGAAGAAGTTATACTGATTACCTTATGCACATGTTTTAAATGCCGTACATGCTTCAATGCCAAAGTCGTGGCAGGGATGTAAAGAGAGGTTAGCCGATTCCGAACTCAATAGCTGAATAGATTGTTGTGGGTGTTGATAAGACTTAATCACTCGAAGAATAACTAAGAATGATCAGCAACTTCAAAGTATGACATTTTGTACCTATAACCTATAACTATGATCGTATCGTTTCTTCGTATGTGCCATGTCAATAAACTATATGTCCAGCAATCACTGACTTATGTACTGCCCAGTTTACCATCGAGTGATCAGTTCAAACACTACCTGTTGTAGTCCGTTTTACAGAACAGTTTGTTGACATTTTCGTTCAGTTTGCCATTCGCGTTGTGAAGACCAACACCATTACCATAAACGGCTACAACAATTACATATTAGATTTTATAATTTGTCAAGTCAGTCCTATTGTATGGCTCAGAAATGTAGGAGAGCAATAACCAAGAAGTATCTTTCATAAATGGGTGATTGCATAGAATAGAAGGATTGAAATGGTATGACAAAGTCACTAATGTGAAACTGATGATGTCAACCAGACAAGTGGCAGTGGAGTACCATGTGAGAAGAAGGCACGTGATAGATAGGACACATACAGATGACAGATAGGACACAGTGATGGCAGATAGGACACATAGTGATGACAGATAGGACACAGTGATGACAGATAGGACACATACTGATGATGAAACTTGTTGACAGAATTACAAGGCCGTCTTTGCTCTGGAATCCCCGGGGTAAGAGAGGTTGAGGGAGACCACATGGAGAAGAGAACTGGAGATAAGACATGAAAGGAAGTAAGACAACATAGAAACACTGTATAGCATAGAGCCACCACCAGCTCACCCACCCCCTTTGCAAGAAGTCCGTGTAAAGCCCTGGCATTCTTGTAGCAGTGGTTTCTAAAGTCATTTGGTTGACATGATGAGGTTGCCGGTCACATGTACCTCTTGTCACTAGCCTCTAACAACATGCCTGAGCAAGCATTGGGCCTATTCATATTTTCATATCCTCCAAGACCCCCCCCCCCCCCGGGAACTACATGATACACAGCCATGGTTGCTAATGTAATAAATACACCATTTGTTATTGTTATTGGTAATCAGAATCTACATCATTGCACTCCGGGCAAACCTATAGGTGCTCGGTCTCCCGCAGCAAATGTCGAAGGGTATGAATGCTAATTGTTGCTGTTTAGCACTGGTTGTATACACGGCGGATGTGTCCATCCCTGCTGGTCTTACGTTTGATGCCGAATTCCAGCAGTCTCAGCCTTGATGATTCATTGATTGCAGTGTTATTTTCTAATAGATGAACATGAACTGCCCTCAGTATTTCTTTTTTATCCATGGCCAATGCACCTTTTATGGGTGCTCTTGAAGCTAGTCTGTCAGCTCTTTCATTACCACTCACTCCGGCATGACCAGGACAGTAGATCCATTATCAGTTCATGAAGATTCGATGCTTCTATGGAGGTTTTCCATTCATGTCGAAGCCAACTATTTGGCCCTTTCGAAGCATGAATTATGAGTCTGATACAATAACTGCCTTTTGTTAATAAAGTCTCAAACAGCCATCTTAAGGCAGCAATAACTGCCTCTATCTCCATTCTTATGCTGGAGGTTGTTATCATGTAAGCCCAGCTATGTTCAGCGATGGTTCTGCCCTTTACTCTAGCAGAGAAGCTCCACCCTGATTTATTACCACACGTTACAGACCCATCAGTGTACACAATGGCATCATCATCCCCAGCATTATCATTTATAAGCTGATCAACTTCCAGCTCTGCTCTCCCATTGGCCCAAGTTCTGCATTTTCTACCAAGGCTGATGATGACTTGCTGGTAGTTCATCCAGCTCTCATTTGACTTACTCCACTCTTCTCCCTTGAATAAACTTTCAACTGTACAAATGAGAACACAGTTTAAAAAGATTAACAAAATAAGTACAAGGAACAAGCGATATAATTTTGACTCCAGAATTTGATAGACCTTTATTATAATGGTAAAATAGGCAGTTCAGAATGGAACATAACACTAGCACCTCAGTGTATCTGTTGTTAATTCACACATTACCAGTTTTGGCACAGGCTGTGTAAATGTTTAAATTTGTTAGGCCTATTTTAAGTACAGCCTGACTTTGTTTGTTTATTACATGCGTATTTCTAACAGCACACTAAATAAATAAACATACACTTATTTCATTTCATAAAAAATCGTTTTCAAAAAAAATTATTTTATTTGGTATAATATCTTCCTAAACGGATTTTCATGGGAGCATCACCATCGCCTGCCATCTATGGGTTGTACCATTTTTATTGATGTTTTATGTATTTTACTGGGTTCTTATTTCTTCTTCTGTTGTTATTTATTTGTCCAGCTCAAGAGATCCTTATTATTATAAATGTAGGCATTTTTCATTGTCCCATGTCCCAGTAAAACACATAACCTATTTTTGGTTACCTGCCAATTATTTTCAAAGAAATTTTGTAAAATTGCTTCTTTTTTAAAAATATTTTATTTACTTTTTATTTTAAATTAAATAAAACTTTCAGGTTAAAACAACAAGCAGGTGCCTTCATGCATGTTCATAATGTTATGTATGTAAGTTCTGGGGTTTATACAAGAAGGTAGGATTTCCTGCCTACAGTAAACTGGATGGTAATATGTATTATTGGCTCAATATTTTGATATAAATTATGGACACTGAAGGAAAGTTGTGGAGGTGATTGATTATATAAAAATATTTGGGTCATTCCGGGTGCTCTATTTCATAGTTGTATGTAATGTTATGAGAATGACTACCCAACAGTGCATAGCTGGTTGTATGTCCTGTCACAGTTAACTCTTGCATTGAGACAATGGCGCCATTCGGATGGTCCCTGGTTTAAATCTCCAGAGTTCCTATTACTTTTCTGTTGTCTACCATCATCCTCCTTTCTTTCTTACGAGCGCCTACCATTTACCTTTGTTCGTTCATTTATATAAATTATGGCAATTTATAGAACACGATATCACACGCAGTCTTAACTCTTAGTATATGAGCGGCCTTCTAGAGAGGCCGATGATCGATCCCCGTCAATAGCGAAAATTTATAGCTGAATGCATGTTTAAAACCACTGAACAATTTAGTTACGTGCATGATATAGGGGTTTCATTTCTTCACATTTTGATATATAACACTTTATGTTATCTTTATAAATAAATTATTTATTGCAAAATCTGTAATGGTAGTCATGAAATTAGCTCGTATACTAAGAGTTAACTAACATTATAAATCAGCATTGTTTATATGCAGGTTGTTAAATTTTTATAAACGGTGTGTAGGTCTACGTTTATGTAAGCTGAAAACAACCATATATGGGCTTATGTTTATGTAAGCTGAAGATAACCAATCTTCTAACCCCAAAACAAATATTCAGTGTTAGAAATACACTAAACTATAAGCAATTTTTTTTTTTTTTTTTTTTGGGTGTGTGTTAAATTTACTAGAAAAGAATTAAAAAGAAAAAAGAACCACACAGGCAAAGGCAGGTTAAGACAAATTAGAAGATTTATATTAAGTAAAAATTATTAATGAAGGGTTGAAGCTTAGTTTAATTACAAGACGCAGCTTATATCAGGTAAAAAATGCAGACTAATTGTTGGAAATTTCATGGCGTAAATCAAAATTTAGGACGAGAACCATGAGTTCTGAGACAGAGTATGAGAACAATTTGATGTGCTGTATAAATATTTTGTTACACTCACTCCAACACAAAGGGAAAGAAAAAAAAGATGAAATAAACTTTTTGGCAATGTCTGTACATAGTGACTGAAAGCTAAATCCCACACACAAACAAATTGGCAGCAGAAATGAGAAGACAGCAAAAGTCTGACTCTCTGTTTGACACCAAGACAATGAAGAAGCAGAAATGACAACACACAATTTTATGAGCACTAAATTATCATATATGAATTCAATAAATAATACCTAGTTAAAACCATAAACATGAACTTTGATTCTGGTTTTTAGATTACTCAGAGAAATTAACTTTCAATCTACAGGGTTTTCTAAAAGTCCCTATATTACAAAGCCTAGATCTCATAACTTGTGACAACTCACTCTGGGATAGTGTTAAGCAGAAAGTTAGCTAAAGTAGATAGACACCACACACCACTTTAAGGAAGCAATTCGCACTGCATTCCAATGCATCACGCCACAAAAAATGAATAACTGGACAAAGTGATGTATCATCAATGAGGTTGTCATGGAAGAGGCCAATGCACAAAAGAAGCTATTCCCTTTCTTGTGGCATGTTATGAGAAGATGAAAGCTGGAGTATTTCATGACAACAGGCAAGATTGATGGAAAAAGAGACAGATGATGACAAAGAGAGAAGGTATTGGACAGTTTGACATCATGGTGTGGAAAGAAGTCAACAACAGAATTGATCAATAGTACTATTGTAGAGTGACATGATTGTCAACGCCACCAGACATGATCCTTGAAGAAGATGTATCATCTTGTGCACAAAACAATGATGCCCATCCCTATGTTATTGATGTTTTAAATTATAGTGAAAGTGTGATGTGATAGTGAAAGTGTGATGTGATAGTGAAAGTGTGATGTGAATATCAGAAATATATCTGATACGAAAAAAATAAAATTGGTTAAACTTCATTTTCACGTATTAACAAAAGATTTAATTGTAAAGGGGAATAGAGACTTTTGGGACACCCTGTAAAACACGGACTGAATTACATTAAACATACAACTTCATTGAATTTGTCTATACTTTTGCATACATATTTTTCTAACATGTTCCTATATAAATTTTTCTTAATTTAACTTCCTTTGATAAACAGAAAGCCTATCCTACAATACTTTGTGATTGATATCTACATAAACACTACAAATTACCTCACATCAGTGGAACCTAGAACTCTTCTATAGCTAACATCATTGAAGCAACATTACTATCTGTAGTTGACTTCAAGGTACAAATCTAACATTACATTAGTATAATTTAAAAAACAAGTCAAACTAAATTTATGTCAAGTAGAAACAAAGAATAATACAACAGTAAAATGTGCTCCAACCGCTTACATAGAAGACTCGACTCTATCACTTCTGTCATACAGACTGGTAAAGCATAACAATATGAAAGTTGTGGACGAAAGCACTTTCAGTAATACTTTGAAAAAATATTAACCCCCTTCACTTCAGAATGACAAATTAACTCTTTCTGTCCCAGGTTATTTTTAAGCTTTATCCAGGTGCTGGCATATTGGCATTGTAAAGCTGGGAGGGAAGAGGCCTATGGGTTTCCTACCAACTCTGAGCAGAAGCCAGAAATGCAGTGTTGTAGTACTAGGGAAGATCAGGAGGTGTTTCTGTGTATCCATGAGATATGTATCTCTATTCTTTGTCCTAGGAAGATTATGCTTCCTATTTTAGTCCAATCCACTGTTTATGCTTTATGCTAATCAATGTTCTTTTTTTAAGTCCAATCCACTGTTTATGCTTTACGCTAATCAAAGTTCTTATTTTAGTCCAATCCACTGTTTATGCTAATCAAAGTTCGCATTTTAGCCTAATCCACTGTTTATGCTTTATGCTAATCAATGTTCTTTTTTTTAGACCAATCCACTGTTTATGCTTTATGCTAATCAAAGTTCTTGTTTTAAACTTGGACAGCACTAGACCACTAGTGTAGGCTGACTAAACGAAACAGAAAAGGATTTCAAAGATTCAAATTTCCTTTACTAGTTATGCTCTGCACTATGTCCTAGCTGAAAGAAATAAATAACATACATAAACTGGCGCTCAAAACAGGTTCAAAGTTCTCGGGAGTGTGTTATCTGATGAATGGATGACCTGCTGTTCAACTCTCAGTTGCTTCAGCACTCTCTCCTGCTCCTCCCTCCTCTCGTTCTACTGGCTTCAGTTCATCACGCCAATGTGGGTTCTTCTCAGGCTGGAAAACAGAAAAATTGAAGAAAAACAATTACAGCAAACTGTCATGTATATAACAGAGAAATGGAAAAAGTAAAGTTCAATAAACTGCCATGTCTAGAACAGGGAGATGGACAAACTAGAATAAAACAAACTGCTCTGTGTAAAATAGAAAAAAAATAGAAAAACTAGAATAAAACAAACTGCTCTGTGTAAACTAGAATAAAACAAACTGCTCTGTGTAAAAGAGAAAAAAAATAGAAAAACTAGAATAAACCAAACTGCTCTGTGTAAAATAGAAAAAAATAATAGAAAAACTAGAATAAAAAAACTGTTGTGTAAAATAGAAAAACGAATAAACCAAACTGCTTTGTGTAAAATAGAAAAAAATAATAGAAAAACTAGAATAAACCAAACTGCTCTGCGTAAAATAGAAAAAAAATTAGAAAAACTAGAAATAATAACTAACTGCCATGTGTAAATTAACGAGATAGAATCAAAATAGAATAACAACAAACTGCCATGTGTAAAATAGAACAAGGCAAAAATGAAAAAGGAATAAACTGCCATGTGTAACACAGAAAGATAGAATAAAAATTGAATAACACGAAACTGCTATGTGTAACAGAGAGATAGAATAAAAATTGAATAACAACAGGTAGGAAAGACTCGTTAGTCCAGAAAGATAGCTCTCCTAGGAGAGACAACTCTGATGTAAAACAACTGCTGCCTTGTAGGAAGGTCACGGAAAACCAGAGGCTAGGGAAGCAGTCCCGAACAAATGCATGCTGAAGACGGATGCACTGGGCTGCAAGGCGCACAACATAGTGCAACGCAAACAGCCATGAGATGAAAATTTGTGCAACAGATCTCTGCACCTGCGGTACCAGCCCAATGACAGTCGAACACCTGCTGCAATACTGCCCAACCTACAGTAATGAATGGAGTAGCATATGGTAACAACCCACTTCTGTCAACGAAAAACTGTTTGGAGATGTCGGGAACCTTGAGTTGACTGCTGCCTTTATTAGAGTCATAAATGTGGAGGTCTGAAGGCGAACGAGGAAGAAGAAGAATAACAACAAACTGCTATGTGTTCAACAGACAAATGGAAAAACTAGAATACAATAGGCTGCAATGTATTAAAAAAAAAATGGAAAAGCTAGAATTCAACAAAATTAGATGTAAAACAGAGAGATGGAAAAACACAAAGTAAGAGAAATGGACAAACAAAGTACAACGAACTGCCATATTTAATTAATGATCATGAAATGAAATCAGCTGTCTCGTAGAAAAGTCAATGAAACATACTTTTACTGATGCCATAATATGAAAAAAAAAAAACGTCCTTACAAGATATCTTTGCAGCAATACAGACAAAGTTGGAGGAACAGAAAGTGACATCAAAATAAAAATACAAAAGACAAAATGTAGCTTTCATTGCAATGGGAAATATATGGAAATCACAAGAAATCAAGTCCCAACACATAAATAAACATGAATGTTCAACAAAAATGTCAAAGCAGTCTCTTTGCATGGCTCAGAAACATGGACACCAACAAAAACAACTACCAAAAAGTTACAGACTTTCATAAATGGGTGCTTGTGTAGAATAGAAGGGTTCAAATTGTGTTAGAAGGTCATCAGTGTGGAACCTATGACAAGAACCAGTGGAACAGGAGATGGGAACAAGACGCTGACGTTGGATAAGACACGAAGTAAACCTGATGATAGTATTATGATCCAGTCCTGTTTCTGGAATCTCCAAAGTAAAATAAACAGGGGAGATTGTTGTTGATATCCCATAGCTGCTGAGCATATCTACTATTGGCAGCCCAACAGGGGAGATAAAAAAAAACGCATTGAGATCCTGTTACACGCCCATTGAGGCATATTGGGAATATGGTGTTAGGCCCATATTTTCTTGACCATCGGCACACTAGGGGTGGCGTGGTCAGTATCACACCGGCTGATTTAAGTAACTTCACAAAATATTACAAAAAAATATATTATAGTTTACAACAAAACAATAACAAGAAGAACTTTATTACACTGTCCCGTTAATTAAGACCATTTGAGTGTTGCAGTGGTTAGAGCACTTGCTTCTGAAGGCAAAGGCACCTGGGTTTGAAATGAGACTGCATCATGCTCCAGTCAACCCAGCTGTAAATGGGTACCTGACTGCTCTTGAGTTAGGGGAGGTAAAGCCAGCAAGGAAGGTAACTGGTCATTTTTCCTCATAAAGCTGAAACCTAGTATAGTGTAGCCTGTAACACTTCAATCCCCTACGACAGAATAACTGCTAAGAGACTATCTTTACCTTTTATCGTTAACAATTTATCAGTCCAACAAAGTTTAAATAAAACAAAAGAGCTTTTGTATTTTTAGCTTCACACACAACATTACTATACCTCTTCTTCATCGAGAGCATATTTGTTCTGGCCTGTAGATTTCAAATTTCCTCTGAAGTCTGTGGATTCTTTGATCTGCTGTATTTTTTTCAGTCTGTGAATTGGAAGGAGAAGAAAGAAGCTTTTATATTTGTTTCATAACAGCAACTTTGAAATGACTAATTGTTGCTTTAGAACAATTATCATACAAGTACCATGTTGATCTAATCACACAGACGTGCAACAGAGGTCTGTGAGCCCTAAAAACAATGGCTGCAGTGCACCTGGAGCAGAGACTACTGATTCTCCTGTATCATCAGCTGGTCTTGTCAGTCATCCAGTATGGCCTGGGAATACTCATGTTGTCAATATCACAGTGTGAACGATTGGAACGCATTCAAAATGAAAGGATGCGTGTAGTCTTGGGCAGTACGCGAAATACACCCATTGGGATGATACGATACATGCTTAGATGACTGTCGATTAGATCCAGATATGCAATGGCCCAGTTAAAAGTTTATATGCGAGTAACCACACACAAAAGGCACCCCCCCCGCATGGAAACATAGCTGACATTAAGGGAGCGTGAATAAAGCATGGATGGCACAGACAGAGGCAACGGTTAAGCAGGTGACCATAGTTGAAAACAGGGGAAGAGTGGAGTAAGTCTAATAAGAACTGGATTAACTACCAGCAAGTCATTATCATTATCAGCCTTGCCAGAGAGTGTAGAGCTGGAAATTAATCAACTGATAAATGACCATGCCAGGTTGATGATGCCATTGTGTATACTGATGGGTCTGTAATCCATCATGAGAAATCAGGATGGGGCTTCTCAGCTGGAATTAAGGGCAGGGTCATCGTGGAACACAGCGGGTCTTACGGGACAGTAACATCCACCATGAGAATGGAGGTTGAAGCAGCTACTGCAGGACTAAGGTGGTTGTCTGAAACTTTATTAACAAAGACAATTATTGTGTCCGACTCTCAGTCCATGCTTCGGAAAGTCCAAAATGGATGTCTTCATTATAAATGGATTACCTCCATAGAAACCTCAAATCTTCAATAACACTGACAAACAACATTTTTCTTTCTTATATGAGAATAAGTGTTCTTAGGTCAGTTTCTTGCGCTGATTTCAAATTTGAAATCCGTTTATCTCTATCACGTCGGGTTCTTAAGATATTTGTGAATAAATATATTTTTGGGAAACCGTTATTTGCTCCGTTTCATTTTTACTATATAACTTTTTAAAAATTAATAAAATGCAAAATAATTCTACTTTTTATACTGCTAAAAGATGCATGACATATGTTACGTTATATTTCAAATAGTTACTGTATTTTGAAATAATTCTGAATGAAATATGGCTTCTAGAAATTGTAGAAATTCGGCTGATCTGTTCTGTTACGTGTGCGGATATTTTACCGATCGTGTTCACCAGAAAAACTTTACACCATTGCTAAAGAAAGCATATGAACTTTATTTCGATTCGAAAGTTGATGATGCAAATAAATCTTGGAAGCCAAATGCAGTTTGTTCGACTTGTGCAAATACATTGGCAGGTTGGTTACGAAAATCGCCGAAGCATAAGTCGATGCCTTTTGGAGTGCCAGTAATATGGCGTGAACCGACAAATCACGCTACTGATTGTTACTTCTGCTTGACAAATATCTATGGTTTCACTTTTAAAACTAGAAAGTCTGTGGTTTATCCAAATATTGAATCGGTTTCGAAACCAGTGCCTCATGATCCAATCACGTGTCCGATCCCAGTTCCACCAGAACAATATCCGTTGGACGTGAATGAACCATCAGAAAGTGATAGTTTACCTGCTTTAGAAACTAATTCTGACTCGGATTATATACCGGTGAATGATGGTGTTCACTTAATTAACCATTCAGAACTTTCAGATCTAATACGTGATCTCGCTCTCACCAAAGGACAAGCGGAATTACTCGGTTCGCGACTCAAAGAATGGAATCTTTTAGCGCCCAATACTCCGATATCTAAATTTCGTCATAGACACAGAGAACTTGTTCAATACTTTGAGATGGATGATGACATTTGCTATTGCAAAGATGTAAAAGGTCTAATGGTGCACCTCGGTCATGAGCACATAGTCAACGAATGGCGACTTTTCATCGACTCTTCCAAGACTAGTCTAAAAGCCGTGTTATTGCATAATGGAAATTTATTTTCATCAATTCCAGTCGCCTACTCTGTTCATATGAAAGAAACTTATGACAATATGGCTATACTTTTGGCAAAAATAAAGTACAATGACTACCAATGGCGGATTTGTGGAGACCTAAAGGTCATTGCAATTCTCACGGGCATGCAGACTGGGTATACTAAATTTTGTTGCTTCCTATGTGAATGGGACAGCCGCAACAGACAGGAACATTATGCAAGAAAGGTGTGGCCTATCAGGGATCGTATGCAGCTCGGGCATAAAAATGTAATACACGAGCCATTAGTTAACAAAGACAGCATCATTTTACCACCGTTACATATAAAGTTGGGGCTCATGAAGAATTTCGTAAAAGCGTTAGATAAAACGAGCAAAGCTTTCACTTATCTTCGAGAAAAGTTTCCGCAAATTAGCGATGCAAAGATAAAGGAAGGTATCTTTGTAGGACCTCAGATTAGGAAAGTTATTGCAGACAAACAATTCGAGAACTTGTTACATGGTAGTGAACTTCGCGCATGGATGGCATTCAAATCGATCGTCGATAACTTTCTGGGAAATCACAAATCTGTCGACTATGTGCATATTGTTAAGCAGTGCATAGATGCATACAGAATTATGGGCTGTAACATGTCCCTCAAAATCCATTTGCTCGATTCGCATCTTGACTTTTTCCCTGACAACCTTGGCGAAGTCAGCGATGAACATGGAGAACGATTCCATCAAGATATCGCCGTAATGGAGTCACGTTATCAAGGACGGTGGAGTGTGACCATGCTTGCCGATTATTGTTGGATGCTTCATCGCGATGTACCACATGCCATTCACCGACGAAAGTCGACTGCAAAGAAATTCAAGCCTACATAACTGTTATACTTCTTGTACAAATGATGTTGTAATACTGTATGCGTTGTTAAAAAACTTCAATTGCGTATTTCTAGAGATCCCGACCTGATAGAGAAAAACGGTTTGCAGATTTAAAAACAGCGCATTAAAATTGACCAGAAAAACATAGAAATGTTAGAGAAAGAAAAAAAAAGTTTTTTTTTTGTTAGTCAGTGTATAACTTGTTTGGATCTACTGTCCTGGTCATGCAGGGGTATGTGGCAATGACAGAGCTGACAGACTTCAAGAGCACCCATAGTGGGCGCATTGGATATGGATAAGGAGGAGATACTAAAGACGATTAATTATCATCTCTTAGAGGATGACACTGCAATCGATGAATCATCAGGGCTAAGTCTGCTGGAATTTGACATAAAACGTAAGGTTAACAGGAATGGACGTTTGAGAGGATGCATCCAGCATAAATATACAACCAGCACAACACAGGACTGATTAACATTCATACCCATCAACATTTACTGAGGGAGATTGAGCACCTATGGGTTTGCCCAGAGTGCAACGAGGTCAATTCTGATCAACAATAAAACAACAAGAATATTTTCAAGACAAGGTTGTAATACTGAAAAATAGGTCGTTGAACAGATGAAGAAAGAATAGAACAATTACACCGTTAGGCATGTCGTACAAGGTGACTAATATGAGGTTTTCTATATGGCTGGCAACCTCATCATGTTAAACAAATTTCCACAAAAACCACAGTTTAAAAAGCATGAGAATGCTGGGTGCAAGCTTCCTGCAAGGGACCAGCCACTGTGGTGTTTCCATACTCCATATGGTGTGCAGAGGAACATGATGATGATAATCCTACTGGGACAAAGAAAACTGCTTAGGTTACGAACACAAGGTCTTCATCAGGTACAAACATATAAATACAGAAGAGAATGAAATCAAGAACTAAGTTAAATCATTTAAAAACAAAAGATACAACCTGTAAATATAAGTAGCTGATGTTGCTCTCGTGGATTTCAATATGAATACTAATATCTCAACCAGTGTTTCTTAACGTTTTAGAGGTTGCATACGCCTTTACAGCATCTTAAGAAGCCTTGCACCCCTTTACAGCATCTTAAGAAGCTTTCCACCCCTTTACAGCATCTTAAGAAGCCTTGCACCCCTTTACAACACTTTAAGAAGCCTTCCACCCCTTAACAACATCTTAAGAAGCCTTCCACCCCTTTATAGCATCTTAAGAAGCCTTCCACCCCTTTACAACATCTTAAGAAGCCTTCCACCCCTTTATAGCATCTTAAGACGCCTTGCACCCCTCTGCAGCATCTTAAGAAGCCTTGCACCCCTTTACAACACTTTAAGGAGCCTCACACCCCTTTACAACACTTTAAGGAGCCTCACATCCCTTTACAGCATCTTAAGGAGCCTCATGCCCCTTTATCTTCTAGCTCGCAAAATGTGCCAGAAATACTAAAAGATATAAAAGTATATTTTAAGAAAATGTTATTTACAAAATGTGACTAAAGTTCAGTATCTAATTCACGTTGTCAATGTTCTATTTTGTACAAATATTAGAGTTCTGCATATTATACAGTGTTTTTGATGATTCGCATTCTAAAATATCTGGCATGTCTTGCACAGCCCGAAGGTGAGTCTTTCACCCCATGTGAAATGTGGATATATAGAAGAATGGAGAACGTCTCATGGAAAGAGACGAACAAAAAAAAAAAAAAAAAAAAGATGTCCTAGGAAACCTAGGAATGAAAAGAGAATGCACGAAGGAGATCAAAATTAGACAGCTAAAATATTTTGGCCATGTCAAACGACACAAAGCCTTACTGAAGACAGGAGGAAGAGCAGAAGACAAACGTGCAAGAAGAAGACAGCGCTATAAGTGGGAAGATAACATCAAGAGATGGACAGGACAGAGTCTATCAGAGTGCACCACCAAGACAAGAGACAGAAGACGTTGGAGATCCATTACAGCCAACCTTCGTTGTGGAGATGGCAGCTGATGATGATGATTTCAATATGAACAGAACATTTCAGCATGTCATTTTTTTCTGTTCACTTCTGCCAGTAAGCACAGTGCGAAGAAACAATTTTTGTTGTTGTGAGAGGTGTGTTTAAGTGGCTTTTTCTTTTCTTTAGAAATTTCTTTAGAAATTCTCTAATGTTGTCTATTCAACAAGTCATTTTCAGTTTACATCTATATTAAGTCTTGTAAAATCCAAAATAGTTTATTTGTCTAATTTATAAACATTTTTAAAGAATTCTCATTTGATTCTTGGTTTTGTTTCCTTCAGAACTTCAATATTTATTTGCTGCTGTTTCTATCAAATGTGCTTCATTATTCTCTATATTACTTGTCTATTGCAGCCCGAGACAATACTCACTTGCTCTCTGTCTTATTGACTTTTCTCAGCACAGGTTTGATGCTGGAACACAAGAGGACAGATGAGTTAATAACAGTCACAGTGAGTGGAGAGAAGATAAATCAATGAGTGGACAGAAGATAAATCAATGAGTGGACAGAAGATAAATCAATGAGTGGACAGAAGATAAATCAATGAGTGGACAGAAGATAAATCAACGAGTGGACAGAAGATAAATCAGTAACTTAACAGAAGATAAACCAGTGAGTAGACAGATGATAAATCAATGAGTGGACAGACAATAAATCAATGAGTAACTGAAGATACATCAGTAAGTGGATAGAAGATAAATCAGTGAGTGGGCAGAAGATAAATTAATGAGTGGGCAGAAGATAAATCAATGAGTGGACAGAATATAAATCAATGACAGGAAAGAAGATAAATCAATGCAAGGACAGAAGACAAATCAATGACTGGATAGAAGATAAATCAATGAGTGGACAGAAGATAAATCAGTGACAGAAGATAAATCAATGAGTGGGCAGAAGATAAATCAATGAGTGGACAGAATATAAATCAATGAGTGGACAGAAGATAAATCTATGAGTGGACAAGAAAAAATCAATGAGTGGACAGAAGATAAATCAATGAGTGGACAGAAGATAAATCAATGAGTGGACAGAAAAAAATCAATGAGTGGACAGAAGATAAATCAATGAGTGGACAGAAGATACATGAATGAGGGGACAGAAGATAAATCAGTGAGTGGACAGAAGATAAATCAATGATTAATCAATGACTGGGTAGCAGATAAATCAGTGAGTGGACAGAAGATAAATCAATGGGTGGACAGAAGATAAATTTATGAGTGACAGAAGATAAATCAATGAGTGGACAGAAGATAAATCATGAGTGGACAGAAGATAAATTAATGAGTGGACAGAAGATAAATCAATAATGGATACAATTAGTGGACAGAAAATAAATTAACAAATGATAGAATAAGTGAACAGAGATAAATGAATAACAGATACAATGAATGAACAGGGATATGTGAATAATGGATACAAAAAGTGAAGGGATAAATAAACAATGGATGAAAAAAGCAAATAGATATTAACAAAATAATGGATACTACAAGTCACCAGAGATTTTTTTTTTTTTTTTCGTACGCCCGCTAATACTCAAGGCGAAATCTCAGGTTATTATTAATGTCTAGCCTGACATTGATTTTACGTGAGTATCCCTTTTTTCTTGTACAGAGACAGGTGTCCCTCGCCATTCAGGCAGATAATCGCCGATTTCGGAGGTACCCATTAGAGCTGGGTCGGCTCAGAAGCCGCCAATCCCTGGTCGACGACACTCCTTCAAATGTACTCGCCAGGTCTCGAGTTAATCCAGTCCAAATCCCGGTCGACGAAAAATCCTCAAATGCCGTCGCCCGGGTTTGATCCTGAATCACCTGGTCGCCAGAGCGGTATTGTAACCACTACGCTAGCGCGGCTCCCGTCACCAGAGATAAATCAATAATGAATACAAGAAAACAGATAAACATTTTTGACATTTAAAGAAACATAATACTTTCTTGAAAACCATAATAGAAAAAAAATTTGAAGGCAAATGAGTTAGGGGAAGACAACATTATAAGTGGGAAGACAACATCAACAGACTGACAGGAAAGAGTGTATCAGAGTATATCATCAAGCCAGAGGCAGAAGATGTTGGAGATCCACTGATACCGACCTCCGACACGAAGATGAAAACTGATCTTACAGATGAATGTACATGTAACAAATACCATGAGATCAACTTACAATTTGCCCTTAGTATCATTGACTTTTAGTGTCAGCTCATTGATCTGTGGAAAGTTCCAGCAAACAATTAATTACTGCACGTTTTAAGAATATAAAGATGTCGTATTTTTAGATTTGAAAGGTCTATAACCTTTTACCTGAAAAATTATGAAAATTGAAAGTTTCTTTGGTTGACTTTGGGCTACTTTCTGATTACAATTTGTGTGATTTCTGACTATTTTAGGCGAATGGTTTACTTTTCAAATGCAATGTGACTATTATAGACAAATGTGGGCTACTTTTAAAATATGATTTGAAATCTTCTGACAACTGAAATAATCTGGTTTCTGAATCAAACAGTCACTGGGGATTCCAGATGAAAAGTTACAGATCTGTAACTGTAAAAGATGTTACGTGTTGTTTTCACCGACATCCATCTGACTCTTGATGATAAAAGCTCTTTTGCAAAAGCAGCCAGTAATGTATTCATTCATTCATTCATTCATTCATTCATTCATTCATTCATTCATTCATTCATTCATTCATTCATTCAGACATTCATTCATTTAGACATTCAGTCATTCAGTTATTCATTCATTCAGTCATTCAGTTATTCATTCAGTCATTCATTCAGACATTCATTCATTCATTCAGTTATTCATTCAGTCATGCATTCATTAGACATTCATTCATTCAATTATTCATTCAGTTATTCATTCAGTCATGCATTCATTCAGACATTCATTCATTCAATTATTCATTCATTCATTCAGTTATTCATTCATTCAGACATTCATTCATTCAGTCATTCATTCATTCAGTCATTCATTCAGGCATTCATTCAGTTATTCATTCATTCATTCAGTTATTCATTCATTCATTCATTCATTCATACATTCATTCATTCAGTCATTCATTCAGTTATTCATTCAGTCTTTTACTCATTCAGACATTCATTCATTCAGTTATTCATTCAGTCATTCATTCATTCAGTCAGTTATTCATTCAATCATTCATTCATTCAGACATTCATTCATTCATTCAGTCAGTTATTCATTCAGTCATTCATTCATTAAGTTATTCATTCAGACATTAATTCATTCATTAATTCAGTCATTCATTCATTCAGTTATTCATTCATTCAGTTATTCATTCAGTCATTCATTCATACATTAATTCATTGAGTTATTCATTCAGTCATTCATTCAGTTATTCATTCAGTCATTCATTCAGTCATTCATTCATTCATTCATTCATTCAGTTATTCATTAATTCACTATTATTCAGCTCCCTATAGAGTCCTGGCCATCAACAATATCATGCCCAACCTTCCTTGTCTGTGCCACCCATTGAAGATCTTTCCATACCTTCTTTATTACTTTCAAGTCTGTCTCCTGCTTCATTCTTCTTTTTATCTCTTACTCTCTGGTTTTTTATCTCTTACTCTCTGGTTTTTTATCTCTTACTCTCTGGTTTTTTATCTCTTACTCTCTGGTTTTTATCTCTTACTCTCTGGTTTTTTATCTCTTACTCTCTGGTTTTTTATCTCTTACTCTCTGGTTTTTTATCTCTTACTCTCTGGTTTTTTATCTCTTACTCTCTGGTTTTTTATCTCTTACTCTCTGGTTTTTTATCTCTTACTCTCTGGTTTTTTATCTTACTCTCTGGTTTTCAGAACAAGGACTGCCTTGTTATGGCATCAGAATATCCCCTTCAATGTGCACCTTACTGTCTTTCTTTACTAAACAATGCTTAAAGTAAATGTGAAGATGAAAGGATACAGTATACATGATGAGAGAGAGAGGAAGGGCAGAATGTCAGATGAGCCTGCGTGTCCAATTCTTAACCCTTTGAAAATAAAGTTCGTTCGTTCGTTCGTTTCTCACCTTTTGTTCCAGTGACACTTGAGTGGTTATTGTCATCAGTTCCATGTGGGTGACATTGTTATGCCATTTCAATAATTTTTTTCTAATTAAGCACCTAAATAATGACACTTCTTGGTTGGTAGTGCATTTCACATCTTTAAAGGACATAATTTGGCTCGAAATCTCTGTCACAGTTAACAAAGACAAAAATCTGACTGTAGAATTGGGAAGTTTCTCTTATACAGTGTATACTTTCCATACTCTCTTCTCTGGCTCAGCAAAACTTTCTCAAATCCTGACCTTAACGTCTTTGAGCAAGTTTACATCTTTTTAATGGAATTGCACTCATTGTGAACTTGAATTCACAGGTTCAGATCTCTCTGTCAATATGACAAATCAAACAAGAAAATGAGAAAATCATAGGCCACAGGAGAAATGTGCATTCTGAGAGGAATGTTAAGTCATAGGCCACAGGAGAAATGTGCTATCTGAGAGAAATGTTAAGCCATAGGCCACAGTAGAAATGTGCTTTATGAGAGGAATGTTAAGTCATAGGCCACAGGAGAAATGTGCTTTCTGAGAGGAATGTTAAGCATCAAATGAGTATTGTTATTTCCAGTTCACTGTAGCATGGAACCAGGCCACACAGCTAACCCTTTTTGCAGGAAGACAAGCACCAAAGCATTCATGTATTACTGCAGTGGTAGTTTCTGCAGCTATTATTTTACGTAATAAGGTTGCCAGTTACATAAACAACCTCATATCAGTCGCCTCCTATGACATGAAGGAGAGAGCATTTGTCCAGTTCTTTTTTTTAGCGTCACACGAGTCTGAAATAACAAATGAAAAGTGCTTGAGAAGACATAAAGAATCTTCTTCTTCTTAAAGTACCATGTCTGATGGTGCAGGTGATCAAGTCTCTCCACAACTTACCTTAAAATCTTGTCTACATATGCAGTAGTGAGAACTAATAAATGTATTACCGCAAAATATTGTCTAAATATGTAGTACCGGTAGTATGAACTAATAAATGTATTACCTTAAAATCTTGTCTACATATGTAGTGGTATAAACTAATAAATGCACTACTTACTGTCACGGCATGTTTTACCGCCATTTGACTTGTATGCTTGGTCAGTTGTTCTAGGCCGTGTACAAAACTCGTATGCCCGAGTTTCGGCTCAGAGAGACAGGTCAGGTAATGTCACGTGATACACCGGCTCGAATTTTGACAATGCGAATGTCAATTTCTGTGTCCAGTGAGAGTTTGTCATTGATGGTAGACCCCAGGTATGTGAAGTGATGCACCACTGCCAATTCATAGTTATCGATAGTGATAACTGGTGCAGCACCCACATCCTGACTAAGCACATTTGTTTTCTTTAGACTTATTGTGAGGCTATAGTTCTTGCGTGCTTGGGTGAAGCGATTCATCAAGCTCTGAAGCTCCTGTTGGCTTTGAGTGATGATTGCAGCGTCATCAGCGAACAAGTCTCTTATAGTGACCCTTCTGATTGTTGTTTTTGCCTTCAGCCTTGAACTAATAAATGTATTACCTTAAAATCTTGTCTGCAAATGTAGTGGTATGAACTAATAAATGTATTACCTCAAAATCATGTCTACATAAGTAATGGTATGAACTAATAAATGTATTACCTTAAAATCTTGTCTACATATGCAGTAGTATGAACTGTTAAATATATTACTTACCTTAAACGTATGTCTGCATATGCAGGGGTATGAACTGTTAAATATATTATTTACCTTGAAATCTTGTCTACATAAGCAGTAGTATGAACTGTTAAATATATTACTTACCTTGAAATCTTGTCTACATAAGCAGTAGTATGAACTGTTAAATATATTACTTACCTCAAAAAACATGTCTACATAAGCAGTAGTATGAAGTGTTAAATATATTACTTACCTCGAAACCTTGTTTACATATGCAGTAGTATGAACTAATAAATATATTACTGACCTCGAAATCTTGTTTACGAATCTTTATTTCCCAGTCATAAACATCTTCCTCAAGAGCACTAACTCTTTTGTGGAGATCCTTGACCAGCTGCTGGAGCTCAGCTGTATGAGGGATGGACACAAACAGTTACTACAGTACTACACGCTTCCCTACAAGATGTAAGATCATACATTTATCTTGGCAGCAGTATAGACAAAGTTGGAGGGCGAGACAATGATATCAAAATAAGAATGCAAAAGGCAAAGGGAGTTTTCATTGCATTGGGAAATATGTGGAGATCAAGAGAAATCAAGTCCAAGACATAAATAAGAATCTTCAACTCAAACGTCAAGTCAGTCCTATTGTATGGCTGTGAAACATGGAGAACAACAAAAACAACAACCAAAAAGCTACAGACTTTCATAAATGGATGCTTGCGTAGAATAGAAGAACTGAAGTGGTATGACAAGATCATTAATTAGGAACTGTTGGCAGGAACCAGACAAGTGCCAGTGGAACAAGAGTTGAGAAAATGCGGGCGATGGATAGGACACCCATTAAGGAAACCTGTTGATAGCATTACAAAACAGTCCTTGTTCTGGAACCCCCAGGGTAAAAATAACAGATGTTGGCTGAAAAACTTACGGAGGAGAGGACTGGAAACAGAAATGAAAATGATGAGAAAGACAGAAAGATCTTGAGCGGATGGCACAGGACAGGAAGACTTGGCTTAAGTTTGTTGATGACACGGGACAGGAAGACTTGGCTTAAATTTGTTGAAGGCTTATGCTCCTTAGGGAGCTGAAGTGTGATGATTATAATAACGTGTGCAAGATAATACTAGGGGCTATCCACAGGAGAGGGGGGAATGTTGGGGTATGTAAAAAGTGGACAACTGTGGACATGGGGGGAGGGGTTGAAAGTGGACGTCCAATTCACAAACCACATGGCAACTCTCACTCACTTACAAATCTATCAAGAGTAACAAACCCTCTTATCTTCGAAAGCTTCTTACTGTCCAGCTAAACCCAAATAAACATTCTTCAGATTTCGTTCCTCTTGCCAGACCTTCCAATCCTTCTAGACTCAAGATCTCTTATACGAAGAGGTTTTAACTCATATGCTCCTGTTCTCTGGAACAAAGAACCTTTCTTTTGTCTCTAACCAGCGGTACTCGAGCTTTCCAGCCATTTTGGCCCAATGACATGTCATTGCGAGGCTGGGGGGTCAGTGGACTGTCCTTCCAACCCGGTCAGGAGCTTTGCTCCGTCCCATCCACAGGGGGTTTATGTGCAGGAGCCGTTCAGGTTATTCAGTCAAATTCCCGGTCGTAAACATTCCTTCAAACGCTGACGCCCGGGCTTGAACGTTGAAAACCTGGTCGCCAGTACAACGTTGTAGCCATTACACCAGCGCGGCTCCCACAAACAACCTTAGTATATTAACTCTCTGGGAACCAACATCACAATTATTGTGATTTCATAATTAGATTTTTAAGTTTTAAGTATAGGTAGGTGATTAAAGATTTAAGCTTATATGTTTAATCACGACCATGTGGAGTGGACATCCACAAAGGGGTGGGGGGAGGGGTCAATTAAAAGTGCACAGAGGTGGACATGGAGGAGGGAAGGGTCAAAAGATGCCAGAATTTTTTGGACGTCTTTTATGGATGGCCCCCTTATCTGTAATGATATTGGCTATGATGAGGCCTATTAAAAACTGGGTTCTAACGTTCTATGATATTTATCTTAATATAGATATGGAAGACTGAGCACAACCTTTCCTTTCACGCTTTTATTTATCGCATGTTAGAGAACAACACTGGGAATCGGTGAATCATCATCGCTAAAACTATGTAACTGGATCTTGAAGGTTTGGTTTAGCTTGATGTTTGAAGAATGGACGCCCTGTCTGGGAGGTAGCCCACTGGTTTAGCGATTCTTGCCTATAATTGTTTCTCAGGATCTGTTGGCAGGTTTGTAGTGTGGTACTTGATGGGAACTGGGACAGTGCTGCTCCACTTTCAGTTGATAAAAATCTTATTCTTCCAATCGACTTGATTTCTTTAGATTTCCAGATATTTCCCAATACAATGTAAGCTACTCTTGCCTTATGAATTCTTATTTTGATACGTAAAAGCAGCATTCCATCAAATAAAAAGCATTTTATGCAACAATTTTTTTCAGTGGAAGTAAGAAAGAGAGTTCTTAATTGTTATATAGAACCAATCCTGACGTACGAAAGTAAGTCATGGACAATTAATAAACAAGCAGTAAAAATACTAATGGCCACAGAGATGTGGTTTTTATAGAAGAATGCAAAAATTTACCATGAATAGCTAAAAAAAAAAGTAATGAGGTTGTCCTGAAAGAAGCCAATGTGCAAAGGAAGCATATTCGTCACATCAGAAGCAATTCGGTTTCCTCAGGCATTATATAAGAAGAAGAGTGGTAGAAGATATTAATGTTGTAGAGCTGTGCATGATCATCGAAGACTTCGGGTTTTCCCGATAGAGGATTCCTTCTATTATCGTTGCACAGACGTTATGAAGGAAATGAGCTGCGTTGTGAAGGACGATATCAGAGTGAAAGTGTGACATTATTTAGAGAGAGGACGTTGGCCAAGCCGGCAGAAGGACAAGGTGTCCATTTTTGGTTGTGTGCAGAATTCATATTTATTCAGGATTTGTGTATTTCCGAGGTATCCGTGGGTATCAAAAGTTAAAGCACATGTAGAAATATTATATCTGCAGTTTACATTAGACAAGGCCGGAAACGGAAATATGGGCCGGCAGTATGAATGACAAGGGCAATAACTGCAGATGCCGAACGTAGAATGTCAGAAAGTGAAGCCGGAATTGATATGTATACAGTTCGTTCTAGTGTATTTGATCTTGTGGATTAAACCTTGGATCATCCTGGCCTGGTTTATTCATTGAATCCATGTTGTGTAAATCTGTACGTCTGTCCATCCTGTGAGAAGTGTCAAACGTCAACTGTCAGGGTTTTACAACAACTGTCATAACTGGAAAGATTGAAGGAAAAATAGATAGAGGAGAACTAACATAAGAAACTGGATAGTTTGACACCATGGCATTAAAGGAGAACTAACATAAGAAACTGGATAGTTTGACATCATGGCATTAGAGGAAAACTAACATAAGAAACTGGATAGTTTGACATCATGGCATTAGAGGAGAACTAACATAAGAAACTGGATAGTTTGACATCATGGAATTAGAGGAGAACTAACATAAGAAACTAGATAGTTTGACATCATGGCATTAGAGGAGAACTAACATAAGAAACTGGATAGTTTGACACTATGGCATTAAAGGAGAACTAACATAAGAAACTGGATAGTTTGACATCATGGCATTAGAGGAGAACTAACATAAGAAACTGGATAGTTTGACATCATGGCATTAGAGGAGAACAAACATAAGAAACTGGATAGTTTGACATCATGGCATTAGAGGAGAACTAACATAAGAAACTGGATAGTTTGACATTATGGCATTAGAGGAGAACTAACATAAGAAACTGGATAGTTCGACATCATGGCATTAGAGAACTAACATAAGAAACTGGATAGTTTGACATCATGGCATTAGAGAACAAACATAAGAAACTGGATAGTTTGACATCATGGCATTATAGGAGAACTAACATAAGAAACTGGATAGTTTGACATCATGGCCCAAAAAATGCCGTGCAGAAGTCGGATGTGTCGACCGAAAGGTGCAGATATCACAGCTACGGCGTAAACAGACACAACGCAACCACCGTCCTTTTCAGGGCGAACGAGGAAGAAGAAGAAGAAATAAGTCAACAACAGAATTCATAAACAGTACTGGAGACAGGAAGTTGTGGAGGGACATGATCATCTAAACCACCAGACATGGTCCTAGAGGAAGAAGATTTTGACATGTAAGCTAAATCCATAGGGTAATTTCCCAATGACTGTCGCCGAACGTTCCGTACAGAATATTCACTCGGAGTTATTTCCCGTTAGCAGTGTTTCGCGCATTAGCATTGTTTCATGCTTTAGCAGTGTTTCATGCTTTAGCAGTGTTTCATGCTTTAGCAGTGTTTCATGCTTTAGCAGTGTTTCATGCTTTAGCAGTGTTTCTCGCATTAGCTGAATGTTCCGTGCCGGAGCGTTTTAACTTAATTGGATCGAGCACATAACTCCGAGCCGACTGCGTCAGAATAGGTGTCCATCGCCGGTCGAGGTCGTTTCATGTGACAACAACATTACTATTCTTCTTCTTCTTCCTCGTTCGTCCTGAAAAGTACGTTGGTTGCGTTGTGTCTGTTTATGAATTATGTGAGGACAGCAAACCATAAGTCAGAAGAGTTCAGGACCACCACTGGTGTAAGACAAGGTGATATCCTATCACCTTACCTCTTCATACTCCTTATGGACGATGTCATCAAGGCATGTAAAGAGAGAACAAGAAAGTATTCAGTGGGGTACTGGAAGATGAGACAGGTCTATATTTCGGAGCTGGCATTTGCTGATGATGTTGCCCTGATTGCTAAATCAGAGGCACATCTCCAATCCAACCTGCAAGTCTGGAAGGAAGAGCTGGAGAAGAGAGGGATGGTCATAAGCAGCTCTAAAACAAAATCCATGGTGATATCACGAGAAGAAAGAAAACAGATTAAGTTGGGAGAACAGGTCCTGGAGCAGGTCGACCACTTTAAATATCTCGGAGCTATTATAGACCGAAAGGGAGGCATCAAAGAAGAGTTGGCCACTCGGAAAGCAGCGGCTGGGAGACTTTTTCAGGCCATAAATCGTGGATTCCTCAGCAAGAAAGAGGTTGGTAAGAAAACGAAGATGGCTGTATACCGCTCCACCTATGTCCCAGTCTTGACATATGGATGCGAGTCGTGGGCAATGACTACAACCCACAAAAGCCAGATCCAAACCTCAGAAATGAGGTATCTGAGGAAAGTGGTTGAAGTAACAAGAAGAGACATGGTCCGCAACCAGACGATCCGTCAAGGCCTAAAATCCCATCCGCTGCAGACCCAAATAGAACAGTCCCAACTAAGATGGTTTGGCCATGTCTGCAGAATGGGAGAAGATCGGCTACCACGACAAGCATGGGAAACAAAGAGCCAAGGATCCAGACCCCCAGGACGACCCAGAGTCCGCTGGGAGGACAACATTAGACAATCTTTGAAGGACCGAGGACTAGAATGGAACCAGGCCAGGAAGAAGACAGCTGATAGAATGGTCTGGCGCTCTCTCTTCCAAACCTCTACACCTCACGGTAGAAGGGGAACGACTAAGTAAGTAAGTAAGTGTCTGTTTATGCCGGAGCTGTGATATCTGCACCTTTCGGTCGACACATCCGACTTCAGCACGGCATTTTCTGGAACCGGGTTTGCCTTCCCTCTGCGATCCCTACTCGCTCTGCCAAACTGCAGTGATGCAGCCTGTTTCCAGGACCACCACGTGGAGGTGGAGTAGGGTCTTGGTCAGCTCTGGTTTGCTGACCCTGATGCAAGCAGTCAAGCTACGGGTCGCTGACTGCATTCTCTATTGCTGCATCTTTGGGTCCCACATTACAATTCAAGACATATTGCTTGACCCGATGCGCGAAACACTGCTAATGCGCGAGACATTGCTAAAGCACGTAACACTGCTAAAGGGAGATAATTCTAAAATACCCATATTCTGCGCGGAACGTTCGGCGACAGCCATTGGGACATTACCTAAAAGAAAAAGTTACATTCCTTGGATTACATTCAAATAACTACGTATTTCATAAAAAACTTACGCAATCCTTTGCCATCTATTTTGAGGGGGCCAACTCTGTCACTAATGTGTTTCTCTCTTTCAGCCGCCTTCTGTTTAGCCTCACTGCGGAGGTCCTCGGCCGCCTTCTGCATGATCAGTTTCTGCAAGGTCAAGGTTAGATTTCAGAGCTAAACCAACTGTAAAAAAGACAGTGCTGACATTTTACATGCGAGTGTTCATGCAGTGTTGTCAGGGGATAAATGTATATTAACTTATTTTTACAGGTTTTTCTTTAACTTGCAACGTATGTCACTCTCTTGTCACCTTCAAATCTTGCAATCGATTTTTAAATCACTTCCAGATGAGCAATAGCTCATAGTTGTGTATTCCACGTGACAATACAATAACCAGTCGTAAAAATAATAAAATTAATATTAATTTTTGTTTGCTTGTATTGTATCATCAGTGAAATTGGCGATAACTGCAAATAATCTTGGTGTATTCTTTCCAACAAGATTGTCTCTCGAGAGAAATATTGAAACCTCTCCCCCACCCCCTTCCACACACATACTATCGCACGCGCGTGCACAGACATACACACAACTGGCAACTACATTTAAACAAATGTAATTTACAACTCTTATCAAAATAAAAATTAAAAAAAAATATTAACTTTCAGTGTAAAATACTGAATAATGAAATCCGCCTTCTGTGCTCTGGACTCGTTTATCGCAAACTGATAATGTCATTAGCGGATCGATTACATTTGACTTAAAATTTAAAAACAACGAAAAAGTAACATTAAAAAGAAGAAAATAAAAAATATATTTTAAACACTGGCTTTTAATGCACTAAAAAGCCACAAATAATTTTTCAAGGAGTTTGTAGCTTGCAGTTAAAAAAATGTAACATCAAATTGACAAAAAACCTGGGGCGTTGATTCTACATGAAATTAACTTCTGCTTTATACTTCATTACACACTTATGTATAAAATATATGATAAGCGCTTAAGCGCCCCACGCTTTTTGTCAATTTTATGTTACATTTTTTGTCTGCAAGCTATAACTCCCTTGAAAAATTATTTGTGGCTTTTTAGTGTATTAAAAGCCTGTGTTTAAAATATTTTTTAATTTATTTTTTATTTCTTCTTCTTTGATTACTCTTATATAACCTCATCTATTTCTCTTATTCAGTTAATGTGCTCCCAGTGCAGGCAGAATCAACAAATCAATAGGAGAAAGACACTTTGCAGTCTTGATCCAAGTGGGTCAAATATCCAAATATGTTCAATAATGATGCTGATAAAATACAACTAATTGTCTCAACAGTTTGTTGCTGCCCTACAAGACGCTACTAGGCGTGATGGCCCTTGAGTGTAAAGAAAGTAATAGAGTGTGATGGGAAAATAAAATTCTGACGGTCAGATTACCTCCAACTGTAATGCTCACCTGTAACTGTTCTTCTTACCTTGAGCAGCTTCTTCTTCTCGGCAGACAAGCCTCCGAGACCTTTCCTTTTTCCCTTATTCTTCTTCTTCTCCGACTCCTCAGCTTTCACACGGGCTGCCTGTATAAATAATAATATAAATATGATTGACTTTATCGATCCCTATGGAGCATAGAACCACCACTGCAAATGACCACCCTTGAGGAAGCCTGCACTAAAGAACAAATTCTTGAAATGGATGTTTCTTCTTCTGCGATCAGTTTCCTATTCTCGGCAGTTCTAAACAGGGAGATGAGTTGTCTCCATGAATCCAGTCGTCATCAGGAGGTCCCCGCGGGTACCCCACAGTTTCTCTTCCACTTTCGCCTCCTGTAATGGATGTTTCTATAGCAAATTGTTTTATACAATGTTTGCCAGCCCAATGGACATCTTTTACAAGATGCCTGAAGGGAAGGTGGTTCCACTCTTTTTTTGTCTCCCACACAACCCCAGGGAACTACACAGGTCAATACAAATAAAACAGGTATAAATTTAAAAAAAGTTTGACCCAGTAAAAATATCCTAAGATGTTCAATAAAAGTTTGACCCAGTAAAAATATCCTAAGATGTTCAATAAAAGTTTGACCCAGTAAATATCCTAAGATGTTCAATAAAAATGCTGATAAAATACAACTAACTGTCTCAATAGTTTGTTCCTACCCTACAAGACGCTACTAGGCGTGATGGCCACTGACTGCTTTGTCAGTCAGAGGCTAAGGATCAAAGAAGAGAAGAAGAATTGTCTCATAACCTTGAACAAAAAGGTTATGGAGCTTAGAGTCACCATTATAGTGGGCGCCTGATAGGAAGCCTGCATCAAAGTTCTCATGCTCTTGTTGCTGTGACGTCTGTAACAATTTGTTTACATGACATGGTTGCCAGATCCGTGCACAATTTTATATTTGTCACATCTTACGACATCGTTAACTATTGCAGTGAGGCGACGGTGCTATTCAGATGGTGCCTGGTTCGACTTGCCAGTAAGCCTTTCACTTGTTTTACTTTGCTGTTGTCTAATATTCTCCTTCGTTCTGCCTTACGACGGTGCTATTCAGATGGTGCCTGGTTCGACTTGCCAGTAAGCCTTTCACTTGTTTTACTTTGCTGTTGTCTAATATTCTCCTTCGTTCTGCCTTACGACGGTGCTATTCAGATGGTGCCTGGTTCGACTTGCCAGTAAGCCTTTCACTTGTTTTACTTTGCTGTTGTCTAATATTCTCCTTCGTTCTGCCTTACGACGGTGCTATTCAGATGGTGCCTGGTTCGACTTGCCAGTAAGCCTTTCACTTGTTTTACTTTGCTGTTGTCTAATATTCTCCTTCGTTCTGCCTTACGACGGTGCTATTCAGATGGTGCCTGGTTCGACTTGCCAGTAAGCCTTTCACTTGTTTTACTTTGCTGTTGTCTAATATTCTCCTTCGTTCTGCCTTACGACGGTGCTATTCAGATGGTGCCTGGTTCGACTTGCCAGTAAGCCTTTCACTTGTTTTACTTTGCTGTTGTCTAATATTCTCCTTCGTTCTGCCTTACGACGGTGCTATTCAGATGGTGCCTGGTTCGACTTGCCAGTAAGCCTTTCACTTGTTTTACTTTGCTGTTGTCTAATATTCTCCTTCGTTCTGCCTTACGACGGTGCTATTCAGATGGTGCCTGGTTCGACTTGCCAGTAAGCCTTTCACTTGTTTTACTTTGCTGTTGTCTAATATTCTCCTTCGTTCTGCCTTACGACGGTGCTATTCAGATGGTGCCTGGTTCGACTTGCCAGTAAGCCTTTCACTTGTTTTACTTTGCTGTTGTCTAATATTCTCCTTCGTTCTGCCTTACGACGGTGCTATTCAGATGGTGCCTGGTTCGACTTGCCAGTAAGCCTTTCACTTGTTTTACTTTGCTGTTGTCTAATATTCTCCTTCGTTCTGCCTTACGACGGTGCTATTCAGATGGTGCCTGGTTCGACTTGCCAGTAAGCCTTTCACTTGTTTTACTTTGCTGTTGTCTAATATTCTCCTTCGTTCTGCCTTACGACGGTGCTATTCAGATGGTGCCTGGTTCGACTTGCCAGTAAGCCTTTCACTTGTTTTACTTTGCTGTTGTCTAATATTCTCCTTCGTTCTGCCTTACGACGGTGCTATTCAGATGGTGCCTGGTTCGACTTGCCAGTAAGCCTTTCACTTGTTTTACTTTCCTGTTGTCTAATATTCTACTTCGTTCTGCCTTACGACGGTGCTATTCAGATGGTGCCTGGTTCGACTTGCCAGTAAGCCTTTCACTTGTTTTACTTTCCTGTTGTCTAATATTCTCCTTCGTTCTGCCTTACGACGGTGCTATTCAGATGGTGCCTGGTTCGACTTGCCAGTAAGCCTTTCACTTGTTTTACTTACCTGTTGTCTAATATTCTCCTTCGTTCTGCCTTACGACGGTGCTATTCAGATGGTGCCTGGTTCGACTTGCCAGTAAGCCTTTCACTTGTTTTACTTACCTGTTGTCTAATATTCTCCTTCGTTCTGCCTTACGACGGTGCTATTCAGATGGTGCCTGGTTCGACTTGCCAGTAAGCCTTTCACTTGTTTTACTTACCTGTTGTCTAATATTCTCCTTCGTTCTGCCTTACGACGGTGCTATTCAGATGGTGCCTGGTTCGACTTGCCAGTAAGCCTTTCACTTGTTTTACTTTGCTGTTGTCTAATATTCTCCTTCGTTCTGCCTTACGACGGTGCTATTCAGATGGTGCCTGGTTCGACTTGCCAGTAAGCCTTTCACTTGTTTTACTTTGCTGTTGTCTAATATTCTCCTTCGTTCTGCCTTACGACGGTGCTATTCAGATGGTGCCTGGTTCGACTTGCCAGTAAGCCTTTCACTTGTTTTACTTTGCTGTTGTCTAATATTCTCCTTCGTTCTGCCTTACGACGGTGCTATTCAGATGGTGCCTGGTTCGACTTGCCAGTAAGCCTTTCACTTGTTTTACTTTCCTGTTGTCTAATATTCTCCTTCGTTCTGCCTTACGACGGTGCTATTCAGATGGTGCCTGGTTCGACTTGCCAGTAAGCCTTTCACTTGTTTTACTTTCCTGTTGTCTAATATTCTCCTTCGTTCTGCCTTACGACGGTGCTATTCAGATGGTGCCTGGTTCGACTTGCCAGTAAGCCTTTCACTTGTTTTACTTACCTGTTGTCTAATATTCTCCTTCGTTCTGCCTTACGACGGTGCTATTCAGATGGTGCCTGGTTCGACTTGCCAGTAAGCCTTTCACTTGTTTTACTTACCTGTTGTCTAATATTCTCCTTCGTTCTGCCTTACGACGGTGCTATTCAGATGGTGCCTGGTTCGACTTGCCAGTAAGCCTTTCACTTGTTTTACTTACCTGTTGTCTAATATTCTCCTTCGTTCTGCCTTACGACGGTGCTATTCAGATGGTGCCTGGTTCGACTTGCCAGTAAGCCTTTCACTTGTTTTACTTACCTGTTGTCTAATATTCTCCTTCGTTCTGCCTTACGACGGTGCTATTCAGATGGTGCCTGGTTCGACTTGCCAGTAAGCCTTTCACTTGTTTTACTTACCTGTTGTCTAATATTCTCCTTCGTTCTGCCTTACGAATGCCTGATATTTACCTTTATTTCTTTATTTATTGACTAATTACCATCATCAGGTGCCAGCACCACAACGAAGGTCAGCTGCAATGGATCTCCAACGTCTTCTGTCTATTGTCTTTTATGTGCATTCTGATAGACTCTTTCCTGTTCATCTCTTGATGCTCGATAGACTCTTTCCTGTCCATTTCTTGATGCTCGACAGACTCTTTCCTGTCCATCTGTTGATGCTCGATAGACTCTTTCCTGTCCGTTTATTGATGCTATATTCCACATTATAGCACTGTCTTCCTCTTGCAGGTTTGTATTCCGTCTGTTATGGTCTTCAGTAAGGTATTATCTCTATTTATATGGCCAAAATATTTTAGCTGTCTAACTTTGATCTCTTTCATTAATTCTCTTTTAACTTCAAGATTTTCTAAGACTTCTTTATTTGTTTTCTTCTGTTCCCATAAGATGTGCACCATCACCATCTTTTTGAATATCCACATCTCAATGGTCTCAAGTCATTGTTTCAGCTGCTTGTTCATTGGTTCATGTTTCTACTCCATAGACGGCATAGAATAATGAAGAATATACACACACACACACACAGACATATATATATATATACATACATAACGTCTATTAATCACAGGGCTCAAAATAAACAAAACACTGAAAATACGAGGCATCCCCAGATGACCTTTTATAAGTCACAGTTACAAAACATAAATAAAGATAGAAAGGCTATGAGAAAGTGGCAAATCATATAAGAAATAAAAATGAATATGTACCAAAATGTACACACAGAGCTAAACGAAAACAGGGCAGCAGCAATGAATCTAATACAATAAGTGTAAATAATGAAGCGAACTGCAGTAAAGCTGATAAAAGTAATTTAAAAAACAAAAAAATAAAAATAGATGATACTGGATTAATGTTAAAAAAAAATAAATAAAACATCAATAAACTAGAAAGATCAAATGTTTCGGGGGTTACCCTAGAACTGGAGTCAGCATGAAGTAGATCCCAATCTACAGGTAAATAACAGAGATGATTTGGTAGATTTCGTGGTGGCCGAGGAGGAAAAAGAGAAAGAATTTTAAAGCCCTCTGCCACCATCAAGTAGAATCTCTGTATTTCCTAGAATTAATGGTACCTCCCCCCACCAGTTCCCAGTGAAAACTCACTATGACTACGAGTGTTTCTTCTTTTAAAGTCAAGTTAACATTCTTTTAAAGTCAAGTTAACATTCTTTTAAAGTCAAGTTAACATTCTCTTAAAGTCAAATTAACGTTCTCTTAAAGTCAAGTTAACATTCGGTGAAATATCATTTAGTTGGAATTTTTCTCTGCTTAGAATGACATATTTCGTTTTCTGTTGCGCTCCATACGGAACATGCAGCAACTACTATACGTGGCCCTCTTACAGGAAGCCAGCACCAAGTAGCCACATGCTCTTGTAGCAGTGGTGTCTGTGACAATTGGTTGGACATGATGGGTTCTCAGCCTTACGCACAACCTCTTATTAGTCGCCTTGTACGATATTTCAGAGGTTGTGTAGGAGCCATTTTATTTGATGGTCTCTTCAAAGACCTCCTAGCACAGTGTTTCTCAACCCTGATAGTAGCAACGCCCCCTTTTGACAACTAATATTTAAAAAAAGCCCCCCCCCACCCTTTTAGCACCCTCTTGCTCTTTATCGTGTATACACAAACACTCACACACACACACATATACATATATTCCACCATACTTTTAAAAAAGCAATGCAGTTAATGAGTTATCTTTTCTTATAATATAAAGAAAAAGAGACAGCACATTTATAAAAGCATAGTTATATTAAATATGTGTTTAAGTACGGAATTATTTACACCACAAGTTAGTTATCCTTGAATTACAAATTGGCGGAGCAAATGATATAAAATTAGTTCTTACAACTCTATAACTATCATAATCATATCATTTTAAAAGCGCCTAAATGACTGCATATATATCTTCAAATCTGAATATTAAAGCCTCTCCTTATGTAACCACTTTAAACATGAAAAAATTAAAAAAATTATTAGTATAATGATATAATTATATAAAAATTCACTTACTAATGAAGCTTAATGAGATCCTTGCGCTTGGTGTGACTCAGCCAGTTTTGAAATATTTGGTTCTAAGTTTGTTAAAAGAAGTCTCAAATCTCCTCTGTTACAAATCTGCAGTCATTTTCGTTGCTTTTGTGGTAGCAACACTACTGCACTGAACCCCTTCTCCACCAAATATGACGTTAGGAATGATGTAATTAGCAATTTAGTTTCACACAGAAGAACGGGATTCGCAAGCCTCTGCTGGATTCAAAATTTTTCGTAATGTGTGTGGCTGAATCGTGCTTTTGCCTCGAAGTCATTTGGTAGCTCAATTAATTCTTCTTGTAAATGTTGACTAACTTGTTCCACGTCTGATTCAAACGGATTAATCACCCAATCCGGTATTATTAGTTCTTGCAAGTCTTTAAATTTTACGCTCATATCATTTTTAATAGCGTCCAAATGACTGCAATAAACCTCTAAATCTGAATCTTTAAGCCTGTCCCCACCTAACTGCAGTAAACATGGAAAATGAGAAAGTTCTCGGCGACTAAGATTATTTTTGTATAATGTCAATTTGTTGATGGTAATTCCTTTGACTTTAATCAGACTGATCTCATTTCCTTGTAGCTTAAGAAAAACCTCATTTAACTTTTCAAATATATCTGAAAGATAGGCCACATCGTTTCACAATACTTCCCTTCGATGCTAAATTCTTCTTTGATTGAATCCAAAAACTCTACTGTCTCCTGACAATGGTAACATCCCAGGTACTAAAATTTTGCGTTTGGAATCCTTGAAACACTCCATGGGACCCAGGGTAAATAAAAACTATCGTGTTACAAGCTATGCGAAGGGGAATATCTTTCGTAATTGTTTCATATTGATTCTTGTAAAAATGTACACAACGCCCCCTTGAATGGAAGTAGCGACCCCCAATCGTTGCGACCCATCAGAACGCCCCCAGACATCTTGAAAACGCCCCCCAGGGGGCGGTACCGCCCCCGTTGAGAAACACTGCCCTAGCACCACACTAGGCAAAAAAATTATATATAGGCAGTATTTATTCATAATACGCTTAAACCTGGAAAAAAGACATGATTTTACTCATGGTAGGTCTTTAAAGAGCTCAGAGTTTCTAAAGTAGATTCCTACAGCACCTAGGTTGCCTGCAGTTGGTCTAGAAGAAAATTTTGCTGACGCCTGCACATGTTGTACTTGTTTAAAATTTACTTCATCATCGGTGAAGTCTGTCTTGTGTTTATTTACAAAAGAGCGCGCTGCCCCGCGTGTTGCCTAATTGGCTTTTAATTACCCCCTTAATTCGATTTCTGCTCGAGCTAGGTTGAAAAAAATACCAAACATTCATATGTGTGTATGGAACCTATAACGGTTTGTAATTTAGGGTTACAAGGTCAAGTCTCATCTTGCGCTAATCAACAGCAGCAAATCATTACACGGTTGCATATTTTCTCGATTTTAATGCGTTTAGGCTTGCATATGTGCGTGTGTAAAACGAATGAAGATAAGCCAAAAATAATAACAGAATTTAGTTCGTCTTCTCTTCTCCGTTAATGTTTTACATCCTCTCTGTCTCCCTCTCTCTGTCTCCCTCTCTCACTCACCCTCCCCACCACCATTTCAAAGAAACAGAAGCAACCATTTGTTTTGTTTTGTACTTTTGTGTTCTCTACAGCGCGTCACTTTCAACCATTACCTATTGTACATGGATCTATCGCTTACCAGAACGCTTTTTATATCTTCACTAGTGTAAAAGCCCGTCATAAGATAGGAATTAAATTCAAAAGCACCAATACTTAACGGAAATTTTACTTATTCAAAAGTATTTAAAAAACCCACTGTGCATCACCACAGTACACGAACTACGTAGCAGCAGCGAGGATCCCAATGTGTGTATACGGGATCACACATTCTATAAATATTTCTGCACACCGTCATTTGCGCATTTTTCTTTGTCGAGTATTACTGTTTTCGGGAGAGTACATATAAGGGAAGCAATACAATTAATGTCTAACTTTCAACCAAAGTTGCATCCCTTAGCGTTGGTGACAGAAAAAGCTGGGATTATATATATATCTTGATTCATCATTTTCCCTTTCGCTTCTTATGGAGCATTGAGCCACCTCTACAGCTGCCCGTTTGCAGGAAGCTGACACCAGACACTGACACACTCGTGCAGCAGTGCCGTATGTAGTCATTTGTTCTTCATGATGAAGTTGCCTGTCCCGCGCACAATCTTATATTAGTTACCTTGTACAACATGTCTTAACAAAGACACACGAGAACTACACGGGAAACTTTTTAAAATAGTTTATATTTCCTGGTTATGTATGCTGTATGTATTTTTCTGTGTTATTCCTCCTGAAGGTGCTTTTTCACTGTAGTTAGTGTTATTGTTGAGGTTATTGTGCACCACAGTTGCTTTCATTCCAGGTGTCATTTCTAGAATGGTGTTTTCCATTAGGCAGCACGAGATTCTGTAATGCGAGCAGTGTTTAAATCACAAAATCGTATCTTATCTTGGTGAAACGATGGAAAAGTCAGACATGTTTAGAAACGCATTTAAAACGCCGCTGTTTGCACATATTTATACTATAGCCCTTCCATCTCTACTTGGATTCAAAAGTACATACACAGCTGTACTCTACTGATGATGCATGGAGGCATATCTGGAGTCATCCTTATATGACCAGCAGATACGCACAGTGCTACAATATACATATGTGAAAGTGAACCTCTATCTGTGAGCCTAATTATACCCTCATTGACTCTTGAAACAATCCACACACTTCCAGGAATTTCCTGTTGAGAACCCAGCATTGCACACTAAGCTTGGAGAAGTCACTGAGCCCCAGACGTAATTCTTTGGCTTTGACCTGGTTGACTGCATGCAGGAGGATCTCAATACATGGGCCTAGTGATAGGCAGGAGAGCTGAGAAGTGGCTCTGTGCAGAACGTGACAATTCCTTGGGGAGAGCCCAGAACCAGACCACAGTATTTTAGCTCTGCATAGTTGGTGAGCCCCCTTGGATGACGAAGAATGCTCAGTATGCCACGCGCTTCTTCCTCCTAGCTTCAGACCAGATGTGACGATCCTTTAAATGCAAGCCAAGCTGGAGAAACTTCAACTCAGCACATTTCGGAACAGCAGAAAAGCCACAGGAAAAAGCCTAGATCTACAATGTAGATAATACCAAGGAGTCTTCACCTTGGTACTGGCTGCAAAAGAGCGAGAAGCTCAGCAGCACTAGTTGAATAACAACAACAACAACAACAACAACTCTACTGATACGTTCAAAGTGAAAAGTAAGAGAAGACTTCATTGCGTTGAGAAATGTATGTGTCGTGAGTTAGTCTGCTTCACAACACAGCTTCTGTATAATCCTGAGTAACTCTGACGAAAACGGCGCGCCATATATTGTAGAAATTGTATGATACACTAGCCAATGGAAAGACTTCCGTATTCGTGTGTTTACTACAACCTTGGACAGGCAAAATGGCCAGTCCTCATTTTTGCAACCGAGTGAAAGATGCAAATTAATTACATAAGTAGGAAAGAAGTACCACTTGGAAAAGGTCTATAATTCAACAACAGGAATGCTACTTTAGAGGTAGTTGTAAAGACTTCCACGAAAAGTAGGTTATTAAGAGAGATATATTGAGTGGAAAGGCCTCGACACATCGGGTTAGTCCCTAATTTAGGTATTTAAAATATGCATAGAATAAAATGCACTTAGGAGACTAAAAGATTTTTAGCTAGGAAGATAAAGATTAATTCAGGGTATAATTTAAGCCTTAGATGAATAAAATCGCTCCAGAAATAAGAAAGATAAGGGGGAAACTAGTTTTTCATAATTCAACAGAGAGACAAAATATGCCTCATTTTGAGATTCGCAATACCCCATTAGCCCCCTGCTTTCCGATACGCCGGATGTGCTAGTATAAATAGACCTTGCCCTTGCTAAATTGGGGCCATAAGATTTGAAAAACACAGCGAGCAGAAAGAAGCGGTAACTTGTAAATGAAGACTGCCTTTGCCAGTTGTACCTGAGAGCAGATCAGGTTTGCCATTAACAGCTCGTCTGTGTGTGCCTGAGGGTAAGAAAGGGAGGTAATCGGATACACACAAACGAATAGACGGGGATTTGGTCATGGAGACATCCGCTGGTGGTCCAAGGCATCAAGCAGGGAGCGCAGAGACATGGTAGTTCAGGAGATACGAGAAGCTGAGAATGATAAGAGGTTGCAAAAAGCAGTGCAGCAGGTCCAACAAGGCCAATGGACTACATGGGAAGGAGCCCTGCAGAGGTCCTTGACATGGAATGATATATGGCATATGGCACCTCTTAGGCTCAGCTTCGTTGTCAGATCACTGTATGACCTGCTGCCATCGGCCACCAACCTTGTGAAATGGGGAAAGTCGGATGATGAGCAGTGCCCCCTGTGCCAGGGGAGGCAGACACTTGAACACGTGCTCTCAGCGTGTAAGGTGTCATTAGGGCAAGGGCGATACACTTGGCGCCATAACAAAGTGCTAAATGAGCTTGCTGCGACAATAGATCTGGCAAGAATGAAGGCGAATAGCAAAGTCCGGCCAGACACCGCAAACACATACTTTCTGAGGGCAGGAAAGTCAGCACACCCCAAACCAAATAAACCTGGTAGCAGTTTACCATCTCTTCTTGATTGTGCAAATGATTGGGAGATGGCGGTAGACCTACCTGGACGAGGGGCATATCCAGAGAGTATCCGAAAATCGCGGAGACGGCCGGATATAGTGCTTCATTCTGCAGCAACGCTTCAGGTCATACTGATTGAACTGACCGTGCCATTTGAATCCAGATTAGATGAGCAACATTCGTTCAAAGCGGCCAAGTATAGTGATCTGGCCGCGGATCTGAGACACGATGGGTTCACTGCAAGGGTCATGGCTGTTGAAGTGGGTGCAAGAGGGCTTGTGGCTGCATCAGTGTATGATCTATTGAAACTGTTGGGGCTGAGGGGACAGTCGAGAACAAGGGCCCTGAAGAGGCTTAGTGAAACTGCCGAAAAGGCATCAGGCTGGCTGTGGAACAACCGCAATGGGGAATGGAGATCGTAACAATAAACGCTGCGATACAGAAAACACCAGGAATTTTTCTAAGTCCACAATACGCTGAGGTTTGTGGTGGACTAGTGAACGGGCTGCGACTCAGGGGCGACAAGCGGTGTATACTATAAGAGGTGTCAGTATCAAGTCCAGTGGGGAACGCGCAGTGGCGACTCGTTGACTTCGCGCTGGTGTCTCAGTGTGTGCGACGGAATGAACGGAATAATTTGTCTTCCCTTTGTTACTTTCACAATTGCCTCCACGGCTGGCGGAGTTGTGGAATTTAAAGTTGCTACCATAAGTGAAATGGGTTCATTTTCGATGCAAGACAACAGGAAGCTGAGACGCTTGGGAGTCATGACCCAAGTGGGCCCGCCCCCCTTAGAGTGTAAAGGAGTATATAGGGCCGAAACACTTGTCGGACGGGGGGACTTCTTCTGATGATCAGATTGCTTCCTGTTGTATCGCTCTGTAAAGAGTTTCCTATCATATATATATATATATATATATATATATATATATATATCTATATATATATATATATATATATATATATATATATATATATATATATATATATAATTATGTGATTTGCTATTGATTTACTACAGTGTGTTGGTAAGTGTGTAGACGTGTTTCTGCAACCATTTTGTAATTTCGGAAGGACTTACCCGCCTGTGTACAGTATATTCAAATTAAATTGCGAATGATGGCAAAAGTGTGTCTGTAGGTTTGGAAAAGCCTTTAAAGAATTATTTCTTGTTGGAATGGGACACATACCAGGAACATAAGGAAGGATGACAGAAATTGTTTTAATGTATTGATCAAGGTATTACTTAGTATTTTATACTAGACCAAATCATTGTATGGAGGCGGATCATGGACAGATGGATCTAACTAAGGTTTTAAAAGGAAAGTGTAGTCACGGTGAACTGGATGTGGGTAGTGCTGGTATATATTGTCCTGTGCATTTGCTAGCACATTATCTGACACTGTCTATCGTCCCCATCTTGTGTAATAATGGAATAGTGATATAGGGGTTACGTTTTTTTTGTTTCAGGTTCTATCCTGACAACTACAAAACAAAAACTTTATAGAGTCATCCACCTCTGCTGGACTCTGTGGTGCAAGTGCCCTTGTGGTTAACAGGGCCAGATACCCAGCTTCAACCGCCTGGAGAAATTCAAAATACGTATTCGTCCATGGCAGGAGAGTGACAGATCTCTAAACACAAGATAAGTGGCAAAACAAAGCCACTGATCAGCGTATCCAGATTATACCCCTATACTAAAAGACAAGGTGCAAATAAACATACAGTGAATGATGAAAAGTGTGGACATAAATTTACCCATTACTAGCTTCACAGTCAAGAAATAGTGACAAAACTCATTAGTATCATATCAATGTTCTTTAAAAGGAGATAATTAATCCAGTTGATAACCTTCAACAAGTGAATGACTTTTGATATTGTTAATTATTTTCAATGTTTATTGATTTATTGTTGTAAATAAATTTTATTTCATTTCAAACTTTCCAGACCGAAAAGAGAAACGGTATAGGCTAAATAAATTGTAAATATTTACCAACAGACTTGCTTACTTATTAAAGTTGAGTTTATGTTCTTGTTGGAAATAATTTTGTTAATATCCCCTAGCAGAGTCAATAATAATAATAATAATATAATAATCAAGGGAGGATCTTGAGAGGGAGCCCATAGGGATCCAGGATAATAACAATAACATCATACCTGGAAACTTATACAGCTTGACCCTACCTTTGATATCCATACACCCTTACACTTTTCAGAGAAGGGGGTATTACTCGTACTTATAAGACCAGACTCTTATTTGGCCCTATCCTGGTATCACCTGATACAACTTTTTGTCCAGGATATCTTATATTTTAATAACATCTCAACCCTCTCGCGACAGTATGGAAGTCAAAAGTGATCAAGTTCAACATAAAAATAAGAACCTTCAGCTGAAATGTCAAAACAGCCATTTTGTGTGACTCTAAAACATGGATGAAAACACATGCGGTAACCAAGAGGTTACATACTTACATATACCGGTACTTGTGTAGAATAGAAGGATTAAAATGGAATAATGTTTTTGTTGTTGATAAGACCATTAATGTGGAACTAATGGAATGAACCAGATAAATATCAGTGAAACAAAATGTGAAGAGATGTTGCTGACGTTAGATAGGGCACATATCGAGGGAGCCGGATGTAAGCATTATAACAGAATCCTTTATTCTGAATTCGTCAGTATAAGAAAAACACTCACACACACGGAGAAGATAACTGAAGGCATGAATTAAAGGGATAAAGAAGATATAGCATGACCTTAGACGAAATGTACAGGACAGAAGACTTGACACAGGACAGAAGACTTGACACATGACAGAAGACTTGACACAGGACAGGAAGACTTGACACATGACACAAGACTTGACACAGGACAGGAAGACTTGACACAGGACAGGAGACTTGACACAGGACAATTGACTTGACACAGGACAGGAAGACTTGACACAGGACAGGAAGATTTGACACAAGACTTGACACAGGACAGGAAGACTTGACACAGGACAGGAAGACTTGACACAGGACAGAAGACTTGACACAGGACAGAAGACTTGACACAGGACAGGAAGACTTGACACAGGACAGGAAGACTTGACACAGGACAGGAAGACTTGACACAGGACAGGAAGACTTGACACAGGACAGGAAGACTTGACACAGGACAGAAGACTTGACACAGGACAGGAAGACTTGACACAGGACAGAAGACTTGACACAGGACAGAAGACTTGACACAGGACAGAAGACTTGACACAGGACAGGAAGACTTGACACAGGACAGAAGGGCTTGACACGGGACAGAAGACTTGACACATGACAGAAGACTTGACACAGAACAGAAGACTTGACACAGGACAGAAGACTTGACACAGGACAGAAGACTTGACACAGGACAGAAGACTTGACACAGGACAGGAAGACTTGACACAGGACAGGAAGACTTGACACAGGACAGAAGGGCTTGACACGGGACAGAAGACTTGACACAGGACAGGAAGACTTGACACAGGACAGGAAGACTTGACACAGGACAGGAAGACTTGACACAGGACAGGAAGACTTGACACAGGACAGAAGACTTGACACAGGACAGGAAGACTTGACACAGGACAGAAGGGCTTGACACGGGACAGAAGACTTGACACAGGACAGGAAGACTTGACACAGGACAGGAAGACTTGACACAGGACAGGAAGACTTGACACAGGACAGAAGGGCTTGACACAGGACAGAAGACTTGACACAGGACAGGAAGACTTGACATGATTGATTGAAGGCTTATGCTCCTTCGAGAGTAATTATTTGAAACTCAAACCACATTGTTTTATTTGTACTGAGTGTAATACGAAATGATTTGGTTACGTGAACTGAATGGAGGATATTTGACAGACAATAAGAAACATGTGAGCTTGTCTAACAGAATACAGGCGTGGAGGATAGTGGACAGACAATAAGAAATATGTGAGCTTGTCTAACAGGATACAGGCGTGTTCTGTTTGTTGATTATTAATCATTAAGACATTTCATTCTTAATATATGACTTAAAGTTCGACAGATTATATACACACAATGGCACTGTTTAATACAGTGGAAGTTTTAGTCTCCATTTAGCATGAATTCACGAGACTTCCAAAAATAGCTTACGTAAACTGGTATTTGAAACGAGAAAATAAGAAACTAGTAGGTGAAATGAACGATTACGGACGCAAAACTGAGGCCTTAGATTTCAAGTAAAGTAAATTTAATTCTATCCGATTTTGATCAAATTTGAAACAGGTCGACACATTTTTGCATAAGTCTTAAAAATAGAGAAATGTATCGAACTAGGTCTAATAGTTCTTGCCTTGTTTCTTACCACAGACGGACAGACAAAGTGAAAGATTGGTAGTGAATTTGTGCAGTTTTTAATTGCGAACGCCCTTTAAAAAACCCATGCATAATTTACAATTTTTTGAAAGGAGACCAAACGATGTCAGGAAGAACAAACTTAATATCTGAGTACGTATATTTCAGTTTTATCTGCGGCGTAAATAGGGACGATTTCCCGCACCATGCCACTTGCATGTGAAAACTCGTCGATACTAAAAAATTGGCAAATCCATATTTCGAACGTTCATGTAGCCAGAATTACGCGCATGTTGATGCCAAAGAGATTATAATTTATATTTATAGCGCTCATTGGCTGATGGCGAGTCATAAAAAAAAAAGTGCAGGTTTGCTACAAAACATACGAGTAAAATTAAGCAGGGTTGTGGGTTGGGTTAGAACCTCATGTAAAACAAATTGCAAGGCAAGCGACATGGCAAAAACACACGAGGTTCTTCGGTACAAGGCTTTCAACGAGCGGGTCAAATCGAGTTCTGGTGTCATGGTTTTGGCAAGATACAAGGGAGTTAAGAATGTAAGGGCGATAATTGTATCTGGTAAGATAGAACATGTGAGTTCCTTATGGTGTTTGCTTTTTTTTTTTTTTTGAGTATGACAGTTGCTGGGTCAGCTAAGTAATGTTCTAAGTTTCCCTTATGGTAGACATTTAGCACGTGGAAGTGTGTGAGACGATGTTACACGTGTTTTGTGTTATGCCACGTCAGATGACACCAAATACGGCCAAACAATTGTCTGATAGAGAGCATGTTGGAAGAGAGAATATTGTGGCGAGAAATGTCAGTTAGAAAATGAGCTTTTGTTGAGGACAGACTGTCAGGTGCTTTTGTAGATAACTCGTGCGGCAGCCTTCCACGAGTGCAGAACAGCTGTGATAGATTAAGCAAAACATATTTTACGCGTTAGTGCTAGCTTCCAGAGATATTTGAATGCTATACGCGTATTAAAAAAGCACTAGGGAAAACCAGTTAGCTACAACGTGCAGGCCACGAGTAGATTGACATTGGTCATACGGTCTTTTCTATTTGGACATACGCTCTAACATAACAAACAAACCTTGTAGTTGTACCTGGTTTGAATGGAGCAAAACGTCATTTAAAAAAAAGGACTCTAACCTTATTAGTTTGCTAACACAGGCAAGTTGCTGTTATAAAAACTTTCCACATGAGTATTAAGATAATTTTAACAGTCTGTTTGAAATAATTAAGGTAAGAGCCAACATTTTTGCCCCTGATAGCATTACAGGGCAGTGCAAGTTGTAGATCCCCATGGTATGAAACATAAAGGAAGACCTAATACAAACGCAAACGGGAGTAATTGGCGCGACAGTCACTAACGAGATAATTAAGATGTGAACGGTGACTTGAGATTTGTTCAAGGAAAGTCAGTGCAGAAAAATGGTTTGGGAAAGTTGAAGAGTTGGTAAAAGACTATTTGTCTTTGTTGAAGGGAAGTGATATGAGCAGAGGAGTGTTTTGGGGGAAGGGAGGAAACTCCGTGGATTCCTTTTGGGAGATGTAGTGGGTGTTTTAGGATTAAGCATATCATGTGAGTTCTAAATTATGGTGGGGTAAATTTGCATATAATGTTTTAGTAATAAGATCAAAGAAGGTTGTATTGGGTTGTGAGTGTACTCGGCAAAGGGGGATAATTTAAAATTACGTCCCTTGTAAGTTTTTGGTGAGCGAGCAAGAAAAAAATACGCACCAGAAAAGTTTGGTAGGTGAACACATTTTAGGAGAGAACGAGAAAAATGTTAAATCGGGGGATTGATCAGTCTGATCTTGAACGCGCTCAGCGTAGGTTAGAAGTGGCTAGAAAATTAAGATTTGTGCAGTGGCGAGCGATGTTTTGATGGTTCATGACTCTGGCGAACAAGCCACTGAATGTGGTTGGTTGCTGTGGTCACAGTCTGGTATCAAATTGTTTTGCCTAACCTACAAGATGCTCAAACGCCATTTTTAAGACCTCGCCAGTTCAAGATTTATGTTAACAAGTTGTCAAGATTTACAAGACGAACAGGTATGTTGTATAAGATGCAGAGAAGATAGACAGTAGCTAAGGGCAGTGTGGAACAATGACTAATTGATATAAATAAACAGCCCTGGTAGTTAGACCAGTTTTATATAGTAAGATACCTCAACTAGTTCCACCAGACCTACGTGCCTCATCATGAGTTGCAAACAAAACCAGAGATCATAAATTCTTATACGAGCTAGTAAAGCTGCGTCAGACTATAGGTAAAAGGAATTAATAGACAGAGAGGAGACTTATCTCAAAGGTCGCTAAACGAGCATTTGTTTCATATATTGTGAAAGAAGACCCGCCTCAATGGAAGGTTGGGCATGAGTCAATTTTTCGACGGATTTTGTTTTTGGATGAGTACTGTAAATAAACACCATCTTGTTATTCCCTGCTGGTTGAGTGCAGTGCTTTACGATAGATGTTATCCATCCATCATCTGTATTATCGTGTGATGTACTATCATCTAGAGTTATAGTACCATAACATCATCAACACCTAGCTGCCTACTGTTGTGTAGTGAGACGAGTCCACGCTATACAAACACTGTAAATACAAACAGGAACCACACTATCACGGCCACAAAGACATGGAAGGACCTTGAACGGATGACACAGATATGAAGTCTTAAGGTCAACAGTGAGGTGACAGCTAGTGATGATGATGATGATGTACTGGAAGCAGGGCCATAGATACGGGGGGGGGGGGATTTGGGGGTTCAAACCCCCCCCCCCCCCCCACTAGGGGAGAAATTATACTGTACCGGTACCAAAATAGTGCACTAAAATTTTTTTTTATTAAACCCCGCCCCACCTCTTTATTTAGTCCTATCTACGGCTCTGGTGGAAGTTATTGCTTGTGTAACTTCCATTGTGTTGTACACCTGTTTATTGAGCCTGATTGTATATTATGGTAATGAATGATAATCTTCGATGTATACAGTCTTAACACTACCAATACAATCACTTAAAATAACAACCTGTTAGGCTAGGGCTTACGAATACTGTTTTGTGTAACATCTGACAGGCATTGGACTGACAGCTTCGGCATAAGCGAGAACTACTGTCGTCAACGGAAAGAGAGAAAGAGTTTCCCTACTCCTCTCGATAGATAGCTTGTTATCCAGACCACCGTTCATCCACGTATGTCACGGGGTGTCCCAAAAGAAATCTTGGTGTTTCTAAAGACATCTAAGTCTTACACCATATCAAGCCAGCCGCACTTATTGGCCCAGTCAGACACAGGCACACAACAGTACTCAGCGCAAATCGCCAGATAGTACAGTACTGAGGCGCACAAATCCATTCATCAAAGCCAGTGTATCATTGGTCTAGTCAACAACCAATCGCCAGATAGTCTTGATCTTCAATCCTTTTCAAGTGTAGTTACTAAAAGCGATAGTGTCATAGACTGTGTACTACGTGCATATAATATTTTATTTGTCAGCAAGTAGAATACATGCCGAGTGAAGAGTAATTATTTGTGAACCAAAGACTTTTCATCATATTTGTCACTAGTCCAGTCTCAAGTTTAATTAAGTAGTAACTTTTATGCTGTGGGTGTTTAAGTATATCATTGTTTTAACAGCTAAACCAGAAGTGGGGGCTTACTTGTATCTTTCGAGATGCCTGAGTGAAGCTGTCGCTGGAGATCAGAACACCCGCTGAAACCTTCTTACTTTCAGTGATGATTCACCTTCTCTCATTCACTCTTAGTGTCCCAAGTCGGCCCTCATACTTACGAGCCATTACCAAACTGGACCTAGGGGATTTATCCCACATTCAACTTGCTATTTTACAAAAACCAAATCAACTTGCGACACCTGGTTTCTCTCCTCAGTTGCATATTAGTGTCACACGACATGAAGGCTTGGCGTAAACATGTTGAAGGTCTAAGTTCCACTGCGAGGTTACAGGTCATCATGATTTGTTTTGTGCGGGGAACGTTAACTGATGCTCCTGGATTGTCAGAGTTTGTTTACAGGATGTGAGTAGTAGGTCACGAAGATCGTTGTCAGAACACACGAGCTTTTGTGAGCATCTCTTGAATCTATGAATAGTTTTACTCGTGTGTCCAGTATTTGTTAGTAAAGTGATGGTCTTGGAACATATATGGATGAGTAGACACTAAGCAATGAACAGCGGTAGAGAGAGATCTGGTTGGAAGATTCTGTGTTGACTCAGGTTTGTACGTCTCATCTCGCATTTAGTGGTTGAGTGGTTTGTGAGACTTTTTTCAGACAGAATGGTTGTTTGTCGTGAGGTTGCTGCACAGGAAGTCCTACTGAGCTACGTGAAGCTGGATTTTCTCTTGGTAATATTGGCTGAGTGTAAGTTGTTTGCTTGACGCCAGATAGGTCTTCTGGGAGAGTGGAGCACATACAGTATTTGAATTCTTCCAACAATTGCTCTGTCATGCTGTGGTGAAGTGGGATGTTATAAATATTTATAGGGGACTTAGTGTACTGACTGAGATCAGCTGTGAAGGTATCTATATCTAATAAGAGTAGTGTATTATAGATAACCTTACTTGCTGCCACATATATGTATATCTCAGTCAGAATTATTCTGGAATAGTGTGATGACTACGTTATATGTCTAGGGTATGTGTATGATGAAGTGTAAGTCAAAACAACAACAGACAGATAAACAATTTAATTTATTCCACTACACTTGACAACACTGTGACACTCACATACATAAACACTCTACAAGGATATCTTAAAGGAGTCACTGATAACTTTTCAAATAACAATATGTATTCATTGCTGTCATGAATGAATATGTGTCCTGATTCACATACAAAGGGAACCAGGAATCACAATCAATTTTAATTACAAGTTATATGTACAGAATTTATCAATATGAATATTGTAGTGACATATATTATTAAAAGTATCCTATGTGTGTCAGTTGTGTAGTAGTAATATGAGGTAATACTGGTTTGGTTTTGTTCAAGCTCTGTTGGTATTTGTCATCATGACTTCAATAGTTTGTCTTTATTGGAACTAGTATTGGAGATGTTCTCAGTTCCTGATATTAAAACAATTTAATTCCCCTCTTAATGTTATTTTTACAATGTCATTTTAAGATGGGGGTACATAATGTTGAGCTCAGCTGGCCACATCAGCTTATCTTGCGTGATGGCGGCAGGAAAAGACTCCTCTGCTCGATTTCTCTCCTGTGCTCTGGAGACACCTCACTGATAGCTAAATGGACCAAGGAGTATGCTGTCCGACTCTGGATTCAGCAAAGCTCTGACCAGGTGCTGCTCAATACCATAAGACCACGGTCCCACAATTCATGGAAATAAACACAGATACGTTGACTAGCAATGAATTCTGGCACAAATACTGGCACAAATTCCCATCTGCTTATGTTCCAGGCTTTTATTTAGCAAAAATATGAGCTGGCTTCAACGCACTGTTGCTTTATCAAGCTTATTTGAACTAGTGGTCTCGAACTAACGCTCCTAAGTGATTATATCAGCGAGTCTGGCCAATGGAGCCACGTTTCGACAAGTGTTTGAAAAAATTTTACCTTCCTACGTCTCCCCTAACAACCAAGGATAGCATTTATAGTCCGACTAATCGTGTTTAGCCTTACATATCATTCCAGCCAATCAGTTCAAATGTAACTTGTGGCCCATTTCCCGTACAATGGTGGTTTAAAAAATCTACCACTGAGCGATTCTGATTTTGGGTGTTGTCTGACAGCACCATCATTTTATTTTGGCTATAACTTGTTAATTCCTAGACTATTTGCGTAACGTTTTACATATTCTTTGTCAGCAAGCCCTAAGGAACCCAAATATACAAATTTAAAAGAGCTAAGTGGCTGCGTTCAAAATATGCAATTTCTTCTACCTCCTGTTTCGAAGATGTGCTGTCTGGGTACTGTAATGTTTTCAAACGTAAACCCATCTAATGTTATCTTTTCTAATAAGCGTTTTTCAGGATTTTAAAACCTAACTCTGGGAAGGTTAGTGTTTTTATCACTGTCCGTCTGAAAAAAAGTTAGTGCATGTGGCCTTACACGCGTGATAGTAGTAATTGTGTATCGCGTTACGCTTGTTGGGGTGGCATTAATAGCGAGACGCGTGTTTAATTTTGCATGCGTTCCTGATTTTTATTCGCCCCTCTCTCTTTCTATTTGAGTCCATCTGTTCGTTCGTTTTGGTAACGTAGTATAATTAATGTTAGGATTAATTTAGGTCATTACGCAGTGTGCCTCTCAATGTTTTTCTTAGAAATGCAATACCCGTTTTAATGTGTTGTGGAAACGCTTGTATTTATGCAGTGGCTTATATTTAACGTGGAAACGTTACAATTTGCAGACGAAGCATAAAACAAAGGGGATTTCGAGTACATTCTTTGTGACAGCACTGTTATTTTACCATTGCTCTTTTCTTTATTAGAATTTATTTGTTAGGCTTTATATTTACCTGATAATTTATATATGTGGATTAGAATATTTCACGACACCTCCCCTCTTAAAACAGACATCCCATGTCAGTCCTTTATTCTATATACACATAGATAAATGTAAGTCAACTTGACTTTACTCTGCTGTGGTGCTATCATGGTTTTATGTAGTTGGGTCCATTCAGAGTAGGCACTACTCATGAAATCTGCCTCAGACTTCTACAACCAATAATATATTTCGGTTATGTTACTGAACAGCCGCAAGTGTGAGTGCTTGTCTTAATGCTGCTTCGCAACCCGTATTCACCATTTCTCTTCTCTGAGTCTGCGCAATGACATGTCCAGAGAACATTATATTTCCCTCAAAATGTACGTTATGAGGAGATAACATATACCTGGTGATAGCAGAGTTTTCGTAGTGGATCCCATAATCTTCTTATTATCCTGTATGAAACATTCGGAATATCCTCAATCAAAGAGGCAACTCAGGGATTCATTACGTTCCTCCGAAATGTTTACATCCAACAATTTTCTCATCATTCTAGAGAAGACACTAGGCGCATTCTTCAATCCAAATGGCAATCTATTAAACTCATAGTGTCCTTCTGAGGTACTAAAAGCTAGGTATGGTCTAACCTCAGGCTTTACTGGAATCTGATAGTATCCTTTACTCAGATCCACTTTTGAGAAATATTTAGCTTTATTTAGTCTGGCAAACAGCTGATTTGTATCCGGCAATGGATCCACCTGTCCTTCTGTAATAGCATTCAGTCTCCTGTAATCTATACAGAGTCTATGTTCTCCAGAGGGCTTCCTTAAGAGTACAACACCGGAACTATACGAAGATTCACTGTGCGAAATAATTCCTTCCTTCAACAGATAGTCTATCTCTTCCTTCAAAGCTTTCTCCTTAGCAAACGGAATCGAATATGGTTTCATACAGACAGGTGTGGGGTCTATCAGTTTCATATCATATTTCAATAGGTTTGTATGCCCTGGTCGGTCTGTTAACACCTCTGCATGATTATTTAGAACCTGTTGCACTCTCTCTTTCTGAGTTTTCGTTAAATGTGTACTGATTTTCACCTGTGCTGCTGTCTCACAGGGGTGTAATGGATATTCAAATGATGAAAGTGGTTCCTTTTTCATCTCCATGGCGATGGACAAGGTCAACAAGTGTGTCTCTTCCTGATGTTCTCTTTCCAAATATTTCTTCAGGAGATTCACATGATAGATTTTTTCTTTCCCCTTCTTATCTATCTTATAATTTGTTCTAGACACCTTCTCTAGAACTGTATATGGACCCTGCCATCCAATTTGTAACTTATTCTGACTCCCGGGCAAAAGAAGCAGTACTTTCTCTCCCACAGCCAAATTTCTGTCTTTCGCCTTCCTGTTATAATAGGCAGCATGTTTCTTCCTGGCTTGTTTCAAATTTTCATTGGCAAGTTTCCAGCCAGTTTTTAAACGAGTGGTCAGCTCATTCACATATTGGTATGAAGATGTAATGTTTTCCTCTGCCTTTTCATCAGTCCACGTTCTTAACAAAGCTACATATGGACCTTTAATTGTGTGGACCTATTTGTCCATGCACCGGTATGGTCTCTTCCACTCGAAGCTTTATAGTGATGATTTTTCCTCCCAGAATTATCATTCACAAAACGACCGCTACCAATTTTTCTTTTGGGGCTTTCTCCCCACTTAAAATTCTTGATGAGAGATTTCCTCTCTACATCCTCTTCCTCCAGTTTGTTTAAGTCCGATTGAGGGATTTTCGGCTTATCCTGGGGTAAGACATCTTTTTGCACTCTCCGCATAGTGGCCATTGTAAAACAGTTAAGTGAAGCTTGTCCGTGAAAAGGGGCTTCCCATTCCATTTGGTCCACTTTATCAAATCTATTTTTCTTTTTATTATCAGGCCTAATTTTGCCCCGTGGCGTGTCCAGGTCCTGATCCATGTTCCCACTTGTGGGTGTTCCCTCATGTGCTATGCTACACCTTTCTACAAAATTCTCAATGTCCCATCTTGCTTTGGGCCAATAATAATTGTGAGCCACCTTTTGAATGATGGTACCTATCTTCTCATGGTCCCCATCTGGTTTCACATGTAGGCTCCTTATTAAGTCTGCCCTATATCTTTTAGGAAGTACCAGCTGTCCCTGACCTTTGGATCTAGCTCCAGTCTTCCTATACATCAACTTGTTTTTCATGTAAAAATCTCCCTTGCCTGGAGTTGTATGACAAGTTGACAATTTTCTGAAACAAGGCTTGAGTGTTTTATCCCCAGCCTGTGCCTTCCTCATCTCTTCTGGAGTGGTATCTAACATAATATCCTCCTCCTGTCTTGAGGTCGACCTGACCTGAAGGGTTGCCATATACACAGGTTTCCTTCTGCAACGGTCAGTGTCATGATTGTCCATCTGACAATTCTTACACCACCTTTTTCCTTGGTTGAAAGATTTTCTTTCATCATATTTCCTTTCATCGAATTGTGGGAATTTATTTTTATTTTCATACCGTGGCCTATCAAATTGGTGCTTACCTTTGTTTTGATCCCTAGGATCAAATTTATTAAAGTTCTGTGGTGCCCTAAAGTTATCCACTTGTTTCTTTTTATTACCTGTTACCTCTGCTTGAGCTGCTTGATACCTTTCAGCAACATTTAGCAACTCACCCAGCCTCTCTGCACCTTGTTCCATGAGAAACTTTCTCAGGTCTGGAGCCATGGACTCTCTTAATTGCTCTATAAGGACCATTTCCTTAAGATCTTGGGTTTTCCCCAGAGAAGTCCATTTCTCCAAGTATGTCTCTATTCGTGCAGAGAACTGGTGATAGGTTTCACCTGACAGTAGTTTAGCATTCCTAAATTTTTTCCTATAAAATTCTGCATTCTTTTCATATCTTAACAAAAGAGCCTGCTTTAGCATGTCATAATTTTCCTGATCACCTCTGCTCATTTTTGCAAAAACTTCATAAGCTGCCCCACGAAGTCCCTGAGATAACTTTAAGCTCCACCTTTCTCTCTCTAACCCATACGTGGTAGCTAATAGTTCATACCTATTTAGGTAGCTCTCTATATCATCGTCTTTCTCAACAAAATGATCTAAATGAAAATTCATAGCTGAGGTTGAGGCTCCTTGGCTAGCAGTGGCATCAGAGGCAAAGGGACTGGCACCATTTTCAGGAGCATGGCCTTGAAACTCAAACTCCCTTAGTCGTAACTCATGTTCCCTTTGTAATCTCTTCTCCTCCTTTTCTGCTTCCCTCTCTGCAGCAATCTTCTTTCTTCTGCTTCCCTTTCTGCAGCTAATTTCTTCTCTTCCCTTTCTGCAGCAATCTTCTTCTTCTCTTCCTTCTGCAGCTAATTTCTTCTCTTCTTTCTGCAGCTAATCTTTGTCTTCTCTTTCTGCCTCCAATTTCTTAGCCTCAGCCTCAATCTGCAACCTCTTAGTCTCAGCCTCAGCCTCAAATTGTAACTTCTTAATTTCCCTTTCAGCCTCTAACTTTCTTTCGGCTTCAAACCTTCTTTCTTCGCGTTCAATAAATTTGTCACATTCCGTAGTGACATAGGCAACCATAACTTGCCCATCTAATCCTAACTCTTTTGCAGTCTGAACAGCAGCAGATCGAAATTTGGCCAGGTCCGCCATTGTCTATCAGGTAAATTTATACAATGTCTAACCAACAATTCAATCTCTAAATATATATCTAATGGACAACACAGGCACCGTGAGCTCAACCTTATTTAATTCCACCCAAGGATACCTTTTAATTCTTATATTCCCTGAAGTGAATTACCCCCAATATTTTAATAGGTAAAGATTCAAAATCCCAAGAGCGAGACCCCAATATATGTGGTGAAGTGGGATGTTATAAATATTTATAGGGGACTTAGTGTACTGACTGAGATCAGCTGTGAAGGTATATATATATATCTAATAAGAGTAGTGTATTATATATAACCTTACTTGCTGCCACATATGTATACCTCAGTCAGAATTATTCTGGAATAGTGTGATGACTACGTTATATGTCTAGGGTATGTGTATGATGAAGTGTAAGTCAAAACAACAACAGACAGATAAACAATTTAATTTATTCCACTACACTTGACAACACTGTGACACTCACATACATAAAACACTCTACAAGGATATCTTAAAGGAGTCACTGATAACTTTTCAAATAACAATATGTATTCATTGCTGTCATGAATGAATATGTGTCCTGATTCAAATACAAAGGGAACCAGGAATCACAATCAATTTTAATTACAAGTTATATGTACAGAATTTATCAATATGAATATTGTAGTGACATATATTTTAATAGTATCCTATGTGTGTCAGTTGTGTAGTAGTAATATGAGGTAATACTGGTTTTGTTTTGTTCAAGCTCTGTTGGTATTTGTCATCATGACTTCAATAGTTTGTCTTTATTGGAACTAGTATTGGAGATGTTCTCAGTTCCTGATATTAAAACAATTTAATTCCCCTCTTAATGTTATTTTTACAATGTCATTTTAAGATGGGGGTACATAATGTTGAGCTCAGCTGGCCACATCAGCTTATCTTGCGTGATGGCGGCAGGAAAAGACTCCTCTGCTCGATTTCTCCCCTGGGCTCTGGAGACACCTCACTGATAGCTAAATGGACCAAGGAGTATGCTGTCCGACTCTGGATTCAGCAAAGCTCTGACCAGGTGCTGCTCAATACCATCAAGACCACGGTCCCACAATTTATGGAAATAAACACAGATACGTTGACTAGCAATGAATTCTGGCACAAATACTGGCACAAATTCCCATCTGCTTATGTTCCAGGCTTTTATTTAGCAAAAATATGAGCTGGCTTCAACGCACTGTTGCTTTATCAAGCTTATGTGAACTAGTGGTCTCGAACTAACGCTCCTAAGTGATTATATCAGCGAGTCTGGCCAATGGAGCCACGTTTCGACAAGTGTTTGAAAAAATTTTACCTTCCTACGTCTCCCCTAACAACCAAGGATAGCATTTATAGTCCGACTAATCGTGTGTAGCCTTACATATCATTCCAGCCAATCAGTTCAAATGTAACTTGTGGCCCATTTCCCGTACAATGGTGGTTTAAAAAATCTACCACTGAGCGATTCTGATTTTGGGTGTTGTCTGACAGCACCATCATTTTATTTTGGCTATAACTTGTTAATTCCTAGACTATTTGCGTAACGTTTTACATATTCTTTGTCAGCAAGCCCTAAGGAACCCAAATATACAAATTTAAAAGAGCTAAGTGGCTGCGTTCAAAATATGCAATTTCTTCTACCTCCTGTTTCGAAGATGTGCTGTCTGGGTACTGTAATGTTTTCAAACGTAAACCCATCTAATGTTATCTTTTCTAATAAGCGTTTTTCAGGATTTTAAAACCTAACTCTGGGAAGGTTAGTGTTTTTATCACTGTCCGTCTGAAAAAAAAGTTAGTGCATGTGGCCTTACACGCGTGATAGTAGTAATTGTGTATCGCGTTACGCTTGTTGGGGTGGCATTAATAGCGAGACGCGTGTTTAATTTTGCCTGCGTTCCTGATTTTATTCGCCCCTCTCTCTTTCTATTTGAGTCCATCTGTTCGTTCGTTTTGGTAACGTAGTATAATTAATGTTAGGATTAATTTAGGTCATTACGCAGTGTGCCTCTCAATGTTTTTCTTAGAAATGCAATACCCGTTTTAATGTGTTTTGGAAACGCTTGTATTTATGCAGTGGCTTATATTTAACGTGGAAACGTTACAATTTGCAGACGAAGCATAAAACAAAGGGGGATTTCGAGTACATTCTTTGTGACAGCACTGTTATTTTACCATTGCTCTTTTCTTTATTAGAATTTATTTGTTAGGCTTTATATTTACCTGATAATTTATATATGTGGATTAGAATATTTCACGACAAATACGCGTAAACAGAGCTAAATAATAATCAGAGAAAATTCGCTGAATTAACTCAGCTGAGGGCTTGAACGAGCTAATGAATTATAAGATTACATTATCCTTCACAAAAGTTGACGGCAGATACTAAAGGTAGCGTGCTCATCCAATGCATCAATGTTCTCACTTTTCAGAATATGTTGGGAACACTCCCTTGAAGTAGAAGCATAATTATCCTTCTATCTACAACTCTGCCAAGAGTAATCTTGTGCGGAGGTAGACACATTTGAAGATTCACATTAGCTACTCTTGAGTTTTGGCCACTGTTGAACCATTACTGCAGAGCTAAGGGGAGGCAGACCGTGACATATATGCGCTCAGCTAACATGTGTAGTCGCATCAAGATGACTCTTGAAAAAACTTTACCAATAATACTAAGAAGAGACAGTAAGGCCTACTACCCCAGCATTATCCGTGCCCAATAAAATAATTTCATACATTTTAGTAGCACCAATCGAAACCATCGACGGTGACAAGAACTCACAACACCGTCGAGCTAACTAAACAGTTACAATTTTAATGAGAGTTCCGAATAGAAGGCCTCGGCGAAGGTTGTGCCTGTACCTGTGAGTTGTTGAGAAGCCATGTTTGAGCGGTCTCATCTACGCAGAACAACCAAGGCATTTGTAAGTTTTGATTCTTGAAGTTCTTCAAAATGAAATTAGGTTGTGTTAAAGTTTAATGCTATCATTCATAGAACAGAATAACGGCAGTCGCTAAATGCTGAACTAGGAGCAAAGACTCAGTAAGATAGTAACTGAAGTAAGTAGCCTACCTCTCGATTTTATTTCAGTCCCCAGCTAGAATTTATTTTGTTAGGGGAAGAACCCGAACTGCTATAAATCAGTTGAAAGGTCAGAAGCTAGAGAAATATTACATTTAAGTAAGAAAACAGAGGCTCAACTACTTTTACTGAATTTTATGGAAAAGAAGGTCAAGGTAACCTAGGTCATGAACCACACGGGATTTTTTTTGTATCTTACACGCTTACGGAGAGAGACGGAAAAATAATGATACATATTGAAACCACCTTCAAATGAAAGAAATTGATCTGGTACCAGCTGCATTTGTTCATTATGTTTTATGTAGTTAAACTATGTTATTTGACTCGGCTGAATTATGCAAATTTTGTCAAGTTGAGTTCAAAGTTCCAGTTCTATTAATTAGTACACCACTTTAGCACACAATAACAACTATCGAGAGACGAACGAACCTGTTATACCTCTACAAGAATAAACATCTCTAGCGGACGGCTAGTAAACTAACTTGTCAGATAGAATGAAGCAATACTGTACCTGCAAACTGTCACAGAGATGGCTCTGTAGTTATTGCAATTACTTCTGTCTCCTTTTTTTTTTATAGTGTTACAATCTTGGTATCTCGCATGTCTTGAGGAATAGTCGTCTCTTCCCAATTCTGGCACAGCACCATATGCAGGGTTACTTCTAGAACCCAATAATTCAAAATAGAGGAAACAGACTTGTATGTGCCTTCGTGAGTAATAGCTTCACAAACGACCGGCAGCAAAATCTGAGATTAATGTTTTTTTAAATGTACCCGTTGCCAACAGAACACATCTCAGCGTTTGTAATAGTTCTCTAATATTATGTTGGACGACAAAAACTGTTCAGAAAACAATGTTACTGACATGATACCAGAAACAAATTCAGTTGATAAGAACTGGTTGGTTTAAAAAAAAAAAAAGAAAGAAAACAAGATAAAGCGTCTTAGAACGACAAAAGACAAAGAAAACTACTCACGTTGTAGCCACGAAACCTTCATCGTGGAAAGAACAGAATGCGACAGCCAAGTTAAAAATGTGAGAAAATAAATATAGCAGTTGAGTTCTGCTGGTCAGGCATTGTGCAATTAAAAAAAGTTATGATGTGTATGATGAATTACTGATTCATTTGATAATTTTGTCATTAACGGGAAATCGGTTAAATACAAGTGTACTTCCAAACACACTAGACAAGAACTATAAACCCTGAGCAGACAGATAAGTGTAGTAATAAAACAAACCGTTATAAAGATGGCGTTCTTATGATGATAAAACAAAGTAATTGTGGTTATTCTACGCGTGCCGAATTTATTTACAGAATTCACCATCCATACATTTGCTTATTTTTTGCGTTAGGCTGCTACAGTTGGAAATAAATATTGTTGGTGAGCGTGCTGCCAAATAATTACTGAGTTGTAATGCACGTTGATTGGCACATGGTACCGGAGGCCTTTATTTTGGACCGAGAAGACTGAGGCCAGTGTTTTGTTAAGAGTAATTAAAACAATTCTAGACAGACCGTTCCATCCAAACTCCAACCCAACTTGAGTTCTCAGCGTTAGTACTTCAAGTAATCAAATCAGTTTTGCTGTTTGACAAGCGGCCAAGTTTCTCCAGTATAGTAAACCTCTAAGGGTGCGGTATGGTTTAGAAAGGTTATTTCAACCTCAAATACTTTTTTAAAATGTTGTCGGTACGTTAAAAGATTCCAGTTAGACATAAAATGATGGGATACTTTACTTTTGAGACGTAGAATAAAACCAGATGTTGACGATGAACAATCTGTAAGACCAAACACACAAACAACACCATACACATCATAAGGACATTAATAGAAGAGCTGCAGAAGTACAAATTCATCTTTTCACTACAATTCAACATTCTGTGGCGCTACAGGTCTGAAGATTGATGCCAAGACTACCTGCTCAAGGCAAAACGTTCAAAGACTGGCCATTTAAAAAACATCTCGTTCCTGTCTAACGCTCATTATCTCCGTGTGTTTTTTCGGGTTTCCTCCATTTTTCTTACCTTGAGGATTTCAGAAAAAAGGTCTTCCCTGTAATGTTATCAGCTGATTTCTTCAGTGTGCATCCTATCCAAGCTAGCGTCTTATCTCATCGTTTGTCTCACTGGCACATGTCTCATTCTTACCATTAATTTAACGCTGGGGATCTTGTAATGCAAATTCAGACCTTCGATTCTACGCAAGCAACTATTTTTGAAATTGGCTTGTAGTTTTTGTTGTTCTCCAAGTTTCTGAGCCACACAAAAGGACTGCCTTGATATCTGAATTGAAAATTGTTTTGCGTTAGAAATGAATTCCTTTTATATCCAGATATTTCATAATCTTTCATTCTAATTTTGCTTATAGTAACTTGATGAGGGTTTGGTATCACTTGTAACGCATGATGCTCCCTATCTGGACAAAGCGGCTTCTCTGTAGCCCATATTAATATCATTCTGTTGTCTGGGGAAACTGCTCCGATTTATGACTGCGCAAGTAACAATTCGACTGTGCTGTCCTTTCGACGTTTGATATTTTAAATTGGACATTACGTGATAATAATTTACCGGCAAAACATATTTAATTTTTTTTTTCGTAATCCCATTTTACAGTAAATAAACCGATAAATTTCTAGTCATTTTCACATTCGCCCTGACAAATAAGAGAGGGACTCGAAATTCTACGCAGAGAGGAGAAAACAAAATAGTCACTGTAACAAACTAATCTTCAGCATGGATTTTCTCACCAGTCGGGATAAATCCGTATAATAAATAATAACTTGATAAATAATAAACGTCAATAGGACAATTGATAAATCATTTTTGATAATTTATCTTTTTATTATTCAAAATATGAAGACGTCTTAAATAATAATCAGAGACATACATTTTCTTCTAGTAATCTGAATGAATGTGAAGGCTCGCAATATCAGACTGTTTCTATTTCATTTTCCGATGCTGTTGACTTTTTTTAGTCAGGTGGCATTTGTATACTTTTGTACAAATTCAATCCGTTAAAAATGTAAATAATCTTACAAATGAGAAATGTACTGATTACTTTAATGACATGCTATGATAACAAGATACTAATACTACACTATCATTGATTGTATCATATATATAGTGCCATTACTTGTCCATAACAGCTAAACGTGCACACGACTTGCTGATGTATACAGTCATAACACTACCAGTACAATCATGAAAATAGCTACCTTTTAGGCTAGGGTTTATGAATGTTTTGTGTGTGTGTGTAATATCTGACAGGCATTGGTACTGACAGCATCAGCATAGGCAAGAACTACTGTCGTCACAGAGAGAGAAAAAGAGTTTCCCTACACCTCTCGATAGATAGCTTGTAACCCAGACCACTGTGCTTCTATATAGGTCACGGGTCTCCAGAAAATCTTGATGGTTCTTAGTCTTACATCATGTCACGCCAGTCGTACTCCATAACAATCAACCATAAGTATCCAACAGTATTCTGAGCATTAGTCAGATAGTACTGAGGCGTAACACAGTCAGAGTGTCATTGGCTTAGTCAACAATCAATGACCAGATAATCTTGATGTCCGATATCCTTTTTTAAGTGTAGTTACCCAAAAGTGATACTATCATAGACTGTGTCGTGCATATCTTATTTTATTCGCCAGCACGTAGAATACGTGCCGAGTGAAGAGTAATTATTTGTGGGACTGAAGACTTATCATCATATTTGTCACCAGTCCAGTCTCGAGTTTAAGAATCAATAAGTTGTTAATTATTTAATTCAATATAGTTTTTTTTAACTTTTGTAGATTTCATCATCTTGCATCATTATTTATTTTCTGGTGTGATGCTCAATAATATATAGGTAAATAAATTTATATCTTAGTTAATCACTTGTGCTGTGGGTGTTTAAGCGTATCATTGTTTTCTTCTGGCTAAACCGGAAGTGGGGGTTCTTGTATCTTTCGGGATCCCAGAGTGAAGCTGTTGCGGGATATTAGAATATCTGCTTCAACCTCTTACTCCCAGTGAGGATTCGTATTCTCTCGTTAAATTCTTGGTGTCCTAAGTATGCCTTCGTACTTACGAGCCATTACCACAGGGGGCCTAGGGGATTTATCTTACCTTGAACTTTGACATTTGACTACAACCAAATGACTTTGCCACATACATCTTTGCTACTGGAAGTAAGAGAACTATTCAGTGCTATAACGAGCTTATTATGTTATACAGCAGTGAGTCATGGACAGTCAGTAAAGAAGCAAGAAAATCCCTGGAGACCAGAGACACGTGCATGTGTAGAAGAACACATGTTTGCCATGGACAACTAAAAGAGTGATAAGAATGTCCTGAATTAAACCAGAGCTCACAGGAAACTTCTTATTCATATTAGAAGGAATGAATCCATTTTTTTTTGTCCATATTATGAGAAGACAAAAGCTGTAATGAACGGAGATACATGATCGTCTATACCAGCTGGCAATATACTTGAAGATGAAAAAGATGAAGAAGAAGAAGAAGAAGAAGAAGAAGAAGAAGAAGAAGAAGAAGAAGACGATGAAGAAGAAAAAGAAGAAGAATCAGAAGAAGAGGAGGAAGAAGAAGAAGAATAAGAAGGAGAATGAGATGAAGAAGAGGAATAAAAAGAAGAAAGAGAATAAGAAGAAGAAGAAGGAGAAGGAAAAGAAAAAGAAGTAGTAGAAGAAGAAGAGGAAGAAGAAGAAAAGAGAAAGAAGTAGAAGAAGAAATAAAAAGAAGAAGGATATTTCCAATGCACTAAAAGATTCTCTTACATTTTGCACTCTTATTGTCTTATCATTGTCTGTTCCTTTTACCGTTATCTATGTTGATGACATAATATGAGCTTGAATCCACATATTGTAGGGAAGTGTCTCTAAGGGGAAGCCTACTATCATTTGATGCATTTTTAAAAAAACATAACCTGTCTTTGTGTATGTGCGTGTGTGTATATGTGTCTTTACAGATCCTATCTCACTGTATTATCCCTGGAAATGAAGAGGCTGACAGATTGGAAAAGTAAGGGGGAAAGCTACCTCAACATGACATAAGTATAAATTATGAAAAAGCCAAGAGTTTTATCAAGAGCATAAATCTCCTTCAGCAAGTGGGAAGCAGAGTGTTACCGCTCTATTTAGCAGTAACCTCTTCTGTATTGGGTAGCACCCCCTAAATTATTGTCTTATCATTGTCTGTTCCTTTTACCGTTATCTATGTTGATGACATAATATGAGCTTGAATCCACATATTGTAGGGAAGTGTCTCTAAGGGGAAGCCTACTATCATTTGATGCATTTTTAAAAAAACATAACCTGTCTTTGTGTATGTGCGTGTGTGTATATGTGTCTTTACAGATCCTATCTCACTGTATTATCCCTGGAAATGAAGAGGCTGACAGATTGGAAAAGTAAGGGGGAAAGCTACCTCAACATGACATAAGTATAAATTATGAAAAAGCCAAGAGTTTTATCAAGAGCATAAATCTCCTTCAGCAAGTGGGAAGCAGAGTGTTACCGCTCTATTTAGCAGTAACCTCTTCTGTATTGGGTAGCACCCCCTAAATGACTGGAAACCAACTTGATGACTGGCCCACCAGATATGTTACCGCACATTTATAATCTTGGCAGTAACTTCTTTCAGTAATAGGCATTAGAACCCACTTGACTGTAAACCACCACTTGATAAGAACAAGGTTATATTTCAAAGGCATGTAGGTTCAAGTCTACATCATCGCCACATAGGCTAGTAATAAATATGTGTGCTACTGTTCTCCTGTCACTGTGTAGAATGTTGCAAGTGGGTATGTGATGGGGTAGACACTCACACCACAAGGCACGTACATAATATTCATAGAATGGTGTAAACGCCTGGTGACACTTAATGACGATTTATTAAGGCACGGCACAATCACGTTTACATTAATGTACAGTTTGCATTACAACACGAACCCGTTGGCATAAATATAAAGTCCACAGTGAAAAATACGAACTATCCCCAGCGCTCAACAACTGCACACTCTGCAGTTAACAATAATGTCAGCGCTATAAATAACAGCTTCTTAACAGCTTCATAAATCTCCACACTGCAGTTAATCAAATATGGCCTGTCCTAATCCTATACTTATAATAGCTTCATAACAGCTTCACACTGCAGTTAATACATAATATGGCCTTAGTACTCAAAACACTGCCTACACTGCAGTTTACAACTAACTCATAATATCATCACGTGGAATAATGGCTTTAGTACTCAGAAATACTGCAATATCCATAAACTCTACCTCCGCGGGAAATAATGGCCTCTTAAATCATTTTTATTTTATTATTTTATTTTTTATTTATTTATTTTTTTTTTCAAATTCATTATTATTATTAATTTTTTTATTATTATTTTTTTTTATTATTATTTTAATTTTATTTTAAAAACACTTTAATTATGATGATTATTGCAAATGTAATATTACTTTTATAATGATAAATGCCTTAATAATGCTTAAAGTAAATGTGAGAATGAAAGGATATTAGTATACATGATGAGAGAGAGAGGAAGGGCAGAATGTCAGTGTAGCAATTGTGCTGATCGGTCACCACTGTAACCATCTCTGTAAAGGCCCACGACAAAGGGAATCATGTCATGCTGGCCTCTAGTGGAAAGTATTCTGTCTCCAATGTAACCACACTTTCAGTATAGGGTACACAAACCAGTGTTACAGTCCCAGCAATCAGTGATGTTAATGATGGGTGTTAAAGGCAGATGAAAACTGGGCGTGTAATGGAAGACAAAGGTCAACTCGACCGACGCAGGGTAGTGTAAACATTGAAGTGAGAGTGCAAGGCACGCGAATGGTGGAATGTTCGGCTGAGTTGACAACTAGACAGCACACACACTCACTCAGCTGGAAGTCAATGACATGGACGACTGTGGACGTTTCCTATGGTTTAATAAGGACGCACACTCGGACATCACGATTATAAGCACAGTACAGGTTGACACAGCAAATCATTAAGTACTTGAATAGTAGGTGGCAACATCAGACATATTTCATGTAGCATATAAATACAATGGGCGATATAAGTCAAGCATTCACTGTACTGGTGGGCTATCGCCTCATACTTCAGCTGACTGAACGCGTCAGTGAAAATGAATATGTAAACATCAATAATGGTTCACTGATCGAACCTTTTCTTGGCTTAGTTTTCTTAAGTTGTACATTCATCGAAAGTTCATAGCAACCATGTTCAACCACAGTAATGGGTTTTCCATAATAGGAAGATCTCTGCATCATCGTCCGATAATAAGAGTTGTTTTCTGTTCTCTTGACAATGATCCGTTGTGGTAACGGGAATTCAAAATGGCTACCTCCTTGAGTTTCACTCACCCAGGAGGATAAATGATGAGCCGCAATTAATTCAAAATCTGAACATAAATGTTCTCAATGGGTTTCCATCCAGTTCTGAAATCTATAAGGTTGCTTCATGAAAATACCTTAGAGCTGTTGGATAACCTGTCATCTTCATCAGCATTCAAATAATCCTAGCTGTACGAAGATAAGCTTGCCATCTAGGCCTAGCAAAACAGAGTTCATCAAAACAAAGGGTCTGGTATTACCTTGATTTAGGAATAAACACAATATAGAACACTAGGAGAATCTCTGACCATATGATCTTGCAGAGACACTATCTCCTTCCTAACAATCATTCACAGAGATCATTTCTCAACATCCCTAAAGGACCAGCCCTGAAACATCCCGCCATGACATCAGGCAGGTTTCGTCGACACTCAATAAATACAAATATATATTTGTCCATATTAAATAGACATACAGGATGAATTGTATGCCTCACTGAAGTAATCCGTGCGTCATACAATTCCATACAAAAGAATATGTGCGCAACAGTCAGACGGGCTTGCGTGCCCTATTTTTAACCCTTTGAAAACAAAGTTCGTTCGTTCGTTCGTGATCTTCACAAAAATATCCTCTACTAGGGAATACTGGCCTGTACATATCAAATATCCACGTATCCCATAAACACAGCGAAAACCATCGCTAGACATATTCATCGCTCTGCGCAGGCATACACACCTCGAAAATTCAGCAGGGCTCGACCCGCTCGGACGACGCCCAAAACACAGACTGTCCATACATGTAGCATAGCCGCGAGCTAAAAACAGCTCACTACAACTCACGGATAAATTCCTCACAGGCGGGGCTCAACGCCGTGAGTAGCGGTCATAAGCTCTGTTCTTGATATAAATATTCTATCATGCATCATAGTTAAACAAGCACAACTCAAAATCTAACTTGTCTAAAAAGCATATTCAGGATTACTGCCCTTTTGACTTAACACAGAGCATCCAGGCCACCAAACAAATGATGCACATTGTCACAGATTGCCTCCACTGCTTTACAGTAGCGGTCCCACAGAGACCAAAACTCAAGAGTATCAAATATTGGCTTCGAAGGTATCTACCTGCGCGCAAGATTACACTTGGCAGAGATGTAGATAGAAGGTTAATGACACTTCTACCTTAAGGGAGCTTTACAAGATATCTCCAGAAGTCACGCACAATGTTGCATTGTGCTGAACAATTGTTAACGCATTATATCTGGTCTGTCGCCTTTTGTGAAGGATTTAAGCAATGGTTTTGCCCGTTCAAGCCCCCAGTTGGTGTAATCCAACGAAATCCCTCTTATGAGGTATAGCTGTGTTTAGTGTAAATATATGTATCAGTATTTATATATATCTGGCTCATACGTTTGCTTTCATACATATAATTGAATTAACTATTATTGTTTAGTTTTAAAACAGCAGATAACAAATTTAATAATGAATGAGTCTTTAACAGGTTAAAATAAATATGGAAAGATTAGTGGAATTTTGATAGGTATAAAGTTCTCGTCATTGAGACGTAGGTGGAAATTTAACTTTATGCTTAACGTTTAACTGAAATGGCCTTTTTTGCTGGTGCCTTTTAGTTAGCACTTAGCTTGTATGAGTCAGTCCTGCTGCTGTGGTTCATCAATTATGTGATGACGAAAGCCTTCTCCCATTCTCTTCCACTGTCGGCGGTTATGGTGGATGCTTTTCTCGCACACTAGCTGCGTTAGTACCACAAATCGTCTGATGGCTTGTAACCACGAACTTTAGACAAATGGAAAGAAACAAATGCCTGCTGAGTACATTTGTTCGTCGCGAACTAACAGGCCCATTGTAATGCGCTCCACACACCAATGTTAACCTCTCAGAAGAATTAAATTCCCGAGCACACAGTGTAACTCGGGGAATATGATGAAAATTCACCCATATCCTTCTGGGTGTTAACTAGGAAATTGCGTCTCGAGTGCGTGAATAATGATTTGCCTGAATAACAATTAAAAAAGGTACATACTTCTCACAAGATATAATGTTACACCTTAGGCACATGTGATATAACCACCACTCATCGCTGCTCCAGTCGGAGTCTGGGGTCGCTCTGCTGTCGGGTTTCCCTCACGGCTAGTCAGAAAACAATCACAAGCTCTTGCTGTAGTGGTTCATGAATATACTTTTTTCATATGTTGAGGTTGCCAGCCTCGAATATATATCCACTTGTTAAGTCATGTTTTCGAGTGGGAGTTAAGTGTTTGGGATTTTTACGTACGGGTCTGATTTTTTATAGACACGCTGGTAAGCACGTTTAAAGTTATGAGATAGTTTTTTTTAATTTGGTGCTTTGTGTACTATGTTTTTGGAACAAAGCTCAACTGAGTATGTGTTTGTTAGTTTGTTTTTTTTAAATAAAGAAAGTGTTCAAATGTTCTGAGTAGTTGGGGGAGAGATACGGGTGAGCTGAGCTCACATCTCAAGCTGTTAGTTCGCGCTTGAGTGAAGATGTACTGAGTTGTATTGAGAAAACTATAATCTCAGGGATTATGTATCTGGCAAAGCTTCTAGACAGTGTATAGTCTCGCTAGTGTGTCCAGTGTGGTTTTGGAAGGGAAGAGATTCAATATAATATTAATGCCATGGATTATACCCTCTATTACTACTTATAATGAATTGCTGTTCATGTAATCAATTCCCTGTGGATTATTTCTGCTATTGTGATTTATAGTGAGTTCCTGTTGATGCACTCAAGTTTCTGATGGATTGTATATTATTACCATTTATGATGAGTTGCTGTTGATGCACTCAAGTTTCTGATGGATTGTATGCTATTACGATGTGTGCTGAATTTCTGTTCATGTGATCGATTTCTCTATAGATTACACCTGCCATCATACCTTGTGATTTGCTGTGATTTGTTGTCCATGATGTCAACGTTACTGTCGTAAATAAACTGTGTATAAGTTGAAAACTAGTTGGTCAATTTCCTGACCCAACGTTACTGTTGTGTGAGTTTACATAAGATATTTACAAACCTAAAGAACTCACGACATTCATGTATATATATAAAATACTGTTGGCCACTACTAGTAAGCCCGACTTTGCTGACGTCAACATTGTCAGCTATGCCAGACAGTAGCACTATCTTTCCATACAATCCCCACACATTCAGTAACACCACTAGCAAGAAAACATGTTAAATTCATGTTTGTAATATAAATGTCCACAACTTACCCCAAATTGGGCTATGCACAATCTCCCGGCGCAGATTTAAAATGAACCCGAGCAATTTCGGTGCATAAGCTCTCGAATCAATTTCGCCTGCGAAATTCCTCTTATGACGGGTGACACACTTGGTCTGGAAATCTATAATTTCTCTTATGACGGGTGAAACACTTGGCCTGGAATATTATTTCTCATGACTGATGACCAAATTCCTAGGTTTCCGGTCTTGTATTTATTAAGTCCTGGTCCTGAAGTTTTACAGTCTATGTATTTAAATATGCGAGTTTACTCTTAGGGTTTCAGAGTTGCCCAAATACTGTCGATATGTCACTTGATATAGGAACTCTAGGTCCGATCCTTCTCTTTCTGGATGTTGGGGAGTACTCGTATGAAGTTGCAAAGCTGTCTGTTCTGTGTTAATGAGTTCGCTAGATTATATCTCTCATTCTCAGTTCAAATCACATATGGTTTTTCCGCGGAATGTTCCAAAAGAATGCATTGTTTATTCCGGCATCTAAAATCAAACCAATCCAATCTCTCTAGCACTGTTTGGATGGGCAAATTTTAAATATCCCCTCGCGTGTTTAACATATTAATTTTAATATCCACGCGTGACCTCTTAATAAGATGTAATATTGTTCCGGCTGCACCCATCTGCCATCCACAATATTGTGACCATGTTTTCCTGGCGTAATGTCTTCCGCCCAGATGTCTACCTCGACAGATGATCTAATTATCGCCTTTATCTGCGTGCCTGCGCCAGACAGATGTCTGTTCAGACAATTTTGTCGTCTTTCTTCGTACGCACAAAACACGCTTGTGTCAACACGATCAGCAGCTTTTCACTGGGGTCAAATGTTGGACCGTCACGTTTCCAAAGGCGGTCAGACGGATTCAAAGTTATAAGCGGGTGACCGGTCTGATGACTAGGTATTGTTACGATAATACCATAGTTCACCTGGCGTAACGAAAATACGTCTGAGGAGATGTAAACAAGATAAAGACAGTCCTATAGCAAATACTTCCGTAGGGGAGTAGAGTGTTAGAGACTTTCCCCTACTAGATTCAGCATAGAGAGAGAAAAATGGTGCATAAAATATGCTACATAATAATGAATGAAAGGGCAAAATTTATGCCAATCAAAAGCGATGTAAGAATAAGAGAAAAATGAAGAAAAAAGTGATACTGACGGAGTGGACATGAGATCGCACACCCGTATCGTCACACATATTATTACTCAGCAGACGTGAAAAAGTGGAAACCTTCAGACTTCGCACAGGCCACACCAGATTGGTATACCATATATTCAACAAGCTGAAGATAGGAACTACCGATGAGTGTAACTGTGGCACAGATAAAATGACTGCTGAACATCTGCTTCAAAGATGCCCAACAAATGAGGAACACAGAAAGAGCATAGGACTGTCACCAGTACCAATCATGGAAAAACTGTACGAACATGCCAACAGCCTCAGGCTGACTACTGTTGTCTTTGAACATATTCAAGTCTATATAATTTATAAAAAATAAAAAATGGCAAGTGGTATCCCTACCATACTCCAGTTTTAATCTCAAAGGGCTCTGCAGTCGTCTTTCATGGAGAAGTCTTCATTTTACGCCTTTATATGTTTCTATTACTCTGAAAAACAGATCTTACTTGTGCTTTATAGACTATGCATTTGACAAATCTTGGAAAAAATGCCGTGAGTAGCTAGCAAAGAGTAGTGAGGATTTCTGGAAAGAGGCCGGTGGACAAATCAAACTTATTACTCACATTTGAAGAAGTCTACTTTCTTTGGACATGTTGTGGGATGAGGAAAGATGGAAACGAGAAAAACTGACGAAAACAGATAAGATATAGATGATGACAAGTGAGAAGATACTGGGCTGCATGGAACAAAATCAACAACAGAATGGGTAGCACTGGAGACAGAGAGTTGTGGTGATACATGATCACATATGCCAGCAAGCTTAGTGTTTAAAGAAGAAGAATAAGAATACTCTCCTCTTCTGGAGTCCAGGTTTTACACAGGAGAAATTGCTTCATCGCTGACTGAAATATTATTAACACAATCAATAATAAAAATGTACGGGAACATAAGAATTAAAAATAAAAAGAACCAATGTTCCGAGTAAGTTGTCATAAGAGCCAAAAAAGAGCAAAAATCAAACAAACAAACAAACAAAAACAGACATACAAACTAGACTAAGCACAGAATCTTCCGACGTAGAAGTTCTCTCGTGCCCACTGAATAGCTTTTACTCATTCACAAACGTTTCAAACCCACGCACTTTACTAACCAGTCACCTGTTTTCTTTGTCTCACATGACCAAACGGTGGTCACTCAGACAGACGAGAAACGTTATTCATCAATTAAAGATATTAACAAAAAACACTTGTAATAAACGTATGAAAACGATCTCACACATCTGCTGCTAATATCCTGTAAACAAACTCTAACAATCCAGATAAGCTCCACCGGAGAGAACAAGTTTGACACCTACAAAACATATGTTAGAGAGGGAATAATGATAGAGTCGGAATTGAAATGTTGTCTATTGTATGGTTTGGTTTGGTTTGGTTTGGTTTTAAGGACTATCTTCATTGCAGACGGACAACTCCATCAATGTTTCGATCTCCTCCCTTAGATCACATAGGGAGGATCTCAGCACAGTGCACGAAATCAATATGTGTATATAAGAATCCGCCTGTAAGTCATAAGGTGCCTGATTGGCTCCCAGCACAGGGAATGTAATTGATGAATATTATTTTCATAACTAGTGGTTCCTAATGATGTCATCCCCCCAGTGAGATTGGATGCCTAGCCTTCTCGAATAAAGGTGAAACAATGTGTTCCGGTGTGCAAGTTGCGCACGTTAAAAATGTCTCGGCGGCTGGAAAGCGTAAACAGTAGCCATACGGCCGCTGCCCTGGCAAAATTTAAAATTTAGGAAACGTACCCACCACAAAAATATTTATAGAATGTGTAATTCCAGTATACACACATTGGAGCTCTCGTCGGTGCTATGGAGTTCGTTCACTGTGCTGAGATCCTCCTTGTGTTATCTAAGAAAGGGAGATCGGTGCACTTTTGCAGTTGTCCGTGGAAGATGGTGTAGTCTTCTATATTCATTATCCATTTCATTATTTTTATTTTCACGCCTTATAAGAAATGCAGCAACACATGTATCTAATTCCTTTACAAGATGCCTGTTTTAAATCATGCATGTGCTGTTGTAGTGATAGTTTATGCAGCCCATGATGTGTTGTTGTAGTGATAGTTTCTGTAGCAATGTGATTATCATGATTGCGTTGCCAGACCTACTCACAATCTCATATTACTCGCCTCTTACAATATCCTTAGGGAGTATTGGTTCAATTCTTTCTGTATCTTCTCGGAGACCCCCGGGAACTCCTATATTGCGTTGGTATTTTTGTTTTCCCAATAAGGCAGTCTCAGTGTGGGGGATTGGGGGGGGGGAGGGAAAGGGGGGGAGGGGTGTTGGGCAGAGGTAGAAGACGCGAATGGGAATTCCCATCGTAAAATTAAGGAAACTCCCACAACCAAATTGCCTACATCTGTTTATATGAACACGGGACACGGCAAATCTCTCTAAGAATATTTTCACTTTGGGAGCCAGAAAAATTTAGAATTGCAACAATAAACGTGAAAGGAATAAATGTACAGTGTTTCATACAAGACAAACAAGCAGGCTGGTTGTGGTGGTATGGCGAAAACAATCTTGGTTCTTACACATAACAAATATAGAAACAAATCATGTCACACGCCGAGGTTTGCCAGGGTGATTTAGGAGTCGATGGCAATCAGCGGAATAATTTCCGGTTCTACTTCCGGTATCAGCTACGGTCAGTCTAATCCGGATGTGGTCAGGGTTGGTCTTCGATTGGATCTTTTCTCGGAACTCTTCGTGACAGAAATGGCTGAAAATATCCCATAATTTTACTTCGATCCTTCGCTACAAAGAGTGAAACAAAACTTTCACCATTTTGCATTTCTTGTCGTAACGTATACTGTTCAAAAAAAAAGGAAACGCATAGCTACTGAAGGCACACACATAGCCATAATTTTGACATTTAATAACTTTTTAAATTTAATGAGTTAATTGTTTAAATTGCACACAAGAATACCTTAGGGTTCAAGCAATCAATGTACAGTTGTTTTGCATCTGGGTCACGAGAGTTTTTTTGGCGTACGGGCTTTCCCGTTAGTATGGTGTGGGGCCTCCTCTTGCATCGATCAGCAACTGGCATCTCCTGGGCATGGATGCGATCAGACGTCTGATGTGGTCCTGTGGGATGGCTGTCCACTCTTCCTGGAGTGCCTGGAACAGATCACGACGATTGGCTGGAGCAACGTCTCGGCGAAAAACACATCTATGCAGCTCATCCCACAGGTGCTCAATCGGACGCATGTCTGGAGACAGGAATGGCCAGGGAAGGGTGAGAATGTTGTTGGCAGTCAGGAACTGCGTGGTCAACCGTGCACAATGGGGTCTGGCGTTGTCCTGTTGAAACACAGACCTTTGGGCAGCCAAAAGTGGAAGGACATGGGGTCGAAGAATTTCATTGACGTATCGTTGCGCATTCAAGCCTCCTTCAATGTGCACCAATTGACTCCTTCCGTTGTAACTGATCATTCCCCACACCAATGCACCTCCACCACCGTGCGGCGGAGCTTCATCAACGCAATTTTGGACAAAACGTTCATTTCGCCTACGGTAGACCATATGCCGTCTGTCATGACGCTGCAACAAAAAGAAAGATTCGTCACTAAACCAGACACGTCTCCATTGATTGTCAGCTGCCCAGGGATGATGCTGGTTGGCCCAAAGAAGTCGATTTTGGCAATGGCGGCGCGTAAGGACAGGTCCTCGGTGAGGTCGTTGTGCCCAAAGTCCAGCGTCATGCAGTCTATTCCGGACAGTTTGATCAGACACATGACGTCCTGCAGGCAATGACTGGGCAGTTGAGGAAGCTGTTGTAAACCTGTCTCTGAGGTAACGAAGCCGAATAAAGCGATCCTCCGCTGCTGTTGTCACTTTGGGTCGTCCACTGCGATGCCGGTCTTCAACTGAGCCAGTGGCTTGGAACAGGTGCCAAAGTCGACTGATGGTACTCTGATGCACGTTTAGATGCCTGGCAACCTGACTTTGACTTTCGCCTGCATGCAGTCGGCCAATAACAATGTTCCTAAAATTTATCGATAGAGACGCCATAAATGTCTGCTTGAAAATGAACTGAAATTTTTTTGTGTGGCGTTATCCTTTTATAGGGTTTCAGTTGCGTAGTCATTGAATAGTGTTCACCCCAAATTTTGTTGCTTTCACGTGCGCGCAACATGAGCTGTGGTTAAAAATTGCGCCATAAACACTATTGACCACTGCGTTGTAACGATTACAAAAACGAACGCAATTCAGGTCAACACGAGCTTTTGAAACTGTAAAAAACATTTGAGGCTGCTTTTATATACCCTAGCACCAAATTTTACTTACAAACTCATAAAAATGCGCCGTCGGATAGCTATGCGTTTCTTTTTTTTTTTTTTTTTTTTTGAACAGTATACTAAGTGTATATTTCTCATCAGACAGCAAGGAGTAATAATTTACAACAGTAGCATTTTAGTAACCGAGTGACAGCAAATTAAAATTAAATATGTGATCTTATTCGTTGACCGGAGCTGAATATTAATTGTATCAGTCACATTTGAAATAATTCGTACGCTGTAGATCGATCACGAGATGACAAAAAGACACCGCCGACGGATTGGACATACATTGGACACACATTGGAAACAGATTGGACACATATTGGACACACATCGGACACACATTGGACACAGATTAGACACACATTGGACACACATTGGACACACATTGGACACACGTTGGACACACATTGGACACATATTGGACACACGTTGGACACACATTGGACACATATTGGACACACGTTGGACACACATTGAACACACACTGGACACATATTAGGCATAAACTGGACACACATTGATACATATTGGACACACATTGGACCCACACTGGATACACATTGGACGTACATTGGCACACATTGGACACACATTGGACACACAATGGATACACATTGGAATAACATTGACACATATTGAACACACATTGGATACAGATTGGATACACATTGGACACACATTGGAATAACATTGACACACATTGGACACACATTGGACTAACACTGACACAAATTGGACACACATTGACACACATTGGACATACATTGACACACATTGGACACACATTGACACACATTGGACACATTGGACATTCATTGTTATACACTGGACATACATTGGACATACCTTGAACACACTGGACATACATTGGCCACACGTTGGACATACATTGACATACACTGGACATACATTAGATATACATTAGACATACATTGGACATACATTTCGACACACATTGTACACACATTTGGACACACATTGGACACACATTGAACATACATTATACATACATTGTACACACATTGGACACACATTGTATACTTATTGTACACACATTGGACACGCATTTTACACACATTCGACACACACTGTACACACGTTGGACATACATTGGACAAATATTTGGACACACATTGTACACACATTACAGCACACACTGGACATACATTGGACATACATTGGACGCACATTGGACATACACTGGACACACATTGGACACACATTGGACACTCATTGGAGACACATTGAACATACAATGGACACACATTTGACACACATTGGACATTCATTGGAGACACATTGAACATACAATGGACACACATTTGACACACATTGGACATTCATTGGAGACACATTGAACATACAATGGACACACATTTGACACACATTGGACATTCATTGGAGACACATTTTACATACAAGGATGTCCTTGTTCCGGAGTCCCCAGGGTAAGAGATGTAGAGAGAGATCGAAAAACTCATGGAGAAGAAAACTGGAAACATAAATTAAAATGATAAAGCAGACGTAGAATGATCCTGAGGTGATGGCACAGGACATGAGAAGGTGTCACGTGTTTATTGAAGGTCCACGGTCCTTAGTGGCCTGATGACTATTGATTGACTGATTGATTGATTCACAGATTGATTGATTGTTGTGAATATATGTATAACAAGTATGTGAACGAAGCTCTGTGTAGTTCTTGGGGGACTCTAGTGAGACAAAGAAATATATGGTTACTGCTTCGTCCGTCACGTTGTCAGAGGCGACAAATATGAGGTGGTGAATGGGGCTGGCAACGTCATCATGTAAAACCAATTGCTACAGGGTAATGATGATGATGTGTAGCAAGACTAGGGCAAGCCCAACTGCAGAAAATGTATAAGAAACGTGGGAGAGAGACTACATTGGTGGGGTGGTGAGAGGGGGAGGAAGGGAATTGAGACTCTAAAATGTTGGAAGGGTCAATAAACGTCACATAGAGGTTCATTAACTTCTTCTTTTCCTTGGTTTTTCCTGATGGAGCATTACAGCTGGTCCGCTTGTAGAAAACCTGCATCAAAGTATCCAAATGATCTTTCAACGCGTGTTTCTCTAGCCATTTGTTGTCTATGATCAGATTGCCAGCCACTTGGGCAACTTCGTTTTAGTCTTCCATGATGACACGCATTTATAAATTTGGTCAATGAAAAATATACGTTTATTCAATATTTGTAAACTTGTCCAACTGTTGTCGTTATTCTACAAAGATCCAGCACTTTATTATAGCCTGCAATTTCTTTAGTGATTTTTTTCTGTTTGTCCGTACCTGTTGTAATAATTCTTGACTATTTCGTTGAAAAAAATTCTTATCTCTATCACACTAAATGTAAACCATAATGTTGCCATTCTTTGGAGTCTTATACTTTGTTTTTTTCCCAAACTTAAATAATAAAGGTAGTCGTGAAGCACATTCTGCCGTGTTTGAGTGAATTGTTAGAGACTTCGCTATACTAGGTTCAGCTTGGAGAGGTGACCTTTAAATATTTTTAAAAACTCGGCCTAAAATGACCCGATTATTATGAAATTTGGTGACAATTATGATAACAATATCACTTTTCGAATTTCGAGTCTCAAATTTCGAATTTCACATTTCACGAAACGAATTTTACGCCTTGAAGGTGGCGCTGCATACAACTGTCTGCTGCAAAATCCCTCTGCCGCAGTTCCCTTTCTTGCTGTCTTTATCTCAGGAGCAGAGTCAGGTACCCAATTATAGCTGGGTGGACTGAAGCGGGACGCCATGTGTTTCGAACACGGTGCCTCTGCCGCGGGAGGCCAGCGCCCTAATCACTTTGCCAATCCGACGCTTTCCAAGCTCAAGACTGTTAAATGCAGACAAAGTTCGATGATCCAGAAATGTTTAAATTCTCCACACTTATTATCTCCCCTACTTACTTAACTTTACTTTTCCACTGATGTCATGAATCCTTGTTGGGAGCTGAAGTTTGCTTCCTGGAGCCTAATGGATCGCACTTTCTACTGTGAGCCCGTGTTGCAATAGGATTTCTGCGACAGTGTCTACCCGCTTCTTTGTCTTCCACGTTCTCAGAAACCAGATGTCCCCTACTACAGTCACTATTATTGACTGGCACCTCCCATTTCGGAACGGCATGTTCCAGACACAGAAAAGTTGTTACTAATTTGATCACAGACAATTTGAATTTAGTCCTGTGTAGTTCCTGAAAGAAATTATCAGGAAAATGGCGCAGAAGCCACTTCCCACAACACGTTAAGTATCAGACGCCTAACCTCTAGTTCACCAGTTCCCTTCTCCACTTCTGGGAACTTTTGTTTTTCTAACTTCCCTCTCGCCACATTCATCATCCCCCTCCAACTCTCCAAAGATGATAGGCCTTCAACAAACTCATGTCAAGTCTTCCTGTCACGTGACATCCGCTCAAGATCTTTCCATATCTTCTTCATCTACTTGATGATGATAATAATGACGATGATAATAATGACGATGATAATAATGACGATGATAATAATGACGATGATAATCATGACGATGATAATCATGACGATGATAATCATGACGATGATAATAATGACGATGATAATAATGACGATGATAATCATGACGATGACAATAATGATGATGATAATAATGACGATGATAATAATGACGATGATAATAATGACGATGATAATAACGACGATGATAATAATGACGATGATAATAATGACGATGATAATCATGACGATGATAATAATTACGATGATAATAATGACGATGATAATAATGACGATGATAATAATGACGATGATAATCATGACGATGATAATAATGACGATGATAATAATGACGATGATAATAATGACGATGATAATAATGACGATGATAATCACTTTAGTTTTGAACTAAATATTCTTCCTGAGCAGTTTAAAAAATTGCACGTGAACTAGCATTGTTGCAGAAAGACGAACAGTAGTCAGAAGACCAGTTCTGTAAAGACGGTTGTATTAACGGAAACAATGAGACAGACACTGGCACACAGACAGATGGACGAATGCGTGCACAGATATATCAGAGTATTCACTTAAAACTGACAAATGCACCAACACACAAATATATAAAGATACAAATGCACCAACACACAAATATATAAAGATACAAACGCGCCAACACTCAAATACGAGGTGTGTTCAAATGAAACCCGTCCCAGTGGCTTTATAACAAATATATGTAAGGTACTGTAACTGTACTTTTCTCTGATTGAGGTGATCACTGGCCCAAGACAGTATACATGTTGTTAGGTGTGTAGTGCGAGCGGATGATGGACTGAGTGTGGGTGCGAATGAAGGCGCGAATGTGTTTAGGCTCTTATGTATGTAGACCCTGCAACCCATACACTCACATGCAGTAGTCTAGGATGCTTGGACACTGCAGGCACGTTTCAAAACATTTATTGACGAGAACACACATGGTATCAACAGGAACAGTCAGTGTAAACAAGGTCATGCTGACCGGAAATCGATAGGTATACATTAGGCATTCATCAAGCTGGTAAACATTTGAATATTCGTGCATGGTCAATACAATGTTCTTCAATAAGGACAGTTCGTGGCGTCGCCCTGGGATTACTGACTAAACGCGTCAGATACCTTAATCACTTTGACACATAGGTGCAACTTGGCATTCCCCGCCAATTGCACATTATCAGGCTGTAGTATAATAGCCGAAAACACAGGCCTCGTTCTGACGTCGGCTGTGTACTTGTGATAAGCAGGTTACCATCAACCCTGCAGTAATGCTTATTGTAGACATAAATATGCCGCCAATCTGCGGCTCCCACAATATATCTTCGTCACTGGATTTCTGGATGGTATGAAGACTAATAGTCTTGGATGGCTACCTTGAGCACAACATATAAGTTCTGAAATGGAGGACCGGTGAGCTGCAGTTCACAGACTAGGCAATCTTCTAACATGTTCTGCTACCGAAAGCATAGTAATGGAAAAAGTCGGTATTACCTGTAACCGGGTCCACAGAACTTAACAAGGAACTCTGCTGTCATTCCAACGCACAGAGATTCACTGGGGAAAACTGCCAGTGCAGTCACTTCGAAGATTCTCCCCGAAAAACACAATGGACTCTCGTCCCTTCAGAAACCAGGACACCTCCCGGCTTGCCGGAAGTCTAACTCAACTCCCGCTTAAAAAAACCTGCCCATGGGCATACGCCCGAACTGTCTACCTTTGACCCTAAAGGTCAAACACAATGAATGAATAAACAAGGGAAGACAACCCCTAATCAACCTGACATCGCAGGTAAAGACACAATTATTCTTATGATAAAAACATAAGCAAATAACTTGACAGATGACTCCGTCAAAAATGACAGCAACATATTACTACCACCCCCCTGTAAAAAAAAATGAATTTTTTTTTTTTTAATATGTCCATGAGCAAGATTGCACAAGTATCACTTATGTGCTCATGAAAAAATGAACCTAATATCAGGTACAATAGACGCATAAACAAAGCGTCTGAAGAGGATACAAATCATCTCCCAACATAGGAGAAAATATCTCCTTTAAGCCAAACAAACAAAGGGGGGTACCATTAAAGAAACCTAAGTTGCTGGCAATACCAATCATATATCAAACATTACTAAATACTATAATTATAGCAATATACAAATGTCATGAATTACAATGCTATATTAGCAACATATCACTGATGGATGGACAAAATGAAATTTGTTAAATTATCTAAACATCATCCAAATACATTTGTATTACAACATATTATGATATTAAGGACAGACCTAAGTCTGAAAGTGTATCAGGAAAAACTAGGACACAAGATTTAACTGGAATCATGTGGGCATCTAGACAATATGTCCGCCATCACATTATCCGAACCACGGATAGCTCGCACCGTGAAATGGAAAGGCTGAAGAGCAATAGCATAACGAGTAGATCTCGAGCTCTTCAAATCCTTACTTTGCATAGCCGTAAGAGCTTTTTGGTCGGTTTCCATAAAGAAATGCGCGCCCAGAAGGAACCTTTGTAGCTTAAGAATGGACCAAACCATAGCCAACAATTCACGGTCCAAAACCGAGTAATTCCTTTCTGCCGCATTTAGCTTCCTAGAAATATACATTACAGGATGCAGAGTTCCTGAATATTCCTGCATTAGTGCCGCTCCAATCCCAGTGGAAGAGGCATCACTACGAAGAACAAAAGTCTTATCAATCGTTGGTAGTCTTAAGATAGGATGAGATGAGAACAAATTCTTAACCTGATCCAATGAAGATTGGCATTCCTGGGACCAACGCACCATATTAGGAGAACCTTTTTTCAATAACGATGAAAGTGGTGCCATAATGGAGGACAGATTCTCAATGAATCTTCCATAGAATTGTATCAATCCCAAGAGACTACGCACTTGCTTTTTTGTCTTCGGAACCGAGATATTTAATATCTTTGAAATGTTTTGGTCCTCTGTCTTCAACAGACCATGACCAACTCGATGACCTAGGAAGGAAATTTCACTAAACCCAACAAAAGCTTTAGAGGGTTTTGCAGTCAAACTATGCTCACGTAGAGTAGATAGCAATTCCTTTAGACCCAAATAGTGTTCTTCCCAAGTATCGCTGAAAAGACAGATGTCGTCTAAATATGCGATGACATCTGCACGATCTGATAGAATTCGTCGCATCATGCGCACGAAAGTCGCTGGGGCGTTCATAAGCCCGAAAGGCATAAAATTCCATTGAAACAGACCCCTAGGTGTCGAAAAAGCAGTGAGAGGTTTGGCGTGTTCCGTCAGTGGGACTTGCCAATAACCTTTCGACAAGTCTAGTTTAGTAAAGAATTTAGCTTTAGAAAGTCTAATAAGTAGATCATCTAATAATGGCATAGGTTCAGCATCGAACTTCGTAACTTGATTTAATTTGCGATAGTCAACGCAAAGACGTATGTTATTGTCTTTCTTTCGAACAATAACTATCGACGAAGAATAAGCTGAAGTGGATGGTTCAATTATATATTGCAGTTGAATCATTTCATCCAATTCTTTCTCGACTTGTGCTTGAAAATGAATAGGTATTGGGTATGGTCTTACTCTGATCGGATTACGATCAGTAAGTATGATGTCATGTTCTATGACATCTGTGTGTCCAGGAATGTCGGTAAGGACATCCTGATATGATTGTAGCGTAGAGGATACTTGACGTTGCTCCTCAAAAGACAAGTTCGAAGAGATTGTAACGTCCCTCCACGATTCCGTTGAATTCAGTGGAATCGCAGGAAGAGGTAAGTTAACGTCAGAAAAAATAGTTTCCTCATCCTGTATAACGGACAGGGATGAGATGTGACCATGTTGGACTGGAGAGTCGTCCGTCGCCTGGAAAATAGGCTGCAAATAGTCTGGACGTTCAATAAACTCTGTTAGCATATTTATATGGAAGGTTTTATGCCTTCCATCCACATCGACAATATAGTCGACATCAGAAATTTTCGAGACTATAGTGTATGGACCCTTCCAAGAAATGAGAAGTCTATTCTCTCTTGAGGGCAGTAAGACATATGCTTTGTCTCCAGGACAAAGTTGACGTAGGCGTCTTTTTTTGTTAGCAAATCGCCTAGCTTTTTCTTTCGCAAATTCGGAAGATGAAGTTGCTAACCTGCACGATTCGATAATCTTTTCTCTAAGAGCAATGACATATTCATATGACGATTGTGTATCATCGTCAATATTATCAGAAGTTATCAAATCGTGTAACAAGGACATCGGACCGCGCGGTTGCGCACCAAAGACAAGTTCGAAAGGAGAAAACCCTGTATGCTCGTTGGGAACTTCTCTATAGGCAAAGAGGACTGCAGGTAAAACCCTGTCCCAATCTTCAGGATGATCCTCCGTTATCTTGCCAAGTAAATTCTTTAGTGTCCTGTTAAGACGTTCTACCAATCCATTGGACATTGGATGATAAATACTACTGAGAGACCTTTTAATGTCTAGCGTAGCCATTACCTGAGACATAACGTCCGAAATTAACTGAGTGCCGTGGTCCGACAGTATTTCTCCGGGGAATCCCAGACGAGAAAATATGAGCCAAAGAGCATCAGCGATATCGACAGTTGATATGCTCTTCAGAGGAATAGCCTCTGGCCAACGCGTGCACATGTCCACGCAAGTGAGGATAAATTGGTGTCCTCTGGCTGACTTAATTTTGAACGGACCAATGATGTCTATAGCCATTTTCTGAAACGGCCGAATCGGAATATCTGCAGCCTGAATAGGAGCAGCATGTCTCGGACCTCTAGACTTGACCTCTTGACAAATTTTGCAAGATCGGCAATAAATTCGTATGTCTTTATTAACAAATGGCCAAAAGAAAGACGCAAGGACTCTAGTTTTAGTTCTGGAAAAACCCATATGTCCAGCACACTGAGAATCGTGTGCATGCTGAAGAATTAAGGCTCTCATACACTTAGGCACAAGAATTTGCGAGTGCATAGACTTGTCCGAGTGTTGTACCATCCGTACCAATATACCATTCTTCATAGTAATATATGATTTGTGATTCGTATTTTGATTGGGATCCCCTTTCTTTGCAAGAAGGAAGAATTTCTTCAAAGAAGGATCCTCTTCTTGACGTTTAACAAACGAGTCATGGGAAATCACCAAGTGCTCGTCTTGGCTATCAACTTCATTACTATTATCCGATGAAGTTGGGGGATTAAGAGCTTGAGATCTTGTCACCACTGCATTGACCGTTTGAATGTTTTTTTCCTCCCAACTAGAAATTTGTTGCGGGGTGCATTCCTTAACCCCATGAATACGACCGATTATAAGATCCGCAATAGGATTAGGAAGAAGACATGCATGGACATCTCCTGTGAAGAAGGGAGTGTCAATCCTAATAATAGCAGTAGGATATTCTTCTATGGTCCCATCAAATGTAACACATTTGATTGTTTTTCCAGTGGCACAGCAAGGATCTATCAGAGACTCCCTAACCCCAACGGTAGTACATCCCGAATCGAAAAGTACTGAGACTAGCCTATCATTTATTAGACCTTTATGTAAGATGAGAGATCCTCTCCCATCATGCGCAACTGTAGCAGGTAGAGCAGGAAGAGGGTGACCACAACTTAGAGTAGATACAGTCGATGAGTCGAACAATGTTAAGCATTGGGGCATTCAGTTGCTCTCCCAAAATCGAAAGCACAACCAGTGATAGCCCTAGAGTTACCACTATCATTTACTGTATTACAGGCTCCATCAAACTCTTGTTGTGCAGAGTTTGCCTGTTGGAAAGGTCTTTTTTTGTTAAACCTAGGTCAGCCTCGATTATCATTTCCCCTGTAATTATTTCGACTATCATTTCCCCTGTAATTGTCATCATATTGCCTATTGTAATCATCATTCCGGTTTGAATCCCGGTTTCTAAATTCACCATCGTCATAATCTTGACGTCGAGAATGGTTATCTCGAAAGCTCGAATGGTTATTATTACGATAACCCTTGCGAAAGTGTCTAAGATTATCACCATTAAAATTACGAGAACTACCATCTTGTCTCCAATTCATAGACGAAGAACCATCATGTGTTGGATTACTCCGCTTCTGAGTGTAATTCTGATTACTTCCCCTATTCCAGTTTTGTTGAGCACCCTGAAATTTTTTTTTGAAATTAGGGCCATATGGTGTTGCCGAAGCAGCTGGCAACCCTTCTTTCACTTTAGAATTGCTAACTGTAGCATGGGGATGCGCTGTGGCATACTGACAACAGTATTCCTCCATATCTTTTAAGTTTTTAGGCTTACGCTCATGAAGGAATGCAAGAAAAGAATCATTAACAGATGACAAAACCTTATCTCGCAATAATAAGTCCATTAGACCTTCATATGTTTTCTCAGTCTGAGACAACTCAACCCATCGTGTAAATGTACGACGTATTTTTGTAACAAAATCAGAGAAATCTACTCCATTTTCTGGCAACATTGTCCTAAAACGAAGACGATAGTCTTCTTCTTTTAGTTGGTATTTTTTTAGCAATGCTGCTCTGACAACATCATAATTAGTCCTGTCATGTTCGTCTATTGTCATAAGAGTAGTCACTGTGTCACCTGTAAAAAATTCCATCAGTTGTTCAACATATTTTTCCTTTTTTATGTTATGCGTATCGCATAAAAATTGGAATCTATCTAGATAATCTGCTACGTCATCCTTTAAAGGATTGAAATGAGGCAATTTAATCCTATTAACAAACTCCTTTGTCGTACTCGAAGTTGTTTGCTGAGCACCCGTACTCGCCAATTTCAATTTCTCTAACTCCAAAGTTGCGAGTCTTTCATCAAGTTCCATCTTCTGTTTTCTTTCCTCATGTTCCATTTTTCTAATTTCAGCCTCAGCTTGAAGTTTTCTCTCCTCTGCAGCAGCTTGAGCTTGAATTTTTTTCTCCTCTGCAGCAGCTTGAAGTTTTCTCTCCTCTGCAGCAGCTTGAACTTGAATTTTTTTCTCCTCTGCAGCAGCTTGAAGTTTTTTGTCTTCCATTTCCATCTGGAATTTTCTTTCATCAGCCTGAGCTTTTCTCTCCTCAGCAGCAGCTTGAGCTTTTCTCTCTTCAGCAGCAGCTTCTCTTTGATACCATGTGTGTTCTCGTCAATAAATGTTTTGAAACGTGCCTGCAGTGTCCAAGCATCCTTGACTACTGCATGTGAGTGTATGGGTTGCAGGGTCTACATACATAAGAGCCTAAACACATTCGCGCCTTCATTCGCACCCACACTCAGTCCATCATCCGCTCGCACTACACACCTAACAACATGTATACTGTCTTGGGCCAGTGATCACCTCAATCAGAGAAAAGTACAGTTACATTTTTGGTGGACCAGTTACGTGATAACGCGAATGTCGTGGGTTCGATCCCCATACTAGTTTTCCTTGTACTGAACTTTGGGGTCAGGGAGTATCTGCGCATGCCGAGAGGAAAGAGTGTCTTCCGGGATGATGGAATGCCTGGCGAAAGCCATGACGAAGACGAGTCCTCAGTCTGTTGATCTCTGTGATTTGTTATGGGGAAGCAGATAATTTCTGATATGTTTATTAAGTCTATTAATCTCCAGTGTTCATTCTATAACGCCAGGAGAGAGAGGCGTATGTGTTCTGCTAGTGTTTTTCCCATGCCCAGGTATGAGAACATTTTGCTGAACTTTTTCGTCCTAAGCTTAACTGGGCAGACGTCTACATTATGATTATCGATATCCATATGTCGGGATGTCATGTTACCTGGCAGCATTGTATATGATTGTACGCAGCAGTTAAAATGAAAGAATATGCTGATTCGTGTAGAAACATTTGTGTTTATGAACAAAGCTTCTATTGAAGATTTGCTATACATCCGTATAGTGAGCGATGCTCAAAAGGGAACCAGAAGCTATTTTGGATCCTAACTTTTTGACAGTCATCAATCAGAGAACGGGGAGGCCACTTATTATTAGGTGATGATTAAGAGATCACAGTTATAAAGAAAACCCAATACTGGTGGGTTAACATTGCCTTCAGATAGATTTGCTGAACTTTACCTAAAGGAATCTTCGCTAGGAAAGAGGTTCTGTCTAGGAGTCATGCTTGAACAGTATTCATTAACTGACTCGCTCGGTCAGTAAGGCCTGATGATTATATTGATAAACAGTGGAAATCTTAGTGCTTGTCTACAGATGTTCCATTGTAATGTTATTCAACATGAATGCTAACTTAAGATGGTAGACCATTGATCAACAATATGCTGTTTTTGTCGACCTGTGTTCCTGTAACTATGCTCGTACTGTCTAAGTGTGTGAGTCCTATTAAACAGTATGAAACGACTACAGTAGTCCAGCCATCCTTGACTTCCACCTGTGATTGGAGTTAGTGTCCTGTGCACCTGTCGAACTGTCATCCATTCGCGTAATCATTATTGATGTGTACACTCAATGATTGCATCAGAATATACGAACCTAACGGTACACCTTGTCAGGGCTCCAACAGTCGGTAACCTGACCCATTTAAAGAACATTGTGACTGGACGAGATGTATCACAAAAATCAGTCCTTATTAACGTGGTGAGCGAAGAAGAGACATTATCAACCTTAACAGTATCCCGTAGGGAGACATTTGTGTTCTATCAACTACTAATCCATCTACCTTTAGCATACCATCATCTCTGCTTCTGTATATATGCATTCTCAAAGTCTAAATCTTAATATCTAAAACAAATCTCAAGGAAAAAAATTAGGCTGCCAAGTGTTACCTTATCTCATTACAATTGCCAAAACTTAGTTTGAGATATATTATCAATAGTCAACCTCATCAAATACAACAACAAAAATCAACCATAACTCTATATTTATAATATTTAGGTATATACATGTTTTCGACATGGTAACTGTCTCTGGACACAGAGGTTTGTCAGTACCTTTTTCTGTCTTAAAATATCCGCAGTTAATGTCGTTGATACACTATATCGGACAGATAAGCAGAATTAACCTAAGTAGTAGAGCAAAAATATGCATAAACAAATGTCCCAATGCGATAGTGAAAGACATGTCAATAAGTCAGAGTTTGATGTGCTCGGCTGATTCTTGCCTTTGATGCACCAGTCAAATCGTCAACTCTGTCTGAAGCTATATGCATGCACTAGTACCTGTCCTGGGGCGATAGTGAAAGATATGTGTCAATAAGTCAGAGTTTGATGTGCTCGGCTGATTCTAGCCTTGGATGCACCAGTCAAATCGTCAACTCTGTCTGAAGCTATATGTTATACCCATGTATATCAGACCTAGCAAAATACCCAACATCATTGTCTGAAATTAATGTAGACCTGATTATATAAGTGCCATTACCATCATTTCTCAAGTAAGCAGTACCTACAGCATCAATACTGCAACCATGTCGTATCCCTAGTGTCACTATATAACCATTACAATGGCAAGTGGGGACGCTCATCATCTGTGCAAAGAGAGTTTCTTACTCTACCATAACTTGACTGAGTCTGTATCACATCTCTTTTTCTCTTTTTTTCATTTTACCCTTTGTCTGGTCCTTGAAAAGTATATGCCTGAAATTGATACATCATCAACACACATCTAATGCGATTTATATATATTAATAATTATCAGTCTTGATCCTCTGGTGGGCTGAATCTTGTATCTTGGGAAGAACACTGTTAGGCTTCATGAGATTCTATGTAGTTATTCTACTTTATCACACTCATGAGATTATATGTATTTAATCTACTTTGTCACACTCATGAGATTATATGTAATATGTTTATTTTCTGTATCTGTCGGTTTCAAAGTTCTATACTCTCTCTTTAAAAAGGTTAAGAAGTAATGTGAGTGTCTAAGTGTGCTCCGGAATATCAATATTCACTAAATTAACCACAGAGAAACTTAATTAATTAACTTAACGTTGGGTACTATGCTGATTGTTGTACCTCTTAAGCACTATTGCTGGGCGAGTGCTGCGAATTAGTACTATAGCTGTGTGAGTACTTTACGACGATTACACTAAGTTGGAGATATGTTTTGCAAGTTCCAACAGTGTAATTTCTCTACCGGAGAGGCGACTGTCGTGCTGTGACAAAGTTGGTATTGACTGCTCTGTCGTATTTATAGTCGCTCTGCAGGAGAAAGGGGGCGAACGAATATTTGTATGTTGTTGTAAACCTAGAGACGTTCTGTGTACTTGACGATGATTTCTTTTGAATCTGGCTCGTACATGTTCTTGCGGTAGGCGTAACAACTTCGCTCTTGGTGGTGTATCTGGTGACGAAGGTTGGTAAGGGCGCTTGGTAGCTATACGTATCTCGGTGTTGGTAGTGTCATCCATGCAATCGATGTCACTTTCTTCTCGTTCCGTTATGTCAATTTCTGATTCAACAGGTACCACAGGTGTATCAATGATATTCTTGTTACTGTTTATATGTTCTGCTGAAGGGCTCCGACTATGAGGTGTTGTGTTGCTTCTCGTTGCTTGTTAAGGTCTCCCATCATCACTGTCCCAGCTAGAGTGTATAGGCTGGTGTTGACTTGAAGTTGACGGTGGTAACTGTCGACTCGTATGTTCTTTCGTACGGCTCCTACTATGAGGGGTTATGTTGTTTTTCGTTGCTGGCTGCAAAGGCCTCTCGTCTTCGCTGTTCCAACTGGAATGTGAAGGCTGGTGTTGACTGGAAGCTGACGGTGGTAACTGTCGACTCGTATGTTCTTCTGTAAGTCTCCTACTAAGTGGGGTTATGTTGTTTCTCGTTGCTGGTTGCAAAGGCTTCTCGTCTTCGCTGTCCCATCTGGAATGTGTAGGCTGGTGTTGACTGGAAGATGACGGTGGTAATCTCTGACTGCCATAGTATGTTTGACTTGTTATGGATGTATGGGGTTCTTCATCATGTACAGATAGTGGTGTACTACTATCCCTCTCGTGTAGACGATTATCTCTGTATATCAATCTCTCTCTTAGTTCCGCTGGTGGAATATCATCTTCGTCTTCTGAGTTTTCTCTGCAGCGAGTCAGGCGATGTATAGCATCTTGTAGCTGATCTGGAGTATTACGTTGTTCTTCGTTAGTGTTCTGCTCACCATCTGTGTCGTGTTCACTATGTGAAGTGCTTGACGAGTCTGTAAAATCATAGTAACTCAAAGTTGCTTTTCGTACTGGTCTGCTACTCTGTAAAGCTGGCGGTGCTGTGGGGCGATGATTATCTTTCTTTATCTGTGCTGCGTGTGCTTTGGTGACTATGTTCTTTTCTTCATTCCATAATAATAATTTATAGGTGTTGTCTGTTCCAACACTTTATATCCGTCAAGCCATCGTGCATCACATTTATTATCTCGACCGTTCTTCTTGTAATAAACTTTATCACCAACTTGAAATTGTTCTAATTGAGCTATTTTATCATGCTGCTTCTGCCATTTCTTAAAAGCTTTCTGTGAATTACTATTAGCTATCTTAAGCTTGATAATTTGAGGGTCTTTTCTCTGCTCAGCATGAACATCAAATATGTCTACATCTGTTGTTTGCTTTGTGCCGGTATCTGTTGTGGCGGTGATGTTTTCATCATCTATTCTATTGGAACTTATAATGTTGATCTCCTTTGCATTGTCATTGATATCAGTGAACGCATGTGGATCATCTTCATGTATAATACTAGGCTGATGCGTTCGAGAAAGGAGGTCTGCACATGTATTTTGAGTACCCGGAATGTATTCAATTTTTGTGTCATAGGATTGTAAGTTCATAGAGCATATTTGTAACTTCTTTGGCTGCTCCTGCGTCTTAGTGAGCTTATTTACTAATGGTTGGTGGTCTGTTCTAATAGTAAGTTTGGTACCTCTGATATAAAAATCAAGTTTTTGTATCGCGTAATGTATGGCAAACGCTTCTTTCTCTGTTGTCGACCATCGTTTCTGTGTTTTAGAGAGAGCATGTGCCACAAATGCTATAGGCATCTCATTAGGAATTTCTGGTATAATAGGTGTCTCATTTTCTTCTCTGCGTTGGACCAAACAAGAGCCTATTGCTGTATCTGAAGCATCCGTATACAAGATCATTGGGCGAAATATATCTGGATGTGCGAGCAGTGGTATCTTTGTAAGTGCTTCCTTAAGGTAATCGAAGGATTCTTGGCATTCTTTTGTCCACTTAAATCTTGAATATTTCTTGGTAAGGGCAATGAGTGGTTCAGCGGCCTTTGAAAAGTTAATAACGTGGCGTCTGTAATATCCACAGCAACCAATATACGCTCGTACCTGCTTTACTGTTGTGGGGGCGGGCATTTTTCTTATTGCTTCTACTTTATCTGTGTCCGCGCGAATACCATCTTTGTTGACTATAAACCCTAAATACGTTGTTTCTGTTTTTAGGAACTCGCATTTACTTAGTTTGAGTTTAACTTGGTGGTGTCGGAGGCGATCAAAAACCTGTTCAACCTTCTTTAGATGGTCATCCACAGTACCTGATGTGTGAATAAGTACATCGTCTATATAAGCTAATGCAAAAGAATGCATCCCTTGTAGAACTTTGTCCATCAATGCCATATATGTCGCGGGACTTCCTTTCAAACCAAAAGGCATAACGTTCCATTTTTAACTACCCATGTGTGTACAAAATGTTGACTTTTCTTTCGCTGCTGGTGTCATAGGAATACACCAAAGTCTTGAGCGTGCGTCCAATGTAGTGAAGTGTGTAGAATGTCCAAGTGTCGCTAAAATATCATCTATGCGTGGCAATGGATATGAAATCGTTTTTGTAATTCTGTTCAGTGCTCGATAATCGCAACAGAATCTACTCGTTCCGTCTTTCTTTGAGACAATCACTATTGGTGACGACCATGCTGATCTCGATTTCTCTATAACTCCTGCATTCAACATGTCATTTATGGCTTTTTCCACTATTTCACGGTTTTTCAATGGAATGTGGTATGGTTTCAAACTAATGGGTTCTTCTGTTGTAGTTTGAATGTCCATATGTACTGTGTTAGTTCTGCCTAACTCCATATCTGTTAGTGCAAACACATCCTGGTGTTTAGTAACGAACGTGGTGAGTTTGGATTTATGCTGATCATCCACTTTCAATGTGGCCAATAACTGTGACAACCGATCAGGTGTGTCATTTCGTCTGTAAGACTCATTATTTGTCCAAGGTGTTTTAACATACGTATTATGCTCTTCAGTTCTGTAAAAGTTCCTTCTTCTGTCTTGTTCTCTCTTAGAATAATCATAAGGTTTAAACCATCTGGGCTCTTCTTTCTGACAAAATGATTTATTTGTATATCTCGCAGTGGGTTTTCGCCATGGAGTATGCTTTTCATATGTTCTATATACATTCCGTCTGCTCTGTCGTTTACTACGACCGTATTCAAAGGGATTTGAATATCTGAACTCGTATCCTTGATACAGTGGTTTGTTTGAGTATCTTGTATTGGGTTTCCGCCATGGAGTATGCTCTTCCTCTGTATTATAAATATGACGTCTACTTTGTCGTTGACTACGACAGTATTCAAAGGGCTTTGCTGAAGTTGGTGGTATATGGTGGGTAACAAGATTGACATAATGAACTTGTCCTGTGCTATCACCTGGTCTTCTATATATTCCATCCTGTGCTCTTCTTTGGATCACTTGATTCACTCTCCGTGCATAACTATAATATTCATCTTTCTTCGCACCTGCATTTATGTGTTCAGGTTCATTTCTGCAAGCTTTTTTATACAGTGTATCATCTTGCTTATTATGTTTCCTCTCTCCGTGTGTTTGCGTAACATGATTATTAGGTATATGTTTTGCGTCATTCATCGTATACCTATGCAATGTTTGTTGACATCTTCTTCCCTTATTATTCTGCTGGTCATCAATTCTGTATCTGTCCACTATTCTATTTGATTGGCCCATCTTCCTTGTTGCTCGTGTATAATGCCTAACTCCATATCTGTTAGTGAAGTGGTTAACATCTGTACTCTGCCAATGACTTTTTCTGCCAGAGTCGGTAGGGTAACCTGGGGCATGTCTTTGGGATATGCGTGGAACGGGGGAATAATGGTTTCGACTCTGACTAACTTCAGGTATCTTACTGTTCTTGGTAGCAGTTAAGGACGATCTTTGTACTTTAGCAACTATTGTTCCTCTGTGTATCGTTGTAGTCTGTCCCGACGTGTTTATAATCATGACCGGGAAATCACGTGTGGATGAAACTTGTGCGATACCTTCTGTGAAAAACATGAGGGGTTCATCATTTATATCCTCATTCTCCAAAGGTTCAATTTGTACTGTCTGTCCTGGTTCAATATAATTAGAACACTTAATTCGTCCTCTGGCTATCACAAGTGTGTTAGGCTGTACTGTGACTGGAGTCGCAAACCGCACCAAAGATGCTATGTGTATATCGTCTTGTAATTGTATGTACTCCCCATTAATATTGATCTTGTTCAGGTCGAAATATATCCTAGCGTTGTGAGAGGTAAGAAAATCTCTACCTAAAATGAAATTTCTGGACATCCCACGTGTAATTATAAAGGGATGTGTAATCTGTTGTTGTCCTATGTGGAACTTGATATATGCTGTACCACAAGACTTCAGAGATTCTCCTGTCACTGATGGCATAAACGTGTTTGAAGGTCGAAAAGGTACAAGGTGTTTGATTTGTTTGTATAACTGTTCTCTAATCAAACTTACTGAAGCGCCAGTGTCAACAAGTGCGCGATAATTTTTGTTATGAATCTTGATGAGGCATGAACTAGGATCTGGGGTAATATTTATGGAATGTATTTGTTGTTGCGGTGTCTTTTCAGGAAAAGGTGTTAGATGTGACACCATATTGTTGTTGTTTATGTTTCCGGACCTCCGATGAAGGTAGTTGTGTTCTTCATTTCCTTTACAGTCATCACTAACAGTCCTGCTTAGTGATTGACTGTTCCGTTTCCCTGGTTGTACATTCGTGCTCGTCTGGTACTAAAGTTGGATGGTGTGTGCGCTCCTCGGAAATTTTGAATATGCCCACGAGTGTTACTATAATTGTTGTAATCCTGCTGGCGTAGGCGAGGATGTTGTTGTCGGCACTCAGGGGCTATGTGTCCTCTAAAACCACAATTGAAGCAAATAGGGATATTAACCTGGTGTATGCTCTGCTGTCTGGGAAAATGTCGAGGATAATTTGTGTTTATCTGTCCCTGGTTTTCCATCCGGCTTGGGCGACGCCAACGCGAGCGGGAATGTCCACTCTCTCTCGGTTCATGTTCTAATTGTGACTCAACTATTGGCTCTTGCTCAATACATTGATTAAATCTCGTTTGAACATTTTCCTCTGTAATCGCTATCTGGATCGCTTCATTTATTGTATTGGGATCCTTGCGAATCATATGGAATTTTATACTACTGCCCAACAGTCCGTCAATAAAGATTCCTACCAGATGCTTCTCTAGGTCTGGTGATGCTGTCAACCCATTCAGGAATGCCTCCTCTGCCAAATTTAATAACTTCTCTGCATAAGATTGTATAGGCTCGTTACGTTGTTGTTTGATGCGGCGAAGCAATGACCACGCATGTTCCGTATTAGTAATGTCACTATAGCGTTTCGTTAACTCTTTCTTCAATGACTCATGTGTCTCAGTTGGATATGTATTATCACGTCTCCTTAGGAAGTCAGTAACGAGAGAGTCAGATGAAAAATATAGTATCTTCTTTCGTTCCGTATCTGTGCTTGCGTTTATCATAGTAGCAAATCTGTCTGCGTCTTTCATCCATCTTCTGAATACTTTCGAGTCTCCTTTAAATGGGGTTATCACTGATCTGATCTGATTATATTTTGCGTATAAGTCAACATTATATAACGTCTCAGTAATACTCTTGAGTGCAGCCATAGTTGGTTCTTGCTCCTGTGATGGTTAAGCAAATATCGGCTGTTGTTGTTGTTGCTGTTGTTGTTGGTACACTATATCTCCTTGTGAAGTAGCCATGTCACTCGAGAAGGGCTGGTCACGGTGCCAATTAGGTAATGTGTAACCGTGCTGAGAACTGGTTATGGCATCAATTAGGTAACATGTCACAGTAGGGGTGTTATCAGAGAACTGGTACAAAGGCACCAATTAGGTAAAATGTGACCGCGCCTGCGTCTTAGGTGGTGGTGTTATTAACTTTCAACAAAGTACTTTCTTTTAACTAGGTGGCAGATGGCAGGCCTAGTTGTGTGACTCACAACAGTCTCCTTGTATATCTTCCAAGTTTTAAGTTAGAAGTGTTTGGTACTGGCCATCTCCACCAGAGTTGACAATTCTTGGATGAACTACTTTCCTTCTTACTTTCAACCCTTGGCTCGTTCGTACCCTTCTTTGTTGTTATTCCGTGAATGATCGTACAGTGATTTTATTATAGTAATTGATGATCAGGCATTCAACAACATACCTTCATGGATCAACTCAAGCATTTGTTTGTTCTCTTACAAAATCCTATTTATTTACATGTAATATAAATATATTTCAAAGATGCAGGTAATTCTTCATATAGAGCACACCTGCAGTCATATCATAGTTACCTCAAGTATACATTCTGTATCTCAAAAGTATGTAGGCATTTAATCCCCTTTGTGCTTATCTTATCTCAAAGTACTTATTTAGCTTCCTCAAGCTCTATTTCATTTTGCTTAATCTGCCTCAAAACTCCTGATCAACTTTATGCAAAGTACTTTGTATTTCTATTCCTCTGGTACATCCTGGGCATTCCATTGCTTCTCTTCTTTAAACTTCTCGTCCAGTACCATTTCATTTACTCATTTTTCTAACATATCGTCTTGTGATTTCTCTGCTGCGAGTCAGGAAAATGTTCATCAAAGTGCATAATGTAATAATTCATAAAAGGTCAATACTTACAGGTGATTCCCTGAATCTTTCCTGTGAATACACTCACTAGTGACATTTTAAAACAAATTCTCTTAAGTAGCATTTTTCTCTGATTATGAAACTTCTTAGTTTACTCATACTGTTCTGACTAATCTTTATCACATCCTCCGAATTTCCTTGGACTAGCATCTCCTAACTTATCTATGTACTTTATGAGTTTACTTTGTCACTTCTAATCTATCTGTGATAACTTCTACAGATCTTATCAAACTTGTGGCAACCGCACAACATTCTTGTTTCTTCATCTTCAGAAATACACGACCGCACACTTGCGAGCCGTAAACTGTTCTCCCCTTGACTTCTAGTAAATGCTCAGCTGATCTGTCCCTGTTTACCAGCTAAAACCATTGGCCGGACTTATTTCCACTCACTGGAAAAAATTGCTCACGCTTTTACAACGTAAGCAAATTCAGTGAACTATCGTCTGTTATTTTTAGACTTCTCTCACTCTGTTCCCGTGTGTATGTTTTCCTCAACTCACTAAAACCTACAAGGGACTTAATTCTACGTTATCTTCCTTTGACGTTTTAACTGAACACCATATTCTCTTTTTTTAAAGCTTACTACAAAATCGTTACATGCTAATTTTCTCAACCACAATTGAGAACCCACTAAATCTGCTTATCTCTAATTCAAGACTTTTATCCATCAACCGCAATATGCAGAGTTTCCTCCTTTTTCTCAAAGCATCCCTTCACTCATTTTATCTCCTTTCAACTAAAACAAATAGTCTGTATCCAAATCCATTCATATTTCCTAAACCATTTTTCTACACTCTCTTACTTGACTAAAACCAAATCAACGTTCATATAAACCTTGCTTGAAGCACAAATAATGCTTTGGGCAAACCCAACAGTGACACCCATATCGGTAAGGAATCAGCAACTGGATCAGACAGATGCCTTCACATGCCTAGGGTGCATAATAACACCAGACGGCGGAGCAGGCAGAGACATCAACAACAGAATGAACAAAGCAAGAACAGCCTTTTTTGGCTTGGGCAGCATCTGAGGGCCCTCTCAGTACAGCACGGGCACAAAGTTGGGATTGTATCAGAGCTGTGTGCTTTCTGTGCTTCCCTGTGGCGCGGAGAGCTGGAGAGTTACAGAGAAGGAAATGTCGAAATTGTCCTCTTTTCACACAACATGCCTGAGAAAATTCTCCGAATCTTTTGGCCGAATACCATCACCAACCAAGATCTGCTTACTCGGAGCAAGCAAGAGGACATGCACACCATCATAGCTGGAAGACGCTGGGTCTGGGTTGGCCATGTCCTCAGGGGAGACCCCGGTGCCATCACGGGAACAGCTATGCTATGGACCCCTGAAGGAAAACGAAAGAGAGGCCGACCAAAAACAACTTGGCGGAAGACTGTGGAGGCTGAGATGCAAAGGGTGAACCAGGGTTGGGCACTGTACGAAGGATGGCCGCCGACCGAGCAAAGTGGAATCAATTTGTTGTTGCCTGTCACGAAGTGGTTTTAATTTTATAGAGTGTGCCTGAATGAAAGCAAGACCCTAGTATGAGAAAGTCTGAGAAGATAGAATTTAGATGGAAAATGACATGCCTGTGGACAGGTGAGACTATTGGCTCAAGAGATAGACCCAGGATTTGAATCTCCCCCTGCCGCTTCGTGACTAAAAAAAATGGCTATAGTCTCCCCACCTCTGACTGCCTTGAAACACAAGGAGATAAGGTGTATAATTACGACCACAAACACCACTATACAGACAACATAGAGTAAGTATAGTAAAGAATAGAAGCTGATCCAGTAAATAATATATGTATATATTTATTTACATACAAGGAAAACATAAAATGGCATATTACGTCATCAAGTCAGTCGATAGCGTGCACTGTTGCACGGCCTGGAAAACAAGTAACAATTAAATTGAGAGACACGAGAGACAAGAAAAACCCCAAATCACATTCACTCTTTCTGTCACCCTGCTGAGGAACAATAAAAATGGTTAGTGATTTAAACCAATTCTAATGTGGTGGGGCTGTCAACTTTTAGCCTCCACTCTCTAACACTAATAAATTTCTACTGTCTTAGTCCTGGTGACTTCTTCCTCAACGAACGGCTACACAGCTTTCTACTAGTTAGGCGATAGGCGCCTATAACTACACCACAAGAAATGCTAAAAATAATAGACTTGGTTTTTCGAACGCAGACTCAGTGTCTATCCGTCCAATGGATACTGAACCGACCCTACTGGTCCTGTCTATTTCCTCCCTCCTTCTTTATCTTTCTCTCTTGATCTCAGTGTCTCTCTAACACTCGAGGGCTGATGATGCGGCGTCTCCGTTACTCTCTTCTCGATTTCTATCAGGACCTAGGTATGGTAACCCTGTCACCTGTTCCTGAATTTGGTGATGACGATGCTGTTCAGGTATCAAGCCTGAGGTGCTTGATAAACTGTCGACAAAACTTCTCTGCTGCTGAATAGCTTCCCTCTTGTAACCCGCTCCGGAGTTAGAGGAAAAAAACACAGCCTTGATTTCAGGCTGTACAAAAATGAAACTAGTCTCCCGGCCACCTGCCGTTGCTAGAGACTATAATAGCGATGCTCTCGGCTGTATGATAAATCAACCTCGGTCCAGCTGAAGCATAGGGACTTCACTGCCAGAGACCATAGGGTAATTTTCTTTTGCTCCTGACGATACTCGAGTACACTGACCCTGAGATATGTCTTTTGCCGTGGATAATTTTATTTGACAAAATTATGCTCCCCACTGTTTCCGCCGTGACTCGCTGAAATTAAAAGAAACAGCGTCTAATGTACACCCTCTCTAAAATCGCTTATCTCTAACATATACGATACATAAAATAATTCTATACACGTGTCTCTTCATTCTCACTTCTTCTCCCCTTTCTCTCGTTCTTTACAACAATACATAATACTATCCCACGTGGCACTAAAATCACACTTATCCTCCCCTTCTTTCGTTCTTCTCACAATACATAAAATACCACTATCCCACGTGGCCTCTTCATCCCCCCTCCTTCTACTAAAATCTGCCAGGTAAAATAAACAAAACCTCCCGACACTGTCTGACACGTTACATGGCCGTTACGCATGGCCGATCACGTGTTCAAACTTGACAAAAATAGGGAAATCCTTTTTTTAACATTTACACATGAGGTTTCCCGGCTTGCTCCAAAATTAAATTAAATCTCGCTATAGGAATAGTTTCCTCCCCTAAGCAGTAGAATTCACTTACAGCGTAAATCTGAACCCTCCGACAATATTTCTCACATTTTAGGCTCAGTAAAATTAACGAACACACCAGGAATTTCCCCATAAATTACATTAGTAAATACACAGAAATAAATGGTGGTTTTACATAACATTCCACAAATATGGGCACACGTGTTTCTCACAACTTCACACACTCCTATCTATTGCCAAAATCATAGAAAGAATAAGCACACTGTTGCATTACGTCGTTCTTCAAAAATATGATAATGGATGGCACTATCGTTTATTTTAAAACTGAAACGTTAATCTTTACCTAAGGGCGAATTTCTGAAAAACCCACTAATAAGTAAAACGATTAATAAAATAGCTACATACCGATTATCGTTTGTTTTTCCCACGGTGGAGAACGATAATTATGACGTCCTACGGCCAGGCAATTATTTTTCAAAGAGACCGAATCTCCGTTTTCTGTCTCAATATATACAAGAGAAACCGCCCACGCGGATTTCCTTTCCTACGCAAATCGCGGACCAATGGCAGCGCTAGGAAAATCAAAATACCGCGTGTCCGCAAAATTGCGTCACATTACGTGATAACCTCGTGCTACTGACGCGTCATACAGGAGTGCCCGAAAATATCGATTTTCGTAAACAATGGAATCTACGGGAATCGCGAAAAATTCAGAAGAGGGTAAAGCTGATGCTAGAATAAAATAAACCTACCATCATAAAACGAACCCGTTTAAGTTTCCTACTCAAAATTACCAAACACGATATATATTCACATGAGAAGAACCAAGGCAAACCCCATATAATTACAAAAGAGAAGAGAAATGGTGAAAACTCAAACTAGAACCACAGAATCGGGCCTGTTAAAAGTCAGAATTACAGTGTAGCGTCACATAAGTCCCCCCTTTCAAGTACGGGAACCGTGCTCAATCACTGAAATCTCTGGGTTTCATACTGGTCCGCATCTAGATCTACATCCCGATCTAATCACTGTCATAATTAGCATTATCATACAGGCCCATCTCCATATCCTTTAGAATCTTGGCAAGCCCTGGATCGTGAGGGTCACGCCATGGGATTTCCTCCTGGCGACTGCAACATGACTGGTCGCCCTTCCTCCTCCCTCTCATGTGTTTCCTTCGCCCACGAATTTTCCTGGCGGCGCGTGGTAAATAATGATTACCAAATGGTGCGACCTCCCAGTGTTTTGAAACAGTCTGACTGGCTTGGCCAGACATCGCCGTAACAGGGCGTAACTGTTTGCGGTTGACTGAAGATCCGCGCGCGTGTTCCTTCTTGTCAGTATTTCCCTCCCTTGAGAGATGTAATACCATCGGGGGCCTAATTCCCGACGACAACGAAGATACTTCTGAAGTAAGAGGCGTCACCACTGTTTGGCGATTAGGCTGAACAGGGCTGACAGGCGAATACGCCTCTGTACATAACATTCCACTGTCTTTAGAGGCGTCTCTCCTCCCCATCGCAAGACAAGGATGTTTGAGCTCCCGTGGGGCTCCGTGAATTTGGGGCTTTCCCTTTTCACTTTGCTGGCCTGCAGTAGGCCCCCTTGCGTTAGCAAGGATCGGTGTGGTTGGGTTCCCCAAAACTAAGTAAGGGCTTCCCAGGATGAAATCATGTGCTGGCTGTGCCATTACAGCTGCCTTGATGGTACCAGACACAAACTTGCATTTCACCTCAATATTGGCTACAGGCAGACGCTGTGAGATCCCTCTTCTCAAAATTCCACCAATCTCAACTCTTTCTCCTGTCCATTGCCCTGGTTTCACCAAATGACGAGCGACGATACTGGGGTAAGTAAGCCCGCTGTCAAACAAACACGTAGTGGCCGTCCCATTCACTACGGCTGGTCCACTGTTAGAGAACAACTTCTCTGCCTGGACTGGTTCCCATTTATTCCCTTTAGTCCATTTCACCGGTCTTAAACAAGCTGCATGGTGAGCTGGGGGTTTGTTCATGCACCGGGATGTCCAGTGGGAAGTGGTTCTACAATTCTGACAATACCTCTCATTATCGCCCCTGTTCCTAGCGGGTTCCTGAGAGGTTGTTGTCGGTGCTCTGTTATGCTGCTGGGGGCGCAAGTTATAACCAGAATGAGGCTCCTTGCGAGAAGGCCCTGGTTGCTGATGAGCTGGGGAAGTAGCCGGCTGCGATGATGAAGCTTCCTTGTCTGGGGCTGGCAGGTCTGGGTTTTTCCGTTTCTGTCCCAGTACTTCGGCCTGTGCTGTCTGGTACCTTTCCGCGAACACGATAATCTGATCAAGTTGCTGGGCACCCTGCTCTGCCAGATATCGCCTCAAGTCGGGGGACATGTTTGCCTTAACTTGTTCACACAGAACTAACTCCTCCAACCCTTCAAAAGTTTTTGCCAGTCCTGACAGTTCCCTCCAGCGAGTTAAGTAATTTCTCACCCGCTCGGCAAATTGTGCGAAACTCTCGCCCTTCTCCGGCCTGCTCTCCCTGAACATGGTTTGGCATTTGCGGGGTGTCCACTGAAACCTTTGCAACAAAGCGTTTCGCAGTGCCTCAAAGTTGTTCTGGTCATCTATGAGCAGCTTGTTGTAAACTTCATACGCATGACCTTTGAGCGATTGTGATAATTTCAGACACCAAAGACTCTCGTCCAACCCGTATGCCTTTGCCATTCTTTGAAATTTCTCCAGGAACACGTCAATCTTTTCATTCCCATTAGGGAACGACTCAAATGGGAAGCTCATGGCTGCCACCCGGGGCCCTCCGTTTCCTGAGGTGTTTGTCGCCCCTGCTCCAGGAGAATCTCCATTAGCTGAACTGCCTTCTGAAGAGCGGTACTGCAGTTCCAGAGAACGCAGGGCAAGTTCATGCTGTCTTTCTGCTGCCTTCTCCTCCTGGGCTTCCAATTTCCGAAGTTCCATCTCGGCCTGCCTCTCCGCTGCTTCTGCGGCGGCGGCCCTCTCTTCTTTCGCTGCTTCTGCGGCGGCTGCCCTGTCCTCTTTCTCTTTCTCCCGCTGAATATGCCTATCATTTTCCCTTATCAGGTAGGCCTTAGTCTCCTCCTTATCCATTCCCATGTCCTGAGCAGCTTCTCGCCAGGCAGCTCGTAACTTGGCCATATCCGCCATCTTACCTGTAAACTGCTGTAAGTTCACAAATACAGAGAAATAACAGAAAAGGAAAATAGAAGGAACAACCTGTTACGAAATATAAAATACTCCCTCTATAACCGCGGTTCCAAAAACCCGACCTCAGACTAGCACCAAGTCTGAATAATAACCTAAAAAAAATTTAGTTAAGAAGCTACCAAAAACTAAATTATCTTCCTGTTAAAGAAAAATATGTCGGTATGCCATCAATTACCACTAAGTCATATACATCAAAATTACCACAAATCTACTAGACTGCAACCTGTGGAAAACCTATAACTGGATCAGTTCTAGTAGCTCAAGTCTAGGGGATATTTAAAGAAACTCTATTCTCAGAAAACTTTCTATAGAGACAATCTATGAATGTAGATCACAGAATTGATCTCAACAGAATGATCCACCGGACGATTGCCGCCCACTTGTCACGAAGTGGTTTTAATTTTATAGAGTGTGCCTGAATGAAAGCAAGACCCTAGTATGAGAAAGTCTGAGAAGATAGAATTTAGATGGAAAATGACATGCCTGTGGACAGGTGAGACTATTGGCTCAAGAGATAGACCCAGGATTTGAATCTCCCCCTGCCGCTTCGTGACTAAAAAAATGGCTATAGTCTCCCCACCTCTGACTGCCTTGAAACACAAGGAGATAAGGTGTATAATTACGACCACAAACACCACTATACAGACAACATAGAGTAAGTACAGTAAAAAATAGAAGCTGATCCAGTAAATAATATATGTATATATTTATTTACATACAAGGAAAACATAAAATGGCATATTACGTCATCAAGTCAGTCGATAGCGTGCACTGTTGCACGGCCTGGAAAACAAGTAACAATTAAGTTGAGAGACACGAGAGACAAGAAAAACCCCAAATCACATTCACTCTTTCTGTCACCCTGCTGAGGAACAATAAAAATGGTTAGTGATTTAAACCAATTCTAATGTGGTGGGGCTGTCAACTTTTAGCCTCCACTCTCTAACACTAATACATTTCTACTGTCTTAGTCCTGGTGACTTCTTCCTCAACGAACGGCTACACAGCTTTCTACTAGTTAGGCGATAGGCGCCTATAACTACACCACAAGAAATGCTAAAAATAATAGACTTGGTTTTTCGAACGCAGACTCAGTGTCTATCCGTCCAATGGATACTGAACCGACCCTACTGGTCCTGTCTATTTCCTCCCTCCTTCTCTATCTTTCTCTCTTGATCTCAGTGTCTCTCTAACACTCGAGGGCTGATGATGCGGCGTCTCCGTTACTCTCTTCTCGATTTCTATCAGGACCTAGGTATGGTAACCCTGTCACCTGTTCCTGAATTTGGTGATGACGATGCTGTTCAGGTATCAAGCCTGAGGTGCTTGATAAACTGTCGACAAAACTTCTCTGCTGCTGAATAGCTTCCCTCTTGTAACCCGCTCCGGAGTTAGAGGAAAAAAACACAGCCTTGATTTCAGGCTGTACAAAAATGAAACTAGTCTCCCGGCCACCTGCCGTGGCTAGAGACTATAATAGCGATGCTCTCGGCTGTATGATAAATCAACCTCGGTCCAGCTGAAGCATAGGGACTTCACTGCCAGAGACCATAGGGTAATTTTCTTTTGCTCCTGACGATACTCGAGTACACCGACCCTGAGATATGTCTTTTGCCGTGGATAATTTTATGTGACAAAATTATGCTCCCCACTGTTTCCGCCGTGACTCGCTGAAATTAAGAGAAACAGCGTCTAATGTACACCCTCTCTAAAATCGCTTATCTCTAACATATACGATACATAAAATAATTCTATACACGTGTCTCTTCATTCTCACTTCTTCTCCCCTTTCTCTCGTTCTTCACAACAATACATAATACTATCCCACGTGGCACTAAAATCACACTTATCCTCCCCTTCTCTCGTTCTTCTCACAATACATAAAATACCACTATCCCACGTGGCCTCTTCATCCCCCCTCCTTCTACTAAAATCTGCCAGGTAAAATAAACAAAACCTCCCGACACCGTCTGACACGTTACATGGCCGTTACGCATGGCCGATCACGTGTTCAAACTTGACAAAAATAGGGAAATCCTTTTTTTAACATTTACACATGAGGTTTCCCGGCTTGCTCCAAAATTAAATTAAATCTCGCTATAGGAATAGTTTCCTCCCCTAAGCAGTAGAATTCACTTACAACGTAAATCTGAACCCTCCGACAATATTTCTCACATTTTAGGCTCAGTAAAATTAACGAACACACCAGGGATTTCCCCATAAATTACATTAGTAAATACACAGAAATAAATGGTGGTTTTACATAACATTCTACAAATATGGGCACACGTGTTTCTCACAACTTCACACACTCCTATCTATTGCCAAAATCATAGAAAGAATAAGCACACTGTTGCATTACGTCGTTCTTCAAAAATATGATAATGGATGGCACTATCGTTTATTTTAAAACTGAAACGTTAATCTTTACCTAAGGGCGAATTTCTGAAAAACCCACTAATAAGTAAAACGATTAATAAAATAGCTACATACCGATTATCGTTTGTTTTTCCCACGGTGGAGAACGATAATTACGACGTCCTACGGCCAGGCAATTATTTTTCATAGAGACCGAATCCCCGTTTTCTGTCTCAATATATACAAGAGAAACCGCCCACGCGGATTTCCCTTCCTACGCAAATCGCGGACCAATGGCAGCGCTAGGAAAATCAAAATACCGCGTGTCCGCAAAATTGCGTCACATTACGTGATAACCTCGTGCTACTGACGCGTCATACAGGAGTGCCCGAAAATAGCGATTTTCGTAAACAATGGAATCTACGGGAATCGCGAAAAATTCAGAAGAGGGTAAAGCTGATGCTAGAATAAAATAAACCTACCATCATAAAACGAACCCGTTTAAGTTTCCTACTCAAAATTACCAAACACGATATATATTCACATGAGAAGAACCAAGGCAAACCCCATATAATTACAAAAGAGAAGAGAAATGGTGAAAACTCAAACTAGAACCACAGAATCGGGCCTGTTAAAAGTCAGAATTACAGTGTAGCGTCACATTGCCCTACAAGACTCCACCAGGCGTAATGGCCACTGACTGCTTTGACGGTCGGCGGCTAAGGATCAAAGAAGAAAGATATTCAGATTAACAAAATCCTTTACATACAGACAAATACATCAGAGCGGTTACGTGCAGACATTTACACCAGAGCAGACAGATATGATGCCACATATGTAGAGACCAATAAATGAAATCATTTACATACATTTAATTAAACGAGATCATTTACATACAGGCATATAAATGAGATCATTTATATATAGAAGTATGTTAGACGAAAAGATCAGAGAAGAACAAGCGGGTTTCAGGCCGAAACGATCATGTATTGATCAAATATTCACGCTAAGAACAATTATAGAAGAATCAGTGGAAATGCAATCGCCACTTATTATCACCTTCGTCGATTTTCAAAAAGCCTTTGATAGTCTACACCGCCCATCATTATGGAAGATACTTACAATCTATGGTTTTCCAACAAAATATGTGAATATAATCAAAGCGCTATATGACAATGCAAGATGTTGTGTTAGAACAAATAAAGGGAATACAGAATGGTTTACAGTAGAAACAGGGGTGAAACAAGGCTGTATTATGTCACCACTACTTTTTGGAATAGCTATTGATTGGGTTATGAGAAACTATACCCACAATGAACAATTAGGTATAAAATGGACAAATGGAAAATTCCTGGGGGACCTGGATTTCGCAGATGATTTAGCATTCTTAAGTTCAACACCCAGACAATCCCAAGAAGCAGTAAATAATTTGTGTCATCTCTCGGTTAAAATAGGTCTCCAAATAAATGCCTCTAAAACTAAAGGTATGAACTTTTCTAATGAGACCTTTGATATCATCTTTAACGGGGAAAAACTACAGAAAGTTGAAAGTTTCAATTATTTAGGCAGTAAAATGACTCAGGATGGTGACACAACAAGAGAAATCCATACTAGAATTGCTTTGGCAGCTAGCGCTTTTAATAGATTATCTAACATTTGGAAATTACGATCATTGAATATACATACCAAGCTTCGTCTGTTTAATTCAAATGTTATCTCAGTGTTAACATACGGCTGTGAGAGTTGGAAAATAACAAAATCATTGGAGAACAAGCTGAATACATTCGAGAACAAATGTCTTAGAAAACTCATGAACATCAGTTGGAAAGAATTCAAGACTAATCGACAAATAAGAGAAGACTCTAGGCAGAAATATGTCTCCGACTATATAAGGAAAAGACGATGGTCATATATCGGTCATGTCCTACGAATGCAAAACAACAGAATACCACTACAGGCGCTCACTTGGGTTCCTGAGGGTAAGAGGAAAAAAGGAAGACCAAAAGAAACACTCAGAAGAACAATAATAAGAGAAGGAAGAACGTTGGGCCTAAATAATGTGCAAGAGCTAAGAGGAGTGGCGTCACAACGAACAACCTGGAGAGCACTGGTTTCTGCCTTATGCGCCGTGTTTGGTGCTTAAAGAATTTATTATTATTATTATATTAGAGCATGGACATTCAGACAAATAAGCAAGATAATTTACGGACAGACAAATAAACCAGATAGTTTACTTACAGACAGATAAATTGTGTCATTTATATACAGACATATAAATTAGATCATTTACATACAGGCAGATAAATTAGTTCATTTACATACAGACAGATAAATAAGACCATTTACACACAGACAGATAAATTCGACCATTTACATACAGACGGAGAAATTCGTTCATTTACATACAGACAGATAAACGAGTTCATTTACATACATATAGATAAATTAGTTCATTTACAAACAGACAAATAAATTATATCATTTACACACAGACATATTAACGAGATCATTTAAATAGAAATGCATACAAAAGCTTTTACATACAAACGGATACACCAGAACACATGCATACAGATGAAAAATCAGAGCAATTACAAACGGACAGAAACATTTCCACACAGACAGATAATTATGAGTATTTACACACAGACAGAATGATCTGTACTCTTGCTAACACAAGGACGAGCGAACTTACAAAGGAGCAAAAGTAATTAAGGGCAGACAGATGGATAGAGGTACTAGCACAACACAGTTGACACTGGAACACAGAAAGCCCAAACAGACCCTGAAATGAAGAGATATTATTTGAGAAGGGACAAAAAGATTAAATGATGTGGGATATTTGTTTTATAATGTAAACTTGACGTAAAAAAATTTTACGAAGCGGATTTTACTGCAAATGTATCGTTTTTCCTTTCTGACTGTTGATTCACAAAGCAAGGTAGTTAGTAGTATAGTAGGCGCAAAACGGATATGATTTGTGGTGGTGGCGCGTGACTTTTGTATAGCAAAATATACGGGTCGCATTTCAGGTGGTGGTGGCGCGTGACTTTATATAACAAAATACGCCGCTCAATAATGGCGGTAGGTAGGTTGTATATTTAGGTATTGTGTTGTTGTGTTGTGTTTGTTTATACAATATATATTTATACATATATATTACAAACAGGTAGACAATAGTTATACAATATTTATACATATATTTTACAAACAGGTGTTACAATATGTATTTTACATACAATATTTATACGACATAGATAACAAAGATTTTTTTATTGTAATAAATATATTTTATTTTCAAATAACAGTAACAAAAACATATGAGCAGGATCACATATTGGAAGATGGTTATGTTAGATGGAAAGAGGGAGGTGTGTACAATTTTTTTTTAATATATTGGTAAACAACAGTAACAAAGGGGACATATTGGAAGAGATATATTTTTTAGATGGAAAAAGGAAGGTGTGTACAATATTTTTTTTTCAAACAACAATAACAAAATTATATGAGCAGGATAACATATTGGAAACCGGTTAGGTTAGATGGAAAGAGGGAGGCGCGTACAATTTTTTTATTGGTAAACAACAGTAACAAAGGGGACATAGTGGAAGAGATACATTTTTTAGATATTGAGGGGATATGTCGTCACGTTATCGTCGTGTACCTGTCTTTCGATGTAAAAATAGGACAGAGAGTTGCGATGTTGGGTGTATGTGTAGATAGCGAAGTTGTGTGTTCTGAAACCGACATTTTTCCCGCCCTGCGCTTGTTGTGTGTTGAGGACATCTAAAAAAGTGTGTTTATCTATTGCGTTGTGATGTTTACTGAGACCTTTAGTGGTAGTTTTGTCGTAATCTCCAAAACAGTGGTAAGTTTTGCTACAGAGCGAAATCATCCCACTACCCTTATATTCTAACTTAAAAAGACCCGGTGTTCGTTTGTCAAATAACTTTTTGTCGTGACATTTCTGACAAACGATTCGCGTTTTACCCTCACTAGTTATGAAATCAAGATCGATGTTCGTTACACACTTCGGATGGAAACCATTGATCGTAGGCGGTATATAATTTTTGGCGCATATCGGGTTTAACGGCGTCCGCTAGGTTATTTGTGCTAAGGGCCAAGTAAAGACTATTGGTATAAGTCTCGCATAACTGAAAGTCTGCTCTGTCTGCAAATCTATCTAGGCAGTCGTAATAAAATTCTATCGTGCGCAGTTTAGCGTACTGATAGACGAAAAAACCTATCAGTGCGGGTAGTCCCAACTAATTTTCTTTTTAACCATCTCTACCTCGATTATGTCATCCGTCACTAAACGCATCTTTTTAAACCTGGGACAGTTTATTAATTTAGACGTCCCCTCCCCCGTCGTGTACAAGACCTCTACGTGCTTCGCCTTATTGGTCAACGTCTTGCCGTAAGCCGCGTTTCCTAACAATTTCATAGTTTGGCTAGTTATGGCATAAACATCGTCTATATCCCCCTGTCGGCGGGAGTCGGAGACGGTATCCCCAAATTGTTTAAAACAAGTCGCAGGTGTAAATTCAATCACCTGGTATATAGACGTGACTTCTAAGCCCTTGGCCAGATACCAGCGAAGCAGAGGCGTAGCCAACAGAATTTTTTCACCTATGTAACTTCCGATAAACGTAAGTCTAGGGGTAGTCAGGAGTTTTTTTTCTGCGTATTCGCGCATGAAATCTCCAATATCATCTCTCGTGACGTCGACTTTCTTGAAAATGGGCGTCATTTCCGAAAAATGGTCCTCTAGAGAGTCGGCGACTCGAATGTCGCATTCGACTAACCCAAAACACGTCTCTTCTATAACAGAGGCTATAATCTGTTGCTCTGTTAGGGGTATCTAAATTCAGAATACGAGGGTTTCAGGCTCGGGAATGTGTCGCTCAGAAATCGACCGATTGATCGGTCGGTTCGTTTGAGTCATTGCCACTCGTATTCCCACATTTCTACCAGGTTGACATCACACTCGGTCTTCAAATATTCACCAATTTCTCGCGTCTTTTCGTACAATTCTGTCAAGGGTTTCTTCTTGACGGGGTTGGTATCACGACCGGTGGTTAGTAGGCAGTTAGGATGTCCGTGGAAAAGACAGCCATGAAACTGGTAGACTGTGCGAGACTCTTTGTCCCAGCCAAGGACCCAAAGGCGCCTATGCCCCAAAGCCATTTCACGACCGTTAAACTGGGTCTTCAGAGACACATTATTTTTGTGCGATACACAAGTCAACCAGTCGCGACACTGCACGGTGTATTTATTGACTTTACGGTACCTGAAACCATTCTCCCTGTTTCTTCTAATGGGAAAATCAGTGGGCATTTTCTGCATTAGCGCCCACAAATAAAGAGCACTGGCGTCATAGCCTTTAAGGCACTGGACAACTTTACCACCTCTAATGTGCGTTTTGTCTTTTTCATGAAACCTATGAAATATTATTAACGGACCCCCAACTATATTTTGTCTCAGAGTGTTGTGTAAATCTTGCTCACGTTTCGAGCACAAAGAAAAAGATATATTTGACGGCAGAGTTTTGAATAGGTACTTTAAGGTTACCCCGGGCACCGAAATGGCGCCTTTAAACATATCTACACCTAGACCCGCGTAAGAACTAACTTGTTGTTATAACGCAATTAAGAATGGCACTACGTCTTTGTTGTTATACCACGTCAGAAAATCGCGCAGCGTGGCCATGTGGTTATCGACTCAGACATTTTGAAATTTACCTTAAAACATGTTTCTAGGGAGGGAATGTCAGTTAAACTCATGCAAGGAAAATCGAGTAGGGAGTCTATACCCTGCTGTAATTGCCACTGTTTTACGAGCCGGCGCGTGGTTTTTCTAACGTTCTTAACGGGAACCCCTCTAAACACCGCCAGGCATCTAAAAAAACAAAAGTTATCAGTGTCAGGTTTTAAGCTCGAATCGTGTTGTAATGTGTTAATAGCTTTATTGTGGGTAATGTATGTTGGTATATCAGCTAAACAACAACCGATAGTGTGTTCTTGGATGTGGTAAATGTAGAATGAGGTGGCAGGTATTGTCTCGACATAATATTTTGTATTGGGTCTGTTTAATTGTTCGTTATTAAGAGTGTCACTGTCGTGTAAGTTTGAGACAAATGTGTTGAAATCAGTTATGTTATTAACGAGATGAGGTATGTCCAAGACACACGCGTTATTGTAAGAGGCGTGGTAGAAGTGGAGTTCGTTCGCTTCTCTGTAACGTAGAATGGCGTGGTGACTGTAATTAATCTTGAAGCGTTTTGTTTGTTTGTTAAAGATGGGTCTAAGTAGGGAAACCCAATCTATTGGTTGTGTGTTGTCTGGTCTATGAAAAAAGGTGAAGGTGGACAAATATTTGTTGAGGTTGGTGTGTGTGTGTGTTTATAGCTGACCACTTGTCTGTGTAGAGCTGTCTAACGTCAGACGGTATGTCTCGTAAACTGTCATGGTCAGAGGTCAGGCGAGGTTTCTTATTAGGCCCTTGGTGGGTGGTCATTGGGCGTTTGAGTGAATTGGAAGACGAGGGGTGTCCTGGAAGGCAGCTGCTGTAGAGGGGGTCTGCTTGTAGGGGTGATCCGGGCTAGGGGGAATTGTTGAAGATGATGATGGTGTCGGCTGAGAGAGGTGAGACGATGTGGCCGGTCCCGTTGTTGCAGCTGATGAAGATGATGGTGTGGGGGTCAGGTGTTGAAAATGAGACTGTGGCCGGTCCCGGTGTTGATGAAGTGAGGCCCGGTTTTGTAGATGCTGGTGAGGAAAACGAGGGGGTTTCCTGGGGCTGCTGCTGAGGAAGAGGATGATGGTGTCTGCTGGTAGTGTTGAGCTGTTGTGGCGCCTGATGATGATGGATTCTGCATAGGGAAAGAGGCGTGATGCTGCTGTGTGTGGTACCGCAACCTATCAGCTCGGGTAAAGAGGTTACCACAGATCTCACAACTAAACCGAGGTAGTGTGTGAGTGGTGTTTATGTGGCGTAATAGAGCATCACGACAGGTGAAATTCTTCGCACACCGTGCACATATCAGTATTGTTAGTGTCACTGTGGTGGTGTCTGTTTGTGATGTATGTGAAGACGAGGCTTCCGTGCTTGAGCCGGGTCGGTGATCATTCTCTGTGTGACGCTTAAGTGTGTCAGTCCTCGTAAACACCCGACCACACAGAGAGCGCACGTGGCATTGGCACCCGTGCGCTGTATCTAAATGTCGAGTTAGATCACGTGCCCGACTGAAAACTCGCTCGCATTCAGCGCACGCCTGTCTTCGTCTCTCGCATTGATTGTTGGTAGCCATCTGTGAAAGAGAATTTAAAAAATAGAATTTAGACAGCATAAAATTAAAATAAAAAATAAATTAATAAATTAATAAAATAAAATAAATAAATAAATACATGTGGCAAAACTAATCAGTTAACTAAAAACCAGACAAAACAGACTTATAGTCAAACTGACAGATAGGTAGACACACAGATACCTAGGCAGGCATATACACAGACTGTTACACGCACACACACACACACACACGCACGCGCGCGCGCGCACACAAAGTTATAACAAGTCTTACTTTTACGTTTCATTTTCTTTCTGTTATCAGGTAAAACCAGTCAGACATTTTCTGTTTTTTTATTTTATTTATTTATTTTTTCTTGCGGTGTTAAACTACATAAATGCCCCGACTCGTCGCTTGAGTTGTAACGGTGTGGAAGCAATTCCAATTGATGATATTGAATTGCCACGCGTAGCCTGGTTTGGGTGTCTATTGTGTCGACTTTTAATTATTTTTACGAGACCAGACAATGACAAGTGATGATATTGATTGGCCCTCACAACCAGCTTCTGTCTCTTTTGCTTTCGACTTGTAATTATTTTCACGACAAGATAAAAAATACGCCAAGTTTGCAAGTAACACGTAAATTTTTTCAGCGCAGCAGCGTTCCAAACAATTCTCTCACAAATCCAGTTTGTTCTGTAATTATTTTCATATTGATCTGACCTTACGACCTCGTTGTCTTTTGTTCCACGTCAAGATAAAAACTCGCGAAATTTTTTCGAGTACCACGTAAATTTTCAATGTCACTGACAAAGTAAATTTTAAATGGTCGACATTGATTTTTTTATTGTCTCGCTGTTTTCACGTACACGTTTCGACTTGTAAAAATTGCTTGTAATTATGTTCGCTTTATCTGTTCCTTGTAGGTCAGATATGATTGCATCACCTGATGCCGCGACCTATATATCGATCCAAAAAAATGAGTCATCAACAGACAATGGTTGTAGACAAACAACAAGCCGAACAGCTACTAGCTTTGTCTCAGACAAAGCTAGTTGCTTTCTCTACAAGTCGTGGTTCTTATAATAACATTTACGCTAGTACATGGCATATCGATTATTCTCCATAATATGAGAGAAACTCAAGGACATAAATTTTTTTGAACTAATTGTTGCCGACTAATGGTAATATCCTCCTGAAAATAGGCTGCCCTTCTAAAATGCTGGAAATGATAAAGTCATTCCATGACGGCATGAAGGGAACAGCCCAATATGCTGGAAGCACGTCACAGCCCTTTGATATACGAAGTGGCGTTAAACAAGGCTGTGTTCTGGCTCTGACCCTCTTCGGAATCTTCTTTGCCTTACTCTTGAAACATGCATTCAGAGATGCAACTGAAGGAATATGCCTTCACACTAGGTCAGATGGCCGTCTGTTTAATCTTTCAAGGCTGAAGGCAAAAACAAAAATCAGAAGGGTCACTATAAGAGACTTGTTGTTCGCTGATGATGCTGCAGTCGTCACTCAAAGCCAACAGGAGCTTCAGAGCTTGATGAATCGCTTCACTAAAGCATGCAAGGACTTTGGCCTCACAATAAGTCTAAAGAAAACGAATGTGCTGAGTCAGGATGTGGGTGCTGCACCAGTTATCACTATCGATAACTATGAATTGGCAGTGGTGCACCACTTCACATACCTAGGGTCTACCATCAATGACAAACTCTCACTGGATACAGAAATCGACAGCCGCATTGGCAAAGCTGCAGCTACCTTTGCCCGCCTCACATCGCGTGTTTGGGGAAACTCTAAACTCACAATAAAGACCAAAGCTGCGGTATATAATGCCTGCGTCACCAGCACACTCCTATATGGCAGCGAGACCTGGACGACCTATGCTAAGCAAGAAAGAAGGCTCAATACCTTCCATTTGCGGTGTCTACGCCGCATCCTCGGCATCTCGTGGAAAGATAAAGTGACAAATGTCGAGGTGTTGTCACGTGCTGGCCTTCAAAGTATGTATACGCTTCTTAGACAGCGCAGACTTCGCTGGCTTGGCCATGTTCGCCGCATGGATGATGGTCGCATCCCAAAAGATATCTTCTACGGACAGTTAGCAGATGGCAAGAGAACAGTTGGGCGACCACAGCTGAGGTTCAAAGATGTGTGCAAGAGAGATATGAGGGCACTGGACATGGATCCAGCAACATGGGAGGATGAAGCTGCCGATCGCACTAAGTGGCGATGCTATTTACGGGACCACCTCAGATTGGGCAAAGAGAGGCTCACACAAGAAGCAGAGGTGAGGAGAAAACGTCGAAAGGAGCACCAGGAAAATAAGCAGCGGAGGGCTGTCACCTCAGGGGCGCATTCCCATAGTCAGTTATGACTAAAGGGGCTATTATTATTATTATTATAATGGTAATAATATTTTTCATAGCCAAGACCGAGACGAAGACTTTTAACGAATATAATATTCCTAACGAAAAAATACAAATGAAAAACACAGATACAGGCACAAAAGACAAACATACAAACACAGATATATAAAAATCCGAGTTTATATATAGTATATATATATATATTTTAAATAGAGAAATAAGATTGACAGAGTTATTGCTAGCGAAATAACAATAATTTAGGGTATATTACAAAAAAATTACATCTTAACGTCTAAAATATTCCTAACGAAAAAAACACAGACACACACGGATAAAATCAAACAAACACAGACAAACACACACACACACACAGACATATAAAAATCCGAGTTTATATATATATCGGAATTTTGTTTTAAATAGAGAAATGACAGAGATATTTAGAAATAAAACTAGGATAACAAAATAATTTAGGCTATTTTTTTAAAATTACATTTTAAAAAAAACTTCCTACCGAAAATAAAACACTCAGACAAATACAAACAAACAAAGACACAAACACAATAACAGATATATGAAAGAAGCAACTTACCATATACGCTGCTATAGTTTTGGTTGTCAGGAATTGTCTTCAACGGCTGGTCTATCACAAAAGGCTGCTTCTACACACAAAGACGGGTGTCTTTGTTTCTGGGAGTCTTTTGATAGAATGCTGGGGTCGTTAGCATGTCTAAGAATATAAAACAGAAAAGTTATTCTCCCTGTTGGTCACAGACGGACCGCGCGAGCGCGCGTACAATCTATAATTTCATTTACATTGTCACAAATTTTATGTTCGAAAATTGTGAGTCACGAAACAAGGTAATATCGATTATATAATTATGTTCAGCTTTTTGTACATTGTCACAAAAAACATGGTCGCGCCGCTTAGGTAAAAAATCAGTGTTTGTTTAAAATAATTTGAGATACTTCAAAATATAAAAATCGATCTAGGCTAATTACGGTTATGTTCGCTTTGTCCTGTACGAACCGGGGGTCTCAGGTGGCTGTGAAAACATAAAAATTAGTTAATTGCGTTTTAAGAATAAAATACACTGGGCTATCGACTTGTAAAGGTTGAAAAAGGGGGACACACATTTTCACCCAAAAAAATTTCAAATAGAACTATAATTTCGTTAAAATATAATTACTTTTCCCAAAAAATAGATAATTCACGTAAAATTATCTACTGGTAGCTGTCAATAATTGGGTTGTGATAATGAGCAAGATTGGCACTTGCCACTATTGATAAACGTACGATTGTGGTGGTATGGTGTATGTACTTTAGTATGATACCAGTAGACATCACAGGTGAAGATATCGTGTTGAGACCTCCGGGCAACGCCGGGTACTTGCAGCTAATAATGTCCACCACTAGCAATGTTCAAGACGAAAGTAAATGTACTGTTATATGTGCGCTGATATATGCAATCAGCTACGTCGGGCTTACACAGGTGGCCGACCAAAGGTGTGTGTGTGAGTAGATATCAGTGAGTGCGAATGCGTGTAGTTCTGGAGTAAGTTAATGATAATAACACACACCCAAAAGGCATATATCATAGTCATAAAATATTGGAACTGCGAGTAACGTTTATCACAGTTTAATACGTCACAATAACGAATGTTGACATAAAAAAATACACTATCACAGCATAGTTCATAGCACGTCATGAAAGTAACGACAAATCAATATCCGTATAAAGTATGAATGGCGCATATATGTACCAGCCTTTCCCTGGCTTTGCGGTACTATAAATAATCTCTTTGACCTCTCCAATAATCAGTAAATAAGCCGAATGGGTTCATGGCTAAGTAGTACTATAAATAATCTCTTTGTCCTCTCCAATAATCAGTAAATAAGCCGAATGGGTTCATGGCTAAGTAGTACTATAAATAATCTCTTTGTCCTCTCCAATAATCATGTAAATCTTTGGCAAGATGATCAGATCAATATACTCATAAACTCTCCTCCGCACCTGGAGAAAGTCACCTCAATGTCAGTGTTAAGAACAGATCTGGTGTAAGGGAAGTAAACCTGAGAGTTTTAGTAGACAAGTTAGATTTTGAGTTGGGGCACTTGTTTGCTTGTTGGCTGGTGAATTGTTTTGAAAATATCTCGTGGTAGTTTCGAGAGACAGATTACAGAAAGCGAGGAAAAGCGCTGAGCATCTCAAGTGTTGAGATATATTTATTCTGTATTGCTTTGAGCTGTGTGAGAATAGCTCGCGCTAGCCCGCAGATGATTGATTGACTGAGTTGTGCTGAACAGTGAGGAAGTCTCATGACTGTTTTGAGCGGGACGAGTGTGTGATTCGAGGAGAGTGTTCTGGTCTTTTGACCGGGTGGGTCAAGCCTGTGTTTTTTGGGAAGTGTAATGCCTGCACAGTGCTGAAGTTAAAATGTCGACTAATTTTTCGCTGTGGGTACAGCGTAGTATAAAACTGCAGTGTGGATTATTGTGAAAATGTTTATGAGGCCAAGATGTTGTATAGGCCATTTTGATAACTGCAGTGTGCAGTCCTTAAAGGCCATTATTTCCTGTGAGAGGATAATAGTTGAAGATTTTGTGTAGGCCAAGATGTTGCGTAGGCCATTTTGATAACTGCAGTGTGCAGTCCTTAAAGGCCATTATTTCCTGTGAGAGGATAGTAGTTGAAGATTTTGTGTAGGCCATTTTGATAACTGCAGTGTGCAGTCCTTATAGGCCATTGTTTCCTGTGAGGGGATAGCGCTGATGAATTATACAAAGGCCCTTATCTCCTGTGAGAGGTTCATTATTGATGATACTTTGTAGCGCTGATGAATTATATAAAAGCCATTATTTCCTGTGAGAGGATTGTTATTGATGATACTTTATAGCGCTGATGAATTATATAAAGGCCATTGTTTCCTGTGAGAGGATAGTTGTTGATGATTTATATAAAGGCCATTATCTCCTGTGAGAGGATTGTTATTGATGATACTTTGTAGCGCTGATGAATTATATAAAGGCCACTGTTTCCTGTGAGAGGATAATTGTTTAAGTAGAGATAGCGCTGAGTTATTGATGATACTTTATAACGCTGATATCATTGTAACTGCCGAGTGTGCAGTCCTTATAATGTTAAGATATATTTCATGTTATGCTGTGAACTGTATCCTGACTATGTGCATTTCATGTCAATGTGTTGTGACGTAATAAACCAGTATTAAATGTCACCAGTCTTTTACAACCATCCATGACTCTTGTGTACGTACCTGTGGTATAAACGACTAAACCAACACACGCACTCAATATTCCAGACGTGACAGTAGTGATACATATTTAGGAATAGCTCTGTGTGGGCGTATACATACAACTATTTATATATAGTCAAATTTAGACTCTATCAGTTTATACCCTATCAGTGGTGTGCCAGCTTTACGGACGTGAGGTCCATGACATTCGTGTTGTAACATTTACTACGGGACCTCGAATTATCCATAAATAGCCCTGTGTGGGCGTGGCCTGTAATACAGAACTCTTTATTTATATATCACTATATCTGCCTGTGTGGAGCATTTTTGGGAAAACCACGAAATCTTCACTATTTAACAGTTGGTGGTTTCCAGTAATTATAACGACATTCGCAATTAAAGGAATTTATTACTCAAGATTATGAGATGTCATGATATACAGTGGCGTCTGTATACAAGTTCAAGTATATAGTGGCAGATACCCAGTTAAGGTCAATCCTTCTACAAGTGTGCCGCTGGACAAGAATGGCAATGTTACCTGTTCCAGTTCTAGAGTACCAGTTCAAGTAAACGTCAGGCAGTATGAACGAGCGGTGTACAGACGGTATCCATTTCCTGTTTTCCTGTGCGGTGTGCAAGCACGTAGCGTGCTGAATCAAGGACCTGAGGGGAAAGGTGTCAAGTTCTAATGACTTTCTGTGGTCGATTGTTTTACCGTTGAACTATGTGATATCCAGGGTGTTAGCGGAAAGGAACGGGATTGTTTTCATTCAAGATAAGTGGTTTTTTTGTTGTGTGAACTGTGTCGCCTTATCCATGTCAACGAGACTTCCTGTGCTTTTCATTACCTATTCTGTTGATAACTGTTGTTTTTGTTATCTAGGTCTATACTGACATATAGTTAGGATTTAATGCATAAGTATTGATGGTTGTATGATATATGTTGACTTCCCTCATATGGAAGAGGAATTGGGGATACAAAGTTAATAAATAATTGCAATTTCTGGTATAGATACTTAACTGTGTGAAATGGAAGGGTAATTGTCAGAACTTCTTTGGACATAAACTTGCGATTTTAATAATTATACTGGTATAGATATATAGTTGACTGAGTGATTGAATCACCATGGATCATGGTATGGAACCTGCAGATATAAGGCCTATGTTGGAGTGTGCATTGGTGGTAGGTAGAGATAATAAGGGATTGAGAGGCCCACGACTTGGAGCATGGGTGATGGACGATTTTTTAATTAATGTGTCAGCATCCCTAGAGTTATTTGCTGAACATAACTTTAAGTTTGTTTCTAATTTGGTAATGGCTAAGGATTTAGTTAATTTGCTACGGCACCTTCGTGTGTTTTTGCAACAGTATATTGAGGTTGAACACGGACATATAGTGCAAAGTATATACAAAATAATCCACAACGATATTTCTGACGAGCAGAAAAGGGAATTGAGAAATGAGAAACAAACAAAAGTAAACAAACAGAGTGCTCTACAGGAAAGGGATAATCTTTTGCAAGATATTGCTGAGAAGAGTAAATTACAAGAAACAGTGTCGAGACTAACAAATGATTTAGATAAGTCAAACATGGAACTTACTAAGTGCAAGCGGCGTTAGATGCTGCATTATTCAAAATCAAAGATTTGGAAATTCAAGTGCATTATAGAGATGGTGAAGTTAGTGATCTCAAGCAGCAACTTCAGGAAAACAAAGAGAGGTGCGGTAAATTAGAAGCTGAGACAACTGACCGTGATAGGTCTTATACAAAGACGCTTCTTGATTTGCTGAGTAAAGTAAATACTGGTATTGAAGAAGAGAATTATACTGTATTTCCGAATGAAGTTGAAGAGCTAACGAATAATGAGGACAGCGAGAATGAAACACGACAACTAAGTGCAAATAAAGAAAAGGATGAGAAAGACAAATTAGAAGAGTTAACGACTGAGGGAGAGAAGATGATTAAGATTGAGAGATTGTTAACAGAGGAGAGAAGTAAAGTTTTGACATTTGACAAATTAAATAGGAAATTAAGTGGAGAAATTTCACAAAAAAATGTGGAAATTGCAGAAGGTACAAAAAGAGTAGAGGTCCTACTCGATATTATTTTGAGCAACAAAATATGGTCTTCTGTCAATGTTGACAATGCTAGACAGAAAGTTGTTTGCCAACAGGTTAAAAAAGCAAAGAGCCAGCCTCATGCAATCTTTGCTAATAGAAAGGTTAAATGTGATGGACAAAGATCTTTTCGGGGAAAATATAACTTTCCAAGATCTTTTCATGCTGCTTCCAATAGCAACGATTCTTGGCGGCAGTGTAATAGAGAGAATGATAATGTAACAGTCAGTACTGATAAATTTCAAGCTAAAAGCCCAAAGATTAAACGAGTAACTAATTTTGGAAGTTCTCATAAGGTGATAACAAGGGATAAAATTATAAGTAGTGGTTCCAAGGAGGAAACCCATTATATGCGTAACGATAAAGATACTTTTAGATCTGCAGGTGATATTGCAAATAAGCATATTGTCAAAGAAAAGAATGGAAAGAGTTTTAGTAGGAGAGATAATCCTAAGGTTAGAAAGTACCAAGGGAATTCATATGATAATAATTTTCCTTCTCAGAGAGATAAGAGACAAGTTAATGTATCTCAACATTTTAATTCTGAGAATTTTGAAAATAAGGGTACAGACAAATACAGGAAGGGTTTTCAATCGTGCAATAATTTTTCTGACAGATTTTTTGTTCGAAGTAGAGATGTTAAACACAACAGGTCTGACTGGGATTATAGACCTAATAATGGTCTCAAACAAAGAGGAAATGATTATAAATATTTTGATCAAACAACAAATAATAAGTGCAGTTAGGCTAACTTTGCTGGACATGAGCCCAGAATCATTGTTAGTAAGCAAAGTAGCAATGATAATGATGTCACAAATACTACTGCTTGTTATGCTTCTGATTTTGAAAGAGCATCACGTTGTTGTGAACGTAGAACTTTGTTTCAGCCTAGATCTTCTATGGTGTCTACGTGTGATAAAGGAAGAGTTGATGACATCGTGAAGTGACAAGAATTCTACAAACCACAGTGCTAGGTAATTGTCTATTTAACCTCTCCGTTGTTCTCAGTAAATTTCACCATTCATTAAAATGGAAATTTTCATTTGTATTTTTTGAACAGAGGCGACTTCTCGATAAGGGTCAGCGCTCCTGTTTACAGTAGCGGCAGGAATGTAGGTCAACATTGTGTCCGAGTTTCTGTTCAAGCGGAACATATCAGCGTGCTAACTATGCAATGGACGTGTTACCCCTAGTGTTTATGAGATGTCGGCAAGACCTATGGAGATTTTTTTTGCGTTTGATTTTTTGTTTGTTTGTTAGGACAGTAGATGTTATTGTATTCTATTGTATAGATCATTATAGATTGTTATATTGAAACATTATGTAATTTCTCTGTAATATTATGATCATCATCTTTATACATCATTTGATGGCCATAGTTTTTTCTTGATATGTATGACTTCTTTAATTATGCATTAGTTCATTTCGATGCTATTTTTAATACTATTGTGTTTTGATAATGTGTAGTGTGTTAGAGGGTAGTGACGTGTCGTTTGCTATTGATGAATGCAATGAGCAGGTTTATATTTAACCTTACTGGTTACAAACCTGTGCCTATTTGCACCAGATAATCATTGAGTTTTATACTCTGGTGTAGAACTTGCAGTTTTTTTGTTTTACAGCTGTGATGGTTAGGATAGTTTTGTACATGATGAGATTGCCAGCTCTATGCACAAACTTATTAGTTGTAATGTTTCAATAGTAACTTTTAGTATATCAGGTGGAGATAGATATAAGTTTATAACTAAATAACACTGTAGTTAAGCTGAACGTGATTGTCAGCCGGAAATATTTAGAAGTTTAAATTGAAGTGTATAGAGAAAATTAACATCGTTTGCTGATATTGTTATGTGATTGAGGAATCTAGAGATCTTATTTAAGCACTTGCTTAACATACATTACGTTGTTTTCATATATTTGCAAACTTGTATGTTGGTAATAGTGTGTTTTCCTATGTGTTTCTCTGTGACGTATTTTTGAAAAAATTTTACACGTGTTGATTAGTGTTTGCTTAGATATAGGAATTGTTATATATCTCTCATTTTGTTAAAGCTAGTTTCTTTGTTATTTTGTTAATTATAGATTTGAATTAATTAAATTAAAATACTATTTTTATGTAACTTAGCGTTACGAAATATTTTTGTATTGTTAGGTTAATGGTATAACTTAATATAGTGTAACTACTTGTGATATTTGTAGTTATTTTACATTCAAGAAATTGTTTGAATGTAATATTATTGTTTTTTCCTCATGTTCTGATTTCATACTTACCTTTATTACGGATCATTTTTCTTTTGCTTGATCTTGTCTTTTCTTTTACTATCGGTTGTTTCCTATTTAGTTGTTCTGTATTTACTTAACTGGGTTTTGTAATGAATTATTTTTTAGTATACTTAATTGATTACATTGGATACTTCATTTTTACATTTCACTTAATGCTTATATTTTGTAGATGTCTTATTTTGACTTAACTTAAGGTAATTCTAATACGCACATGTTAGAGATTCATCGTCCTCTTAATTTTTTTTTTGGGGGGGGGGGGGGGAGGTAATTGTCAAAAAAAGATAGAATCATTTTTTCCCTCCGGGGGTGAGGTAAGCTGTTAAGAACAGATCTGGAATAAGGGAAGTAAACCTGAGAATGTTAGTAGACAAGTTAGATTTTGAGTTGGGGCACTTGTTTGCTTGTTGGCTGTTGAATTGTTTTGAAAATATCTCGTGGTAGTTTCGAGAGACAGATTACAGAAAGCGAGTAAAAGCGCTGAGCATCTCAAGTGTTGAGATATATTTATTCTGTATTGTTTTGAGATGTGTGAGAATAGCTCGCGGCTAGCCCGCAGATGATTGATTGACTGAGTTGTGTTGAACAGTGAGGAAGTCTCGGGACTGTTTTGAGCGGGACGAGTGTGTGATTCGAGGAGAGTGTTCTGGGCTTTTGACCGGGTGGGTCAAGCCTGAGTTTTCTGGGAAGTGTAATGCCTGCGCAGGGCTGAAGTTAAAATGTCAACTGATTTTTCGCTGTGGGTACAGCGTAGTATAAAACTGCAGTGTGGATTATTGTGAAAATGTTTATGAGGCCAAGATGTTGTGTAGGCCATTTTGATAACTGCAGTGTGCAGTCCTTAAAGGCCATTATTTCCTGTGAGAGGATAGTAGTTGAAGATGTTGTGTAGGCCATTTTGATAACTGCAGTGTGCAGTCCTTAAAGGCCATTATTTCCTGTGAGAGGATAGTAGTTGAAGATTTTGTGTAGGCCAAGATGTTGTGTAGGCCATTTTGATAACTGCAGTGTGCAGTCCTTAAAGGCCATTATTTCCTGTGAGAGGATAGTAGTTGAAGATTTTGTGTAGGCCATTTTGATAACTGCAGTGTGCAGTCCTTATAGGCCATTGTTTCATGTGAGGGGATAGCGCTGATGAATTATATAAAGGCCATTATCTCATGTGAGAGGTTCATTATTGATGATACTTTGTAGCGCTGATGAATTATATAAAGGCCATTATTTCCCGTGAGAGGATTGTTATTGATGATACTTTATAGCGCTGATGAATTATATAAGGCCATTGTTTCCTGTGAGAGGATAGTTGTTGATGATTTATATAAAGGCCATTATCTCCTGTGAGAGGATTGTTATTGATGATACTTTGTAGCGCTGATGAATTATATAGAGGCCATTGTTTCCTGTGAGAGGATAGTTGTTGAGGAAGAGATAGCGCTGAGTTATTGATGATACTTTATAGCGCTGATATCATTGTAACTGCCGAGTGTGCAGTCCTTATAGTGTTAAGATATATTTCGTGTTATGCTGTGAACTGTATCCTGACTATGAGCATTTCATATCAATGTGTTGTGACGTAATAAACCAGTATTAAATGTCACCAGTCGTTTACAACCATCCATGACTCTTGTGTACGTACCTGTGGTGTAAACGACTAAACCAACACACGCACTCAATATTCCAGACGTGACAGTAGTAATACATATTTAGGAATAGTTCTGTGTGGGCGTATACATACAACTATTTATATATAGTCAAATTTAGACTCTATCAGTTGAGACTTTATCAGTCAGTCAACCATCTTGGGCTGGTAGCATCCTCATACACAGTTCTTGGCTACAAAAAATAGTTTAAAGGGTATTTTTACCTTCACTGACATCCAAGAATAAGACACAAAAAAAACGAACGCCATCCTTGGCTCTCAGAAATATGTCAGAATTATCACAGGGGAAGAATTTCAAACATTTCTATAACACACAGATGACTTTGTTCCCTGATTACACAGTCAGAGAAACCTGGCTGACCTCCTTGGTCAAGCGCTAAAACGAACTGTCACGAGATATCGCATATCAGTCCTAGCCAAATCATTCACGCATGCGCGAATCATCGCGTGACGTGAGTTTAGCTCACACGAGCTAACGTTCTGGAAAACTGTTCAAGAAAGTCTTAAATGATCAAATGTCAAGTCAAGGGAGATAACAACTAAATCAGACCTGACTCAAAAAGTATTACAACCTATTAACTCCCTTAGACCATAAAATTTTACATCGAAAGCTTAAAACAAACTGACTTTAACAGTCTACCGCTGCCCCCGGGGATAAAAAAATGATACCATTTTTTTTTAAACATACATCTAATAAATAAACAAATGAGGGCGGTAGCATACAAATATCTAGACATAAGTATACGCTAAATAAAGTCATAAACACAAGGAGAATAAGAGAAACCAAAAGGAATGCAGATAGAACGCAATGATATCATAAGGAAAAGTAGAAAAGTGACGAGTGAACAAAGACAAGATGGGATACGAAAGGAAAAAGAAAAGATGTAGGTAGCAATGCTCTAAGAAAGAAGAAGACAAAATTATCACATGGTAATTAAGACTAATGCATATCATAAATGAATACCATAGAAATATAGCAGCGTACATGACACTCTAAATTCCCTTACACGTCCCAAAAAATAAATAATGAGCATGATAACCCAGACAACAGGCTCATAATATATAAATGATGCGCCTATAAAGGGCAACAAAATATACAATGCCACATACCAGGCTTTTACTGACGCACAAAGGAGCGTCGGGAGATAAAAGTATCTCACAAACTAAGAGAAAATATTTTCTCATAGTACTAATATTATAAAAAGGAGCTGCCGCAATCACACAATAAAGTGCTGGCAGCATATAATGCTAAAAAAAATCACATACATATGACTTCATGTATCCCAACAAATTACAATATCAACATGTCTCGCAATGATAAATTACAAAAATAGAAGTGTCATTACCATATTATACTTATAACATAGTAACCTACAATAGTATCGTAACACTAACATCATAATACAATATCTTTTTTCATAATATCGCATACAAATGTATAATAATGTAAGCTAATTAGCAAGTACAAATAAGGGATGACTTCCGAAGTCCCAGAACATTCTGTATTCAAGAGGGCACCACAGACATCTAAAGTAGCGTCAAATGCCAAAAAGGTAAATAGGGACGTCAAATCTTGAAACATCTGGTAAACTGTTGAGACTCTCCATATAACATCACTGACTCGCTGGGACAGCTTACGCTGTGAAACAATACAAATGAGAATCTCTGTTTGATAACCGTAGGATTTTATAATATACAATAGTTAATTTAAATCTCTACTTATCAAATGTGGCCACGTAAACTTCCGGCCTTTATATGGTGATAATGAAACCTTCTTCCGTTACACTAGAGACGGTAACCGAGAAAGTAATACAAACTGTTTACAATCATGAATTAAACAGAGTCAAGCAAATGTATAAACATTATTTATTAACAGAATGTTAATGTATAACAGTGTCGTGGGTATATAACAAACCCCATCATGTATAAGAAAATTCAGGACATGAGAGTCAAGTAGAATCCTGTTGGCATCGAGACAGTTGTCTGCCATAACATTATCCGCACCATAGATAGCTCGTACAGAAAAGTGAAAAGGTTGAAGAGCAATAGCGTATCGAGTGGATCTTGAACTCTTCAAGTCCTACTCTGAATAGAAGGGAGGGCTTTTTGGTCGGTTTCTACAATGAAATGGGCACCAAGAAGGAATCTCTGAAGTTTAAGTATCGCCCAGACCATAGCCAATAATTCTCGGTCTAGTACCGAGTAATTCCGTTCTGCTGCATTCAGCTTCCTAGAGACATACATTACCGGATGCAGAGTTTCATCATACTCCTGCATCGATGCGGCCTCAATCCCTGTGGATGAGGCGTCGCTGCGAAGAACAAAAATCTTACTTGCAGTGGGTAGTCTTAAAATAGGCTGAGATGAAAATAATGTCTTAATGTTATCTAATGAAGATTGGCATTCTGGGGACCAGCGTACCATATTAGGTGACCCCTTCTTCAATAGAGTTGAGAGAGGTGCTGTGATTGAGGATAGATTTGGAATAAATCTTCCATAGAATTGTATTAAACCTAAGAGACTACGGACTTGCTTCTTCGTCTTAGGAGTAGTGATGTTCAAAATTTTAGAAGTATTATGGTCCTCCGTCCGCACGAGACCATGACCAACCTTGTGACCCCAAAAATAAATCTCACTAAATCCAATATAGGCTTTGGACGGTTTGGCTGTCAAATTATGAAAACGTAGAGTACAGAAAAGTTCGGACAGACCTTGAAAGTGATCTTCCCAAGAATCACTACAAAGGCAAATATCGTCCAAGTACGCAATGACATCTGGACGATGTGAAAGGATACGACGCATCATGCGTACAAAAGTAGCTGGGGCATTCATGAGGCCGAAAGGCTTGAAGTTCTATTGGAACAAACCCTTAGGTGTTGAAAAGCAGTAAGAGGTTTTTCGCGTTCAGCAAGAAAAGTAAAGAAACTCAGAAGGTATAGATATGTACTAACCATTAAGTTCGTACATGTGGTAAAGAAAACACTAGTCATTGCCGTAAAGAAGTTGCAATCCAAGTGACTGGATATAGACTCAGTCATGGCGATAGAGGATCTTCTTCTACAATAGTGATTAAAGAAAAATCACAGTTAGAGTTGCGACGTACTGAGGTATGTCGAACTGGGCTTAAAGAAGCACCAAAATTAGCATGATGAACAACAGTATTGTCCATATTGCAAGATTGCACGAAATTGGCAGAATGTATCACATTAGCAGAATGTTCTTGGTGATAAGATTTTGGCATAGTGGCGGCAGTAAGATTATGTTGCCGTTCCCAAGTAGCAATTTGTACCGGCGTACAAACCTTTACACCATGTATCTGTCCGACAGTAAGGTCGGCGATAGGTGCTCTAAGCAAACATGCGTGTATATAACCAGTGAAAAATGGTGTGGCAATGTGGACTATGGCAGTCGGAAAAGTCTCAACTGTCCCACCGAATGTCGAACATTTGACCATATTACCTGTAGCACAAGATGGATGGATTAGAGATTGCTTAACTCCTACAGTTTTGCATCCAGAATCAAAGAGAACTGAGACTGGACTATTATTCACAAAATTTTTATGTAGCATAAGAGACCCTCTTCCGTCATGCACAGCTGCGGCAGGAAGAGCGGGTAGAGGATGACCGCAACTCAAAGTAATTATAGTAGTAGGTTGAAACAAAGTTGTGCATTGCGGGCATTGAGATGCCCTCTCAAAATCAAAAGCAGAGCAACCACTAGCATTAGAGACAATATTATTATTGTTACCTTGATTATTAACCCCTTGAGGATCTAGTTGAGCAGAGTTAGCTTGGCGAACGGATCTATTATTGTCGAGTTGCGATCTATCGCGTCTATTATTGTTCTGATTCGAACCCCAGTTTCCATAGTTGCGATTGTCATTCCCCCTTTGATCAAAATTTCTATATGATGGGTTTTGTTGTCTCTGAGAAAAATTACCATAAGGTTGATAACCTCTATTATAGTAACCTCTTCCAAAGTTCCTATAATTATTAGAACCAAAATGTTGAGGACCGTTAAATTGCCTCCAGTTCCCTGAAGAAGAATCATTACGTGATGGACCTCCTTGGTTCTGTCCAAAATTACGATTATTCCTCTTATCAAAATTGTGCTGAGGCCTTTGGAATTTGTGTCGAAAATTAGGACCATATGGTGTTGCTGAAGCAACGGGTAAACCTTCTTCAACTTTAGAATTGCTAACCGTTAAATTAGGATGTGCCGTGACATATTGACGACAACACTGCTCCATATCTTTTATGTTTGGAGGTTTTCGCTCATGTAGAAAGGAAAGAAAAGGTTTAATAACTGATAACATCACTTTGTCACGAAGCAGTAAGTCAACAATGGCCTCATATGTATGTTCAGTTTTTGACAATTTCACCCAACGTGAAAAGGTCAGGCGAATATCTGATATAAAATCTGAAAAATCCTTCCCTCTCTCTGGCAATAGAGACTTAAAGCGTAGGCGATAATCTTCTTCATCCAATTGGTATTTTTTTAATAAGGCTGCCCTGACAACATCATAGTTATTTTTGTCAGGGTCTTGCACCGACATCATAGTATTCGAAGCTTCACCCGTAAGTAACTTCATAAGTTGTGCACAATATTGTGACTTGTCTATCTTATGAGAGTCGCATGCCAATTCAAATCTAGTTAGATAGAATGCTATATCGTCTCGGGTAGGGTTGAAAGCAGGTAATTTAACTCTTTCAGTCCCAATCAAAAAAGTGGGTTTGGCCCAAGCAAAAATGGCCACCCCAGTGCGTTTTTATTGTTGTTGTTTGGAAATAATTTTTTAAAATGTTCATATGCATAAATAACTTTGTTGTTGTATATGAAACTGAAGGTAATTGGATGTACTTTACTCTTGTTCTGCAAGTATAAAAGCTTTCATTGAAAAATGATTAGTTATTCAAGGTAAAATGGAGGATATGTGCTTAAAAAGAATGATTAGTTATTCAAAGTAAAATGGAGGATATGCGCTTAAAAAATCGCTTTAAAAATCTAAAATAAATATCTCAAAACAGAAACACGTTCACTCTTAAACACGTGCGGTATTTAAAAGAATGTACTTGCAGTCGGAAATGACTTTGTGGGTAGTTATAATTAGAAACAGTCTCAAACAGAGGGACATATACTAAAGGCTTTTTAAAGTCGATTGGGCCAAGCGCGTCTAACCCCTGAGCCTTTATAAAGTCGATTGGGACTTAAAGAGTTAATATCATAAGGTTTAATATTTGCCTTATTAGAAGAATTATTTGATTCACTTTGTGAATTACCCATATTCACCACCTTTATTTTCTCCAGCTCCATTGCTAAGACCCTTTCGTCATGTAACATTTTCTCCGTTTCAGCTTTTAGTTTCTTCTGTTCAGCCTCCATTTGCATTTTGATTTTTTTTTCTTCGGCTTCTACTTTCTGTTTCTCTCTTCAGCTTCTGGCATCTGTTTTCTTTCTTCAGCTTCTACTTTCTGTTTTCTCTCTTCAGCTTCTACTTTTTGTTTTTCCATCTCCATTTTCTGCTTTTCAGCCTCCATTTGCATTTGGATGTTTTTCTCTTCTGCTTCTCTTTGCTGCTGAATTTTTCTCTCTTCAGCTTCTAACTTCTGTTTTCCATTTCCATTTTATGTTTTTCAGTCTCCATTTGCATTTGCAATTTTATATTTTCAGCTTCCATTTTCTGTCTCTTTTCTTGAGCCTTCTGCGCCCTGGCATATTCAGCAAGAGCAAATTCTCTTACTTCCTCATCAGTCATTCTAAGGGATCTCCCTTGTTCACTGAAATAATCCAAAGTAGACATTCTACTGGATTATATCAGATAAATACCATGTGCAATAGTTATTTCTTTTTAGAAACTCACTTTATCCCCACTCAGTGGGTGACAAGTCTTTGCCCAAGAACTTGTATAATTACTTTACTTATCAATAATATATCTAATCACCTATATACTTGTTATACATAACAATATTGACAGTGTATAACAACATATACCATACAGACAAGAATAACAAGGACAAGATATAAGCACAAATGACCACGTTCGCAGGAATCAACTAAACAATAAAGCAAAATAAAGCAAAAAATATTGGAAAACTTGCAATGATAACTGCGAAAAGTTTACAATACTTCTTCTTCTTACTTTTTACTCGTTCGTCCTGAAAAGGACGGTGGTTGGGTTGTGTCTGATTACGCCTAAGCTGTGATATCTGCACCCTTCGGTCGACACATCCGACTTCTGCACGACATTGTTTAGGACCGGGTTTGCCTTCCCATTGCGATCCACACTCGCTTAGCCAGACTGCACTGCTGCAGACTGTTTCCAGGACCACCACGTGGAGGTGGAGTGCGGTCTTGACCAGCTCTGATTCGCTGGTCCTGACGCAGGCAGTCAAGCTATGAGTCGCTGACTGCGTTCTCTATTGCTGCGTCTTTGGGTTCCAGTTTACAATACAAGAAACAAAACAGTGTATAACGAATATAACTGAAAGATAGCAAGAGGAGGCAGACACTCACAAACAACAATCAAAACTAAAGAACAGCGAAAAATATTACAAAAACAACATAGGACATCTAGGCACAACTAAACAAAAATAAAGATGACTGAATTCGGTAAAACACGAATTCAGACACACAGTCCCTAAAGAACGCTTACAGATCTACTGACCGTCGGAGGAGTTATTAGGAGATCTGAAAGTCCCTCCAACCAAACCCGCAGAAATATGACATATATGACATATATAACATATAACAAAGAAACATATAACATAAAACAAGGAATATAAATAGAGTGTGCTGAGAGGAAGGCTTAATCACAACACATATAGAGGCAGAGTTTACAAAACATATAGCCACTTATCTGCTACTGGAAAAAAATCCTGGCTTCCGAAACCACAGCGAAGATGTACATAGAAACAACAGTCTGTATAGATCCACCGGTGATCAGAAACTCCAAGGTACAGGTTGCTTTCACACTTAACTCCAGGAATAGAGCGCTGGCATCAGGAGTTGGCGCATAAGAGGAAGCACTGGAGCACTGCACGTATTGATTTGGATCCAAAAAACTAGAACTGGTTACACAATAGAACGCCTCATGCTGATAACGGTGTGCATCACTGTCTATAGCCCCGTTTTGCTGGAGACCACTGATAGTGGTCAGGGCAATCCTGGTCATTATCAGGGTGGCTTATTATAGAAAAGCTGTTATCAATATATAAGTCAGGCTTGATTGCGACCCAGTGTCCTATATAGCGATACGAAAATGAGTCATCAACAGTAAATAGTTAATGTCTGTCTGTCTGTCTGTCTGTCTGTCTGTCTCTCCCTCTCTCTCTCTCTTTCTTTCTCTCTCTCTCTATCTCTCTCTCTCTCTCTCTCTCTCTCTCTATATATATATATATATATATATATATATATATATATGTGTGTGTGTGTGTGTGTGTGTGTATAAATATATATAAATATATCCGCCTAGCTGAAACACGACAGCTAAATCAAACAGAGCTTACAAATTTCTTTAAGAAAAATGTGAGTTTTATTTTTAAAATGACTGTGAGCGTTAGTGAAGGATACCCTAGCGTAGATTTTACAATAGCTGACTTAAAATTCATGTTACACGTTATGTGTGATAGCCCCAGAAAAAATGTGAAGGGAAATATTTAACACCTGGAAAAACATTTGCATAAATATTTGACAACTGAAAAAAATTTGAAGTATATATATTTGGCACCTGGAAAACAATTTGAAGAAAAATATTTGACACCTGGGGAAAAAAAATTTGAAGAAAATATATTTGGCACCTTGAAAAAAACAAAATTAACAACAGGTTAATAGATATTTACCTACAGGTTGGAACATTTGAGCAGGAATGCAAATGCTTCTGGTATCTGTTATAGGCGAACCGTGTTTTGGCATAATCGGATGCGAGGTTCATGTCCCCGACTCCCTAAAGGAGCATTTTTTCTGAAATGACGCCCATTTTCAAAAATGTCACCGTTACGGGAGACGATTTAGAAGATTTCGTGTGTGAGCACGCGCGCAAAAATAAGCTCTTGTCGGACTTTTACGAGGTCTTCGATCAATGGTTTTCCCGCGAAGTTTTGCGTAGCCCATCGATCCGTGTTTCTTACTAGTGAGGGTAAAATGCGAATCGTTTGTCAGAACTGCCATGGTAGGAAATTATACGAGAAGATAACCCCTGTGTTGTTTCGGGGAGCACGATAAATCTAGTACTAAGGGGCTCAATAAACAACACAACACCTTAGACATACACACGTTTTTGGCGGTTCTCACTAAACAACAAGCGCGGGGCGGGACAACTGTACTAAGGAGCTCAATAAACAGCACAATAAGCTAGACTTTTAGATGTAATCACCCAACAATGCTATTTTTACATAAAAAACATGTACACGACGATAACGTGACGACCTCTCCCCTAGACATATAGTCCTTTCTGCTTATCCTATCCTGAGCCGTTTATATATATTTGTTCTGGGCAGAAGCTGTAACAAAACACTGTGATATTAAATATATACTTCTATTTATAAACCTTGATCTTTGTTGTCACCGGCTGACCACCCTCTACACCCCCCTTATTATATAAAATAAAATAAAAACTTGCCTCACTTTGTGGACATTTGTCTTCTCTCTTACATGGTTTTTTTCTCTAACCCCTCATCACCCCCGCCTGCCAAAATCAATACACTCTCCATAAACCCACCTACCACCTAACACCAGTAATTAACTACAACCTACTTAGCTCTCCTTAGTTACCTACTAACACATACCACCATTATTGATTTTTTACAGATGCCTTCGCGTCGGGCCATTCTCACCTCCATCTTAACTTACCTTAGTGAGAACCGGTCTATGTACTGTGTGGGGTGTGTGAATGAGCAGCCCAATCAAGAAGCCCATTCCTGCCTGACAACAACCCTCGCTGATCTCATAAATATACAACTAGAGGACGTCCTCCTACGGGTGATCTCGCATGAGGATCTCGTCGACCTAACCCTAACCTTCTCGTAAGGAGAACTCTTTTGCGCTATAATCATCGACGCGAGGGCCGACAACAATGTCACAAAGAGCATTAAATATATACTTCTATTAAACACCTTTGTTTTCTATGTTGTATAAATAGTGTATGTATATATGTATTGTATGTATATATATGTTGTATGACTAAGAAACAATACACTACAACAACACACAACAATTAAAATACCTACACACAACACACCAGACAAACCAAAAGCGATACCACCCACACCCCGGCTGTCAGCTACATCCCAACACACACCCAGGCGTCATCACCCCCGCCAGCCAAAACCAATACCCCCCGCGCACTCAAAAAGCAACACCACACCACGCTCATTAACCATCTTACACCCCGCCCTCTTTCCATCTAACATAACCAGCTTCCAATATGTGATCCTGCTCATATGTTTTTGTTACTGTTATTTGAAAATAAAATATATTTATTACAATTTAAAAAACCTTTGTTATCTATATTGTATATATTGTATGTAAATATATGTTGTATATATGTATAAATATTTTATAAATATTGTTTGTATATATCGTATAACTGTTGTATGTAAAATATAAATAAACAACACACTACCAGCACAATACAACCTACCTACACGCACCGCCATTATCGAGCGGAGTATTTTCTTATATAAAAGTCATGCGCCGCCTGACTATATAAAAGTCATGTGCCGCCTGAAATCCGCCTCGTAGCGTACATACTATACTGCTGTCGTTGTGTGATCCCTTATGTAATGTTTGCTTTATTTCTTCTTATGCTGTGCCAGACTTGTTGGCCATCGGAAAAATTACGCATAACTCTCGAGCTACTGTAACGGGACTTCTGAGTTAGTACTGATTATTTCATGCTCATTAGATCTCGAGCATTCGATTGGTAAAGTGGTTAGAGTACTAGCCTCTCGCGGCAAAGGTACCAGGTTCAAAACAGGGTGGCGTCATGCTCCAATCTACTCAGCTGTAAATGGGCACTTGATGTGGTCTTGCGTTTGGGAAGACAGCGGTATGAAGGAAAGGGAGTAGTCTCCTCACCTCTCGAAGCTGTACCTAGTATATTGAAGTCTCTAACACTTCACAGCTCTATTGCAGTGTCTGCTATTGGACTACATTTACTATTACATTTTGTAATGCAACGCTTCTCAAACATTTATGTCATCGATCTGTGATTGGGCCGAAAAGGAGACGCCCGCCCCCTACCTGTTTCTAGGCAGATTTATCGCCCACATATTTTCGATGTGCTCGAAGGATTCTGGGGTGTGAAAATTCTTCAAGATTGATGAAAAGGCCATTATAACGCCTAGAAATTAGTTTTAGTGCATAGTTGTGTGTTATATTTGATAGTGGTGTTTTTGCTCTAGAAATAGTTGTGTATATTTCTGTTGTCGGCCCTTCTAAAGCAAAATCGCGAGTGTCATTTAAGTGGCTAAATTAATCCGCGCAGCGTGGACTAAGTTGAGTGTTTAGGCTTAGCGATTTATATAAAGAAATAGCGAGCATCAAAACAGCCTATTTGAAGATCAGCCGCCCAGAGAGAACAGACGAAGTAAGACACACAGAGCCAAGCTGTAAATGCCTTGAGCACACTAGCAATCGGGCACATGCTGGGTGTTTTGTTTTGTTATGTTCGCTAGTTTATTTGTTTAATGTTTGCTTAGTCCCTGAATGGGTTGTAAAAAAAAATACAGCCCCTGCCTCTAGAATCAAGAGTTTTATTGTTGTTTGGGTCGGTGCGAGTGTGACAAGAGAGTGATCAAACATATCACAATATAATTATCATCATCATCTCGCCCACCCTATCACAATTGGCGTCGTCGACAGGATAAGGCAGACAGTGACACTGAGCAAACAGCAAACGAACAAATATTGTAAACACCCAGCAGTGCAGTCTTGTATCAAGATGGCTTCGATCAATGCGCCTGTAAAGGTAGTGTACGTGAAGGGGCCAGAGATAAGGTTATTTAGTGGAGAAGGGAGTCCCACTTGGCAAGAGTTTGTGGAAGATGTGGAAGCCGCGTGGAAGGTGGCGCCTTTTTGGGCAGAAGACAAGCTAGACATGATCTGGAACAACGTTACACCATGGGTATCTAGAGAATTACTGATACATGGCGGAGCCAAGGCCAGCCCTGAGCAGTTACTCAAGATAATAGAAAGAGCCTACAGCGAGCAACCACCAGTCAGTGAGATGACCAGGAATTTCCAGGCCGGGAGTCAGGGGCCTAGGGAATGGGCTGTTTTCTGTGAAGTCAAGAAGCCAGAGACACTGATGCAGATAGCAAGTGCAGAAGATCAGAATGAAAAGGAGGCACTTAAAGCAGAATTATCTCTCCTAAAGGCCCAGCTAGCACAGATGTCACAGTCCAGTTCGCCAGCACAAGAGGAGGTGCAGAGAAAGAGAGCACCATGCCAGCCGCGGGAACAGCCAACGCAAGACGAGGAGGTGTGTCCGCGGGAACAGCCAACGCAAGACGAGGAGGTGTGTCCGCGGGAGCAGCCAACGCAAGACGAGGAGGTGTGTCCTCAGGAACATCAACTAGACCTTCTTGTATGTGAGAGTCAGGCTGTTGTCAAGGAAAGCTATGAGCTGACAGCACCAACAAACGCAGCTGCACCGACAAGGCGAAAAGGAGTTTGCAAGTGGTATAGTGTCCACCGGGGATGGGGGTTCATCACGCCAGATGATGGAGGTATTGATGTATTCGTACATCAAACCAAAATCTTCAGAAAGGGATTCCGGAGTCTGGCTAGGAATGAACGAGTAGAGTTTGACAGCAAACCATCGGTCCAGGGCATGGAAGCAATTTATGTATGCGGCAAAGGCGGTCAAGAGTGTAAGGGCAGCAGGAAGCGACCCATGGCACAGAAGAAGCCCAGAAAGATAAGATGCTACAATTGTGGAGACCTGTCAGACCACATGGCAGCCAAGTGCCTTCAAGGCCCACTTCCGAAGAGATGTTTTCGATGCAAGTCCACTGAACACTTGATAGCCGCCTGTCCCTCAAGGAGCTCTTTCCCGAGACGTACTGCCACAACAAGGTTGCCTTTAGGGCGCAAGCCAAGAGAGGGCCACGTCAACTGTCACACTAAGGGCGCCGAGAAAATTGGCCGTCGTCTAGGGGAGGAAACCCGTCCTAAGCAGATAGGAGGGAGTGCAAATCAAGGTTCAGCAGAGGAGACTCATCAAAGGCAGATTGTGGGGAACGTAAGCCACCGTCCACACAAAATGAGTGGAAAACACGTCAAGAGCGATCTCCCTTCAAAGTCGACAGCTGCAAGCACTGACAGGCAGATGTCACGGGCAGACAGCGACGCGGCACAGGTGAGCGAGTCTTCAAGACCACAGCGGCTGACAGCCCGACAACGTACAACTGGGGGCATGACGACCAAGAGAGTCCCCAGCCGGGTTGTACCGAATACAGAATCTGAGCCCAAAACATCGCCGCTGAGAAATAATCAGGCGCAGCACCAACGATCATAGAGATTTCGACTGAAGCGCCAGAGGTAGTGATGTTGTCGGGACGACAACAAAATCAGGAGGGAGATATGTGATGGGGCCGAAAAGGAGACGCCCGCCCCTACCTGTTTCTAGGCAGATTTATCGCTCACATATTTTCGATGTGCGCGAAGCATTCTGGGGTGTTGAAATTCTTCAAGATTGATGAAAAGGCCATAATAACGCCTAGAAATTAGTTTTGGTGCATAGTTGTGTGTTATATTTGATAGTGGTGTTTTTGCTCTAGAAATAGTTGTGTATATTTCTGTTGTCGGCCCTTCTAAAGCAAAATTGCGAGTGTCATTTAAGTGGCTAAATTAATCCGCGCAGCGAGGACTAAGTTGAGTGTTTAGGCTTAGCGGTTTATATAAAGAAATAGCGAGCATCAAACCAGCCTATTTGAAGATCAGCCGCCCAGAGAGAACAGACGAAGTAAGACGCACAGAGCCAAGCTGTAAATGCCTTGAGCACACTAGCAATCGGGCACATGCTGGGTGTTTTGTTTTGTTATGTTCGCTAGTTTATTTGTTTAATGTTTGCTTAGTCTCTGAATGGGTTGTAAAAATAAATACAGCCCCTGCCTCTAGAATCAAGCGTTTTATTGTTGTTCGGGTCGGTGCGAGTGTGACAAGAGAGTGATCAAACATATCACAATATAATCATCATCATCATCTCGCCCACCCTATCACAGATCCAAATGTTGGATTAAGATCTTGCCACCCAAACAAATCAACATAATAAGAGGAAAGCTAATGTGAGAAAAATCTAGTAATCAACTTAGCTTCATTTAATCAAGTTCTGTTTTTTATTTTGTGAAGTTCACGATATATATATATATAATTATATCAGGATTGAAATGAAATGAAAAGGTCACCTATGGAAAACTGGCGGGAAGAACCAGACAGGAGCCAGCGGAACAACAGATGGGAAGAAGACGCTGGACATGGATAGGACACACACTGAGTAAACCTGCTGATAGCATTACAAGGCATTCCTTGTTCTAGAATCGTCAGGGAAAGAGAGGCTGTGGTAGACCAAAAACAGAACACAATGATATGGACGACATGAAGAAAAGAACTTGAACTGATGGCACGTGACAGGAGGACTTGGTAAGGCGTATGTTTGGGCTAAAAGGTATATATACATATATACAGATAAATCACGTGCCACGTAGTTACTGGGGATCTCTGAGGCAACAATAAAAATAATACGACCACCGCTTCCTCAGGTGATACAAATATGCGACTAATGTATGTGAGGTTGCTCATAGTGGTGAACACCTCATCATGTAAAACATTCAACTGTAAAAACTCAAGAAACCATAAATGCTTTGATGTAAGCTTTCTGCAAAGGGGACAGCTGCTTTGGTGGCTCCTTGCTCTAACAGGAGCGAAATGGGATATATATATATATATATATATATATATATATATATATATATATATATATATATATATATATATTGTTGCGTGCATATTTTGACGCACATATTACAAAAATCGATATGGCTATTTAATATGGGAAAAATATAGACATTCATTCATTTGTGTATGAAAATGCTGTCTATGGTAAAAGCGAGAGAATCCATGTTTGATTCACACTTTTGATTATAGGAGTAATCGTTCTGGATATTGATCCGGCGCAAGGATATTGCGCTTACGTTTGTACTTATTTTTTAGGGCCAGAAAATATATTAATTTGCTTATTGTGTTTATGGCCTGAATTCATATGTATTACATATTATTAGTACAAGTAGAATCAGTCCTATATTGTATATTTTGGATGGGTAGGAGGGACTAGATTCTTGTTATTCCGGTCTAGCGGAAGTATGAGTTGTCTTGACAAGTCGTGATGAGTTCCGATGTACCGTGATAATGGCGGGTACGCACTTTTCAAAGGGCTGGTAGATTCTTAAGGAAATATGATTCATGAAGTGGTTTTCTTCTAAAGGAGATGGTATCTCTACTATAGTTTATGTTAGAGACTCTCCTAAGGTACGGTACAATGTATAATTCGGACTCCATGTATTGCCAGACCCTATTTTGATGATCTCATGTCGATTCGACCTAGATGGAACATTGTGCTTCGTATCGCTAGGGTCGTGTTTTGTATCGACAAAGATGACAGACTTTCCTACAGCGGTTATGGCTACGTGAATTAACCTGATCACCGTAGAGCTGTATGGAAACATTTATGAAATCATTTATATACCCATTATAAATTAACTCTGGCTTATATTCTCCTTCCTATGAATGAGTGAACGACAACTCAGGGAGGCAGCCATGTTAGATTTCGGTCATCATATGTTTTGATCACTGCCAAGAGAACAGATTATTTATCCTATTATCGGACAGTGACAGGGAGATCTCAATCTTGCTAGAAACCCCCTCTTTCGTGGTTTCATAATATATACTACAAACTATGGACGTCAAGTAACTTTAGTTATTTACCGATCTGCCTTCACTGACGCGTTTAGTCAGATAGGGGGATGCGGCCATAATATATCATGACATTGAACTTTTGATGTACTGCCCATTATTTCTGAATGTGTCATGACTTCAGATCTGCTATGTATACCTACAAATTGATATGTCAACATACCATGATGTACTCGTATGTCCCAGTGTGTACGTCTGAATAAATTGAGTAAACAAAGATTCCAGCAGTCTGCATTGGTGCCTTGTAGACACAAGTGTATGAGTGGTTATATTGGTCAGCACACGAACAGTACACCATTCGCGGTAATCACACTCTACACTTCTACTTCATACATACACCATCCTGCGTCGGTTGAAGTGACCAAGTTTAGGGCCTGCTTCCCCTGGAGCCTTTGCCTTCCCTAACTCAGGACTAGGGTGAGTTACCCATTTACAGCTGGGTAGACTGGAGCATGCCTGATCTCAACAACACACCACTCTTCCTTACAGAGCATACAGACTGACACTTTACAGAGTGGAAAGAAGAAAAGAAACTTTACAGTGGCGAGCCAGATTCCTGGGTCCAGCTTACGCAGTTTTGTGTTGAGAATCACAGTTTACAGCTGAAAGAACATTTGTTTGAACACATCAACACCAGTAGGACAGCTATACAGTCGATGTCAGCTTGACCTGTATTACCGATAGGATGCTGTATCTAGGTCAGCGCTTGTTGACAGTTTTTCGCTGTACAGACAGTATTACACAGGACAGTGGTATCAAGTGTAGAAAATATCTGGAGCAGTATTGTTGACATTTCTCAACGTACAGAAGAATCACAGTGTTGTTGAACATAAAGTGCATAGTTCATCGTTGGATCTTCATATGCTCAACAGAGAAAAATTGACAGTGTAATAGTTTAAAATTAAATCTATTACTGAATAAAGTGGCAAGTTATTAGTATTAAAATAAACTGTGCCTGCTTTACAACACTATACCTGCAACACATTCCATTCATGACATAAATTATATTGTATGCTATATGCTATTTATGCTTACATGTTATTTGTTATGTATTAAATTAGTTTATGTTCTGTGTGACTAGTACAAGGTATGCCGAGTGACATTGGTCTGGTACTAGTATTCTATAGGTACACATTTTCTTAATTGGAAATTTGTTAGCAACAATTTGCTGCTATTTCTGTTAGTTGTGATGAGGTGTTCTTTTCTTCGTTGTTTTTGTTAATAATTTTGTGTTCCTTAGTTTTGTTTGATTTGTTTGTATAATTGTAGGTCTCATCTTTCCTTTCATTTCAGTTTTTTACACCCTTATGTTTATACACTGTGGCGTTATTTGTCTTGTTATATTATGGCAGTTATCATCACGGTTTCTGTGATCATTTTTTTTCATTTCTCCTATTTAATTTAATTTGATCTCTGCAAATGTGTTCATATTGTCTTTTCTTGTTTGTCCTTTGTAATGTCTTTAGTTGACATATGACGTATAGTGGTATACACTGATAGTATAGTACAGATCAGTACTTTATGATTGTTATTGTTATAAAACAAAATGTACAAGACCTTTGTAAGGCTTGTCTCCCAAAGTGATTGGTAAAGGGAAATATTTTTTCCACAGGTACTCAAGTGATCTTTGATTACATTGAGGTATACAAGACCTTTGTAAGGCTTGTCCCCACAGTATTTGAGATACAGTTATTGTTGTCCACAGGTACTCAAGTTATCATTGGTTATTATAAACCATACAAGTTTGGACTAAGACTAAGTCTATGGTATAGACTTGTCTCCCATTAAAGTGAAATAGGGTAATTTATTTACTTTTTCAGGTTTCTGATTTAAGAAGACAATATGTCTACATTAGATTATTTCATTGCACAAGGAAAATCTCTTGATAAGACTGGAAAAGACTTAGAACAATGGGCTGTTGCTCAATATGACAAAGCATTAGCTGCAGAAGAGAAAAAAACTGCTGCTGCTGTTGAAGAAAGAAAAGCTGCTGCTGAGGAAAAAAAAGCTGCGGCTGAGGAGAGAAAACTTCAAATAGAAGAAAAAAAAGCTCTGGCTGAAGAAAAAAGATTAGAAAGAGAAGAAGCTGATGCAGAGCAGAAAAAATTAGAAGTTGCTGCAGAACAGAAGAAATTAGAAGCTGATGCAGAACAGAAAAAATTAGAAGTTGCTGCTGCTGCAGAACAGAAAAAATTAGAAGCTGCTGCTGCTGCAGAACAGAAAAGATTAGATAGAGAAGCTGAAGAGAGAAAAGCAATAAGAGAACATGAGTTTGAATTAGAGAAATTAAAATTGACATGTATGAGTAATGTTAATCAGGCATCTGGTGGTAATGGTAAACCCTTTGTGTACAAGGTCAAGGTACCAGCGTTTAACCCTACCAGTGATGACATAACATTTTGGCTTTCTAGATTTGAACGGGCTTGTCGATCTCATAATGTTGACAAATCACAGTATGTGAATCAGTTGTCTGAAAATCTAAAAGGGGAGTCTCTGAGTAAGTTATATTTTGTTGAAGAGGCCGACAAAGATAATTATGATGCTGTTAGGGCAGCTTTGATAAAGAGATATCAGCTGTCTGAGGAAGGTTACCGTCTTTTGTTTAAAACAATGAGACCTGAGGTAGGTGTAGAATTCTCAGATTTCATCTCAAAAGCACGAATTACACTTTCACGATGGATTGAATTATCCAAAACAGAGAAAACATTTGATGGTCTTACGGATTTATTGCTAAGAGACAAGGTCATGTCTTCTGTAAATAAATCATTCCTAGAGTTCTTACATGAGCGTAAACCTGGTACAATAAAGCAAATGGAAGAATATTGTGACCAGTATGCCACGGCACACCCTGACATGATTCTTAGTAACTCTAACATTAAAGAGAGTATGCCAGTTGCTTCGGCAACAGAATATAATCAGAATTACTCACACAAATTCCAAGGAGCTAAAAATAAATTTGATAAAAAGGTTAATTGGAATAAGTATCAAAACCAAGATAACCACTCAAATCAGAGTTCTTCTTCGAAGAACTGGAATCGGGCTGATAGTCCTCGACACGCGAGGGGTACCCATAATGTTAGAAATTCTCGGAAAGGGAGTAGCTATAGGAACTACCCAAGTGCTTCATGGAGACAAAAGAAACAATATTACAGGGATACTCAATATAATGAGCATGATGATTATGATCATGAATATTATGATTCAAACCCAAATAGGGGTTATAACAGAGGCAATAATAATTATAGAGACAATTATAACCGAGGTAGATCACAACACAAAAGACATGGTAAATCTTATTACCAGGCTAACTCTGCACAACAGGAGTTCCACGACACCGATAATCAGAATAATGATAAAAAAGACTCCAACAGTGTAGCAAATTCCGCTTTCGATTTTGCTAGAGCATCTGAGTGTTCGCAATGCAAAACATTATTCGATCCAACCACAGTTTCTACTTTAAGCTGCGGTCACCCGCTTCCCGCTCTCCATGCGTCAATTGCGCATAATGGAAGGGGTGCTCTTGTCTTTAATAGGGGCCTAATAGATGGTACTCCGGTATCAATTCTTTTCGATTCGGGGTGCACTACCATTGGAGTGAGGCAATCACTCGTAAATCCTTCTCGAGCTACAGGCAATATAGTCAAATGTGTAACATTTGGTGGCACATTGGAGAAGTACTCCACTGCCATTATCAATATTGCTACGCCTTTCTTTACAGGAGAGGTGCAAGCATGTCTCTTGCCGAATCCGATCGCTGATCTTATCATCGGTCGCATTCATGGAGTGAAAGAATGCACTCCACAGCAAATTTCTAATTGGGAAAATGTTAATATGCAATCTGCTAATGCAGTAATCACTAGGGCTCAAGCTCTTAATATGCCACAATCTTCACATTCTGAAGATAATGATGCGCAGATCCAAGATGATCCCTTGGAGATTTCCCACGATTCCTTTATCAAACAGCAGGAAGATGATCCTACTCTAAAGAAATTCTTTACTCTGGCAACAAAAGGTGATCCGAATAAGGATACAAATCGTAAATCTTGGATTACGATGAAGAATGGCGTACTTGTACGTATGGTACAAGACTCCGCTAAGTCCATTCATTCTCAAATCCTTGTGCCTAAAAATATGAGAGTTAAAATCTTACAGCACGCTCATGATTCGCAGTGTGCTGGACATATGGGTTTTTCCCGTACTAAAGCTAGAGTTCTTCAATCTTTCTTTTGGCCTGCTGTGAATAAGGACATACGAATCTATTGTCGATCTTGTAAAGTATGTCAAGAGATTAAATCCAGAGGTCCACGCCATGATGCACCTATTCAGGCTGCAGACATTCCCATTCGGCCATTTCAAAAAATGGCGATAGACATCATTGGTCCATTTAAGATAAAGTCTGCTAGAGGACACCAATTTATTTTGACGTGTGTTGATATGTGCACACGTTGGCCGGAGGCTGTTCCTCTAAAGAGCATAACTACTGCTGATGTCGCAGATGCTCTTTGGTTAATATTTTCTCGTCTGGGGTTTCCAGCAGAAATATTATCCGACCATGGTACCCAACTCATATCGGATACCATGTCTCAAGTAATGTCGACTCTGAAGATAGAGAGATCGCTGAGTAGTATTTATCATCCTATGTCCAATGGGATGGTGGAACGTTTGAATAGAACTCTGAAAAACCTACTAGGTAAGATAACAGAAGATCATCCTCAGGATTGGGATAGGGTTTTACCCGCGGCTCTCTTTGCATATAGAGAGGTCGCCAACGAACATACAGGATTTTCTCCCTTTGAACTTGTCTTTGGCGCGAAACCGCGAGGTCCTATGTCCTTACTTCATGATCTTATAACTGCTGATAATATTGTCGATGACACAAAATCCTCTTATGAATATGTCATCGCACTTAGACACAAGATTATTGAAGCATGCAAATTGGCAACTGCTTCTTCTGAATTTGCGAAACAGAAGGCAAGGGAATTTGCCAATAAAAAGAGATGTTTGCGACAACTTTGTCCAGGTGACAAAGCATTTGTCTTGCTACCTTGTAGGGAAAATAGACTTCTCATTTCTTGGAAAGGTCCGTACGATATAATATCAAAAGTTTCCGATGTTGACTATATCGTCGATATTGACGGGAAGCGTAAAACCTTCCACATCAACATGCTCACGGAATTCCATGAACGTCCTGATTATTTACAACCTGTTTTCCAGGCAACGGACGATTTTCCAGTCCAACATGGACAGTACTCATCTCTGTCAGTAATACAGGATGAGGAAACGAGTTTCTCGGATGTAAATTTACCTTTTCCAATGATTCCTCTTCACTCTAATGAATCATGGAAAGATGTTGCAATTTCTCCAGAATTATCTCCAGGAGAGCAGAAACAAGTTTCTACTATGTTAGAACAATTTCAGGATGTCCTTACTGACATTCCTGGTCAAACTGATGTCATTCAACATGACATTATTCTTACTGACCATAGTCCTATAAGAGTCAGACCGTATCCTATCCCGATACATTTTCAAGCACAGGTAGAGAAAGAGTTAGATGAGATGATAGAGTTAAAAATTATTGAACCATCCACATCAGCATATTCTTCGCCGATGGTTATAGTACGGAAAAAAGACAATAACATACGTCTTTGCGTGGATTATCGCAAATTGAATCAAGTGACTAAATTCGATGCTGAACCTATGCCTTTACTAGAAGAGCTACTTACGAGACTATCGAATTCTCACTTCTTTACTAAACTCGATTTGTCTAAGGGATATTGGCAAGTTCCACTATCCGAACACGCCAAACCGTTTACTGCTTTTTCGACGCCTAGGGGTCTATTCCAATGGAATTTCATGCCTTTCGGTCTTATGAACGCCCCTGCAACATTTGTACGCATGATGCGTCGAATCCTATCTCATCGCTCAGATGTCATTGCGTATCTTGATGACATCTGTCTTTTCAGTGATACTTGGAACGATCACTATAATGGTATAAATGAACTATTGTCTATCTTACGCGAGCATAACCTGACAGCGAAACCATCGAAAGCATGTATTGGTTTTAGCGAAATATCTTTCTTAGGACACCGTGTTGGTCATGGGTTCCTAAAAACAGAAGACCATAATACAAGTAAGATACTTAACATTTCTATTCCTAAGACTAAAAAGCAAGTACGAAGTCTCTTAGGTCTAATACAATTTTATGGACGATTCATCCCGAATCTGTCCTCCATTATGTCACCTCTTTCTTCCTTGCTAAAGAAAGGGTCTCCTAATGTAGTCCATTGGACTCAAGAATGTCAATCCTCTTTGGATAAGGTTAAAACTATGTTTTCTACTTCACCTATCCTAGTATTGCCTTCTAAGGATAAGACATTTATTCTTCGTAGTGACGCTTCATCCACCGGGATTGGAGCTGCACTAATGCAAGAGTACTCTGGAACTCTGCATCCTGTGATGTATATTTCTCGGAAATTAAATGCCGCAGAGAAGAATTACTCGGTCCTAGACCGTGAATTATTGGCTATGGTTTGGTCAATCCTTAAACTGCAAAGATTTCTTCTGGGCGCGCATTTCATTGTGGAAACTGACCAGAAAGCTCTTACGGCTATTCAGAGTAAAAATCTGAAGAGCGCGAGATCAACGCGATACGCGATTGCTCTACAGCCATTTCATTTTTCGGTGCGAGCTATCCGTGGGTCAGAAAATGTGATGGCAGATATTTTGTCTAGATGCCCACATGATTCATAACTGTTATACAACTTTGATACAGTTGTTTCTATGTTGAAATGTGTACACATATGTAATATATCATATATTGATTGTAACACTACTTAGCGGTTCATTGATATTTATTCACCGCTGATCTTTCAATGTTTTTCGTCTTTGATGATCATGATGTTAAGATATCTTAGATGAAATTTATGTATAAACTAATGTGGAAATTGTGTCATTGCTAATATTGTAGTATGCGTTGGTGACACCTCTCTGGAAATATTTATACTTAGAGAAGTACTTTCTCTAAGGTCATAAAACTTATGCTTATCATCTGCGCATTGTTATTGGTGCGTTGTGAGCCTATTGTATGCTGCTCCTAGATGTATTTCAAAAAAAAAAAATGTACCATTTTTTTTTCCCGAGGGGTGTGGTAATCTGTTGCGTGCATATTTTGACGCACATATTACAAAAATCGATATGGCTATTTAATATGGGAAAAATATAGACATTCATTCATTTGTGTATGAAAATGCTGTCTATGGTAAAAGCGAGATAATCCATGTTTGATTCACACTTTTGATTATAGGAGTAATCGTTCTGGATATTGATCCGGCGCAAGGATATTGCGCTTACGTTTGTACTTATTTTTTAGGGCCAGAAAATATATTAATTTGCTTATTGTGTTTATGGCCTGAATTCATATGTATTACATATTATTAGTACAAGTAGAATCAGTCCTATATTGTATATTTTGGATGGGTAGGAGGGACTAGATTCTTGTTATTCCGGTCTAGCGGAAGTATGAGTTGTCTTGACAAGTCGTGATGAGTTCCGATGTACCGTGATAATGGCGGGTACGCACTTTTCAAAGGGCTGGTAGATTCTTAAGGAAATATGATTCATGAAGTGGTTTTCTTCTAAAGGAGATGGTATCTCTACTATAGTTTATGTTAGAGACTCTCCTAAGGTACGGTACAATGTATAATTCGGACTCCATGTATTGCCAGACCCTATTTTGATGATCTCATGTCGATTCGACCTAGATGGAACATTGTGCTTCGTATCGCTAGGGATGACAGACTTTCCTACAGCGGTTATGGCTACGTGAATTAACCTGATCACCGTAGAGCTGTATGGAAACATTTATGAAATCATTTATATACCCATTATAAATTAACTCTGGCTTATATTCTCCTTCCTATGAATGAGTGAACGACAACTCAGGGAGGCGGCCATGTTAGATTTCGGTCATCATATGTTTTGATCACTGCCAAGAGAACAGATTATTTATCCTATTATCGGACAGTGACAGGGAGATCTCAATCTTGCTAGAAACCCCCTCTTTCGTGGTTTCATAATATATGCTACAAACTATGGACGTCAAGTAACTTTAGTTATTTACCGATCTGCCTTCACTGACGCGTTTAGTCAGATAGGGGGATGCGGCCATAATGTATCATGACATTGAACTTTTGATGTACTGCCCATTATTTCTGAATGTGTCATGACTTCAGATCTGCTATGTATACCTACAAATTGATATGTCAACATACCATGATGTACTCGTATGTCCCAGTGTGTACGTCTGAATAAATTGAGTAAACAAAGATTCCAGCAGTCTGCATTGGTGCCTTGTAGACACAAGTGTATGAGTGGTTATATTGGTCAGCACACGAACAGTACACCATTCGCGGTAATCACACTCTACACTTCTACTTCATACATACACCATCCTGCGTCGGTTGGAGTGACCAAGTTTAGGGCCTGCTTCCCCTGGAGCCTTTGCCTTCCCTAACTCAGGACTAGGGTGAGTTACCCATTTACAGCTGGGTAGACTGGAGCATGCCTGATCTCAACAACACACCACTCTTCCTTACAGAGCATACAGACTGACACTTTACAGAGTGGAAAGAAGAAAAGAAACTTTACATATATATATATATATATATATATATATATATATATATATATATATATATATATTATATATATATATATATATATATATATATATATATATATATATATATATATATATATATATATATATATATATATATATATATACTTGTACTGTTCAAAAAAAGAAACGCATAGCTACTGAAGGCACACACATAGCCATAATTTTGACATTCAATAGCTTTTTTAATTTAATGAGTTAATTGTTCAAATTGCACACAAGAATACTTTAGGGTTAGCCCAATCAATTGACATTTTTTTTGCATCTGGGTCACGAGAGTTTTTTGGCGTACGGGCTTTCCCGTTAGTATGGTGTGTGGCATCCTCTTGTATCGATCAGCGACTGGCATCTCCTGAGCATGGATGTGATCAGACGTCTAATGTGGGCCTGTGGGATGGCTGCCCACTCTTTCTGGAGTGCCTGGAACAGATCACGACGATTGGCTGGAGCAACGTCTCGGCGACAAACACGTCTATGCAACTCATTCCACAGGTGCTCATTCGGACTCATGTCTGGAAACAGGGATGGCCAGGGAAGGGTGAGAATGTTGTTGGCAGTCAGGAACTGCGTGGTCAACCGTGCACAATGGGGTCTGGCGTAGTCCTGTTGAAGTACATGGGGTCGAAGAATTTCATTGACGTATCGTTGCGCATTCAAGCCTCCTTCAATGTGTACCAATTGACTCCTTCCGTTGTAACTGATCATTCCCCACACCATTGCACCTCCACCACCGTGTGGCGGAGCTTCATCAACGCAATTTTGGGCAAAACGTTCATTTCGCCTACGGTAGACCCTAGCCGTCTATCATAACGCTGCAACAAAAATAAAGATTCGCCACTAAACCAGACACGTCTCCATTGATTGTCAGCTGCCCAGGGACGATGCTGGTTGGCCCAAAGAAGTCGATTTTGGCGATGGCGGCGCGTAAGGACAGGTCCTCGGTGAGGTCGTTGTGCCCAAAGTCCAGCGTCATGCAGTCTATTCCAGACAGTTTGATCAGACACATGACGTCCTGCAGGCAATGACTGGGCAGTTTGAGAAGCTGTTGTAAACCTGTCTCTGAGGTGACGAAGCCGAATAAAGCGATCCTCCGATGCTGTTGTCACTCTGGGTCGTCCACTGCGATGCCGGTCTTCAACTGAGCCAGTGGCTTGGAACCGGTGCCAAAGTCGACTGATGGTACTTTGATGCACGTTTAGATGCCTGGCAACCTGACTTTGACTTTCGCCTGCATGCAGTCGGCCAATAGCAATGTTCCTTAAATTTATCGATAGATATATATCTGCTTGAAAATGAACTTAATTTTTTGTGTGTAGCGGTATCCTTTTATAGGGTTTCAGTTGCGTAGTCAGTGAATAGTGTTCACCCCAAATTTTGTTGCTTTCACGTGAGCGCAACATGAGCTGTGGTCAAAAATTGCGTCATAAACACTATTGACCACTACGTTGTAACGATTACAAAAACGAAGGCAATTCAGGTCAACACGTGCATTTGACACTGTAAAGAACATTTGAGGCTGGTTTTTATATACCCTAGCACCAAATTTTACTTACAAACTCATAAAAACGCGCCCTCGGATAGCTATGCGTTTCTTTTTTTTGAACAGTATATATATATATATATATATATATATATATATATATATATATATATATATATATATATAGATATATATATATAAATATATATATATATATATATATATATATATATATATATATATATATATATATATATATATTACCTAAATCATTACTTCTGAACAGGTAGGCCATTAATTCCTCACAAATGTACAGGTAGCATTAACATTCTTCAAGCGACATGAATGTTGGCGTAGGTGTGACGTGTACTGGAAAAGAGGCTATAGTAATCTGACAGCTTATTGTAACTATATAGCTGCTCTCTGATTTGCTAGCCAAATAGGCATTATACAAACTATCTTTTTCTGTAACTTACCATTTTGTCCCCGCCTTTTTTTTTTGTAAACACGGGCTAACGCAGTTTTTACCATCTTCGTTGACCTGTCAGTCATAACAGGAAACAAATCACGCTTCGTTTTACCGCGTTCCACTCACGCGAGCTTATCTGTCAGTCATATAATACTTAACAGACAGCAAGTGAGAGAGAGAGAGAGAGAGAGAGAGAGAGAACGGATTTCTTTGAAGTTGCTCAGAGGAAATCAAAAATCTCTAATATCCTTTGATCTAGGAACACGGGCATCCCACAAGGAAACCCGATAGTAGAACAAATAGTCTTTTGATGTCGGTCAAAGCTCCAGACGAGAAACTCTGGAAGACCGAAACGTAAAGCCTTTCATTTTGATACCTCTAGCTTCTGAATTTTTGTCTTACACAGGAGCGCAAAATAACGCATTAGAGATCAAGAGGAATTTAATGGTATATATACTACTGTTTCCCAACTATCAGTCGTTACTCAGAATTTGAGAAGAATCGAGCGCGCAGCCGTAAACCATTTCTTTTGGATTGTTATGAGGGATTCGTGGAGATTTAATTCTGCAGTTCTGGTAAGAGGAAAATGGTAATAAGTGTTAGAAGTATTTCACGGTGATAGCATTTAAAGTTAAACACTTATACTTCACTTGGATTTTTTCTTGCTAGTAAGGCGTATTAAATAACATAACGCGTAGCGATTTTCATAACCAGATATTCAATTAAAATGTTAAACCCACACCACCGACGCTACATAGCTGAGGCGAGGCGGTAATTTATATTTACAGTATAGACGGTTAACTAGACCGAACTTAGAGGTGTTAGAACGACTGACAGTGGGAGGACAGAATATGGGTTATATTTAATTTTATAATTTTTGTTATTATAGCGTCTATTATTTTTTAAAATACCATACGACAAATTAACAGACAACGATAATTTACTAGATACTAAACGATAGGTGATAATTTGTACGTGGCGCATTGTGAGAAGAAAATAATAAATAACACACTGTGCGTGTGACTGCCAGCCGCGAGAAGGGGCGGGAGAGTCTTCATTGACTCAGCCCGACCAACCTCCGCCGCCAGCGGTGTCTGTATGTAGGCGTAGAACGAACACCGTGTTTGTTTTTAAATTCGTCAGGATTTGACATTGCGGAGGAGAGACTGTCGGGTCCCCGTCTATACATATTTATATTTACATATAGTGGTAGCATTTTCCCATAAAATGTTTCTTGTATTTTTAGTAGACCTGATCCCAAGTGGATGGACCAGCGGTCTTTTCTTTTCCTTGTCCATTTCCATGGTTAAGCGTGTACAAGCCGAATATACAGTATGCCTATAAATTTTCCTACTGGACTTACAAAATCCAGGATACTATTTTATCAGCCAACAGTGGCGTATACATGAAACATTATTATTATTTCCCCCAACACCTGACAGTTGTAATCCCAGTGGAGTACCATTCTATAAACTGTGCAGGTGTGGCCCTCTTGCAAGGAGTCGGCCGATAGAAAATCCATCATCATAATTTGTAACATTTGTATCACCGGATTATTCCAGAACTCTAGAAGTGTTCCCCTCTCTTAAATGGTAAAACACTAAGGACCCTCACATATTCAACATTTGTAGTAAACCCTATATCCACATAGACGTTCCAGCTGAGCGGGAAACAAGACTGTTTTCTCCGCCCTCCCTCAACACTGCAAGAGTTGTCGCAACGAAATTATTCAGTTGTAGTTCCTGTATCTAGAATCACATTCACTTGTGTACACATAGGAGGAACAGTGCTAGTTTTTTTAGAACAGTGAAGACAATTCTTTACGATTTATATTATGTCCAGGATTCATCGCGGACGTTAACTTATTTGGCGTTCACCTCATTAGTTTTTTTCTGGGATGAACTGGGTCCAATTTGTGTCCTCGACAGCTGGGGGTGATACACTCACTAATCAAAAGTAAAATACGGATAATATTCATGGAATAAATGTAATAAGGGATACCACAGACCCAAGAGAAGAAATACAAAATAGGTAAGACTGTGAGAGTTGGCCACATCAATAAGATAGCGTGTGTTCATTTTATTGTTGTTCGAAATTATCTATTAATCTTTGGTGGTTTGATTTGATTCTGTTTACTTTACGTGGTCTTTTATTGTACCAATATTGTTATTCTGTAAACCTGGTGCTAACCTTCACCTTTGGGTAAATATTTTCTTTGAGTTATTTTCCTTTATACGGTGAAGGTACACCACTTTTCATTACTTCCTCTATATGTAAATGCTTTGTTTCTTGATACCTTTGGGTAACTTGATGTTGTAAAACAGTTTAGTGATAATAAACAACAAAGAAAACTTAACTTTGTGTGTTGGTCAGACACATACCCATTTCTCATTATTTTGTCACGTTTGTGTGTCATTGTTGTCACATATTGTTGTGTGTGTGTAGAGTAACCTGTTCTTCGTTTTGATAAGGGAAGCAAAGACTGTCTTATAACACAGCACAGTTGTACGGATTGGCTGGATGAGAGAAACCTACTCACTCCAGAGACATATCTTTCTATCAACCTACCACCTGTGAAATCTATTTTCTATACATTCTCGTGTATCAGTCAACCTTTACTCTTTACCTAGACTGGGTCCAATAAACCAATTAACCTACAGTACGACAGAATGGGGGCTCGTCCGGGACGTATCTTAGACTGAGACAAGAATAATGGCTAACGTCTGAGAATGAATCTTAGTCTAAATCTAGCTAGAGTGTGTTGTACGTGCTGTTGGTGTAATAGAAAAAATAATAATTCATCCCCTAGGCAACGATTCTTTATTTCTTGGGTTCTGACCACACAAAAGATGAATACATTTTTTTCCTTTCCACAGCATAATAATAGTTTACTTACAGTTTGATCTTTATGGTGATTTGTGTTGGTGGTAATGATATAATAATTTTGTACAAAAGACCTCTGGGACGTGTGATTGTTTATCAATCAAATTTTTGTGGAGCAGTTGAGTGTGAGCCCTGCGAAGGAAGTACATTGGGCAGTCGCCAAGTTAATCGCCTTCTTATAGCTCATACTGACTCCAGGTTTGGGAGAGTGGGGTGAAAAAATATAAGGCGAATTTTTTTTTCTTCTTAATTTAAAAAAAAATATTTTTCACATTTAGTAACAGTAGATTTTAAGTTTTTTAGCCTAATCTACCTTCGCTATGGATAAGGACGACTGCGTTAGGAGCCTTTTTGCCAGATAACAGCAGCGATAGATTAGACAACTGAGAAACAGGGAAAAGAAAACAGTAAAAAATATTTTTTTCGGGATTTTCTCACTTGGTTAGGGAGCAGTGTATCCTTTTCTTCTTTCTTTCTCGTGCACTTCGCGGTCAGGTGTATTTGCCATGGCCGAGCGAGCAAAGCTTAGAGCAATGCTAAGAGAGGAAGCAAAAGAAATAAGATTACAAGTAGACGAAATGCTAGCTTTTGTGAATGAAGAGCTAGCAAAATATGAGGCAGAGAAGAAGGAAACAGAAGATAGGGAAAAAGAAAAAGAAGAACGGCAATTGAAAAGTAAGAAAATTGAGGCGGAAATGGAAGCTCGCAGGGAGAAGGAACGAGAGAAGGAGAGACAACAAGAGGAGAGAAAGAACGACAAACGACGTCAGCATGAATTGGCGCTTAAGACTTTAGAGGTCCAAAGTCGTGGTGCAGCGTCTAGCTCCAGCAATGGGGAGTCTTTCCCACCGCAGTCACCCTCAGCTGACCACTCCAGTAGTCAGTCTTCCCAATTAGCTGCTATGTCCTTTGCCATAGAATCCTTCCCAAGCTCCAACGAGAAAATTGATAGCTACCTAGAAAAATTTGAGAGAATGGCAACATTGTACGGTTTGGATAGTTCGAGATGGTATGAAGCTATCCCGGGCCAGGCCCTGAAAAGCGCTGCGTACGATGTGTACGTAAAACTGGGAAGCAGCGATAAAAACAACTACGACATGCTTCAGAAAGTTTTACTTGATCGCTTTGAGATGAAAGCTCGGAAGTTTTTACAACTTTTTCGAAACAGCAGAAAGGAGGGAGCCGAGACGTACGCTCAGTTCTCTTCTCGTCTAAAGGGATATTTGACAAAGTGTTTGCAGTTTTCAGAACTCTCTTGCACATTTGAAGGTTTAGAGGAACTTATTCTAACCGAACAAATCAAAAGCACTTTGTCAATTGAAACACGTAAATTTCTTGTTGAACAGAGAGCTGGGAAACTTGAAGATATTTTGAGTAAATCAGAGCGATATGCAGAAGCGCTCGCCGAGCTCCCGGGCTCTAAACGCGAATCTACAGATGTGCCTTCTCGGAACAATAATCTAGAGCATTATCCCCAGTCATTTTCCAACCTCAACCCTAGAGAAAATGTACCCCAAAAACCCTCCTCAAAATAGATCGAAATTCTTTAAAAACAATTATCCCACCGAAACCCGTGATGACCTTAAGCGACCCCCATAGCAAGACCAGAAAGGATATGACAAAGGGAAAACCCCTTCGCCAGGTAAATCTGATCGGGAGAAACAAACCGGCCCGAAGCGGGTTGCGTGTTTGCAAACAGCCTCACAGCAAAATAGCAAGGTCACGAAGTCTCAACCTGAGGGTGAGAAGCCTTCTATGCGATGTATTGATACGTTGAACCCAACTTCCACGGAGCGTTTTTTAACAGCGGATTAAGCTTCGACAGTATAGTCGCGAGGCAATTAGTTAAACCAGGTCAAGACACGGAAGAAACCGTCGACATATGTGGAGTTTTTGTAGGAGATGCACCCATAACACTCCCTGTCGCGTTTGTGGAGATAAACGCGGATTACGTCTGTGGTGTTATTAAATCGGCAGTAATGGAGAATCCTTTCTACAACGTCATACTTGGCTGTAGATACGTGTTTTTAGTGAGAACGAAAGAGCCGATTGTGGCAGCAGTAACCAGAAGAGGGCAAACCTAAATCCAGCACCCAGCAAGTTAACTAAGGACTCTACTTTGGAGACCTGCTTTAAGAAACTGCCCATGGCCAAGGACCTCAGACACAACGGAGATATTTTTTCTAAGGAAGGACTGTTGTATCGAAGAACGGGCGACCCCGAACAGGGACATAACCAGCTCCTAGTACAGACGCAGTACCGAAAACAAATGTTAGAAATAGGGCACTCTCTTCCTTTTAGCGTCCACATGGGACAACACGCCACAATACAGAATATTCACCCTCTATTGGTGGCCAGGAATGAACACGGATATAATCAGATACGTGAAATCCTGCGCCAAGTGCCAACGTGTGGCACCAAGGCATTGGACACTCCCCAGTCCCTATGGGAGAAATGCCGATAGTGGGAACTCCATTTGAACGTCGACATTATAGGACCCCTTGAGAGGACTAAACGAAGGAACAAGTTTATCTTGACCTTAGTCGACACTTGCACCATGTGGGCCGAAGCTATACCGCTAACATGCACGGACTCCAAGCATGTCGCAAAAGCCCTAGTGCAGATTTTTACACTGCTGGGATTTCCTAAACAAGTTTGACGAATAATGGATCCCAGTTCCGTGGCCTGTTAATGGAAGATATCTTCAAGATCTTGAGGGACCAGCACATCTTCACCAGCCCATACCATTCGGCCGGAAATGGTTAGTAAACTGTGTCAACGGAGGCCTAAAATTATGTTACGTAAGCTGGGACAGGAAAAGCCAGAATATTGGGACCTTTTTATTCCTGCAGCCTTGTTCGCCTACAGGGAAGTCCCGCAGGCCTCTACAGGGCTACCGCAAGCAACGCTTTTAATAGGCAGACCTATTAATGGCCCGCTGGAAGCCTTACGACGGTCACTGACAAACCAGAAGGCCGATGAGACAGTTGTCTCAACATCGAAGTATGTATCGGAGTTAAAGGAACGGCTGCAACTAGGATGGGACCCAGCGACAACCAACCTTAAGCGCGCACGTTAAAAACACGCTAAAAGATACAACAAAGCAGCTAAAGAGAGAGAATTTGAGCCAGGAGAGAAAGTTTTGTTGTTACTCCCTACTGGAACCAATAAACTGCGTATCGGATGGCAAGGTCTGTTTACCGTCCCTAAAAAGATCTCTAGAACCAACTAACAAGATCTCTATAAAAGGTAAGGAAAAAGACTACCACGTAAATCTGTTAAAGAAATACTTGGAAAGACCGGTGCCTTCCCCCGAACCCCTCTTGGCAGTCGCTATAGCAACCGAGGATGAAGGAGATGACGAAAGTTGTATGGAATATCCACTGCAAAAAACGGAGTCACACGAGGACGTTAAATTCTGCGACACCCTCTCGGAAGTCCCAACAAGCACAGACGAAGGCGCAATTGAAAACGTATTCAGCAGTCTTAACGGACGTACCTGGTCTTAGACATCTCATGGAATTCGATATGAAGCCGATACATGATACACCAGTAAGAACCAAAGTTTATCCGATCCCATATGCGAAAGCAGACACATTGCGTGGAGAAATAGACAAAATACTACAAGCTGGGATTATTAGCGAGTCCACACCTCCTTATAGCTCAAGCGTCGTACTGTTACAGAAACCGAATAAGGAAGTTCGGCTGTGTATTGACTACCGAATACTCAATACAGTAACAGAGTTTCAGCCTGAGCCACTCCTAAGCGCCTCTGAACTGTTTACTAAGCTAAGCAAGGCAAAGAATTTCTCCAAGATTGACCTGAGTAAAGGATATTACCAAATACAGTCAAGGAAGAAATTAAACCTCTGTTAGCGTTTAGTACCAACGAAGGACATTATAATTTTAATGTTATGCCTTTCGGATTACATAACGCACCAGGAGTCTTCACCAGAATGATGAGACAGCTTTTGGAATCTTTGCAAAGTCCAAACATTCAGAATTTCATGGACGATATACTTATTGCAACGGATAACTACGAAGAACATATTGCTACGGTCGCTATGCTTCTCATGAGGCTAAAGGAAACCGGTTTGACCGCCCGCCCTAGCAAATGTTTAATAGGGTTTCAGAAGCTTGACTTCCTTGGTCATACCATTTTTCAAGGCTGTATGTGCCAGTAGAGAAAAACATCGAGAAAATACGAGCCGCAACAAGGCCCACAACTAAGAAGGATACTCGATCGTTTCTCTCACTCTGCGCATACTACCAGAAGTTCATTAAAAACGTCAATGGACTCACCGCGCCATTGACAGACCTCACGCGAACTAGGAAACCCGATAAGGTGGTCTGGACTGCAGAGTGCGAAAACTCGTACGTCACTCTGAAGGAACAACTGACCCAATATCCCATTCTAAGGTTACCCGACCTTAAGAAACCCTTCGTGTTACGGGTTGATGCCAGTAGTAACGGAATAGGATCAACATTGCTGCAGGCAGACAACAAACACCCTAACCTGTTGTTTCCAGTCGCTTATGGTAGCAGGAAACTGAACGCAGCAGAGAAGAACTATTCAACGGTTGGAAGGGAATGTCTGGCACTCGTGAACGAAATCAGGAGACACCATGAATACTTATATGGAGTTTCATTCACAGTACAAAGTGACCATGCTTCATTGGCGTTCCTAGGAGCTAATACGGAATTTGACGCAAGGATTGTGCGTTGGGCGATCCTCTTAAGTGTGTACTCGTTCAAAGTGCAATACATACCAGGGAGAGAACATGTAGATGCAGATTTTATGAGTGGACATTGGACTAATGAAGAAATTAATGCAAGTGAAGGTAACCATAATCTATAGCTACGGATGACAGTAGTTCTGGGTTTCACATCTTCAAGCCCGGACGTACTGTAACGTATACTGGAAAAGCGCCTACAGTAATCTGACAGTTTATTGTAACCTTATAGCTGCTCTCTGATTTGCTAGCTAAACATGCATTATACCAACTGTCTATTTCTGCAACGTACCATTTTGTTCCCACCTTCTTTTCTGTAAACACCGGCTAACGCAGTGTTTACCATCTTCGTTGACCTGTCAGTCATAACAGGAAACAAATCACGCTTCGCTTTACCGCGTTCCACTCACGCAAGCTTATCTGTCAATCATATAATACTTGACAGACAGCACGTGAGAGAGAGAGATAACAGACTTCTTTGAAGTTGCTCAGGGGAAATATAAAACTCCCCAATGTCCTTTGATGTGGGAACACGGGCATCCCACAAGGAAACCCGATAGTAGAACAGAAAGTATTTTGATGTCATTCAAAGCTCCAGACGAGAAACTCTGGAAGACCGAAACGTAAAGTCTTTCATCTTTATACCCCTAGCTTCTGAATTTTTGTCTCACACAGGAGCGCGAAATAACGCATTAGAGATCAAGAGGAATTTAATGATATATATATACTACTGATTCTATAACCCATCTATCAGTCGTCACTTAGAATTTGAGAAGAATCGAGCTAGCAATCTAAAATCATTTCTTTTGGATTGTTATAAGTGATTCGGGGAGATTTATTTCTGTATTTCTGGTAAGAGGAAAATGGTTCTAAGTGTTAGAAGTATTTCACGGTGATAGCATTTAAAGTTAAACACTTATACGTCACTTAGATTTTTTCATAACCAGATATTCAATTAAAATGTTAAACCACACCACCGACGCCACATTGCTGAGACGAGGCGGCAATTTGTGTTTCCAGTGTAGACGGTTAACCAGACCAAACTTAGAGGTGTTAGAACGACTAACAGTGGGAGGACAGAATATGGGTTATATTTCATTTTATAATTTTTGTTATTATAGAGTCTACTATTTTTTATGCCATACGACAAATTAACAGACACCGACAGTTTACTAGATACTACATGATAGCTGATAATTTGTACGTGGCGCATTGTGAGAAGAAAATAATAAGTAACACACTGTGCGTGTGACTGCCAGCCGCGAGAAGGGGCGGGAGAGTCTTCATTGACTTAGCCCAACCCACCTCCGCAGTCCAACGGTGTCTGTGTGTAGCGTAGAACGAACACCGTGTATCTTTTAAATTCGTCAGGATTTGACAGAGCGGGGGAGAGACTGTCGGGTCCCCGTCTATACATATTTATATTTACATATAGTGGTAGCATTTTCCCATAAAATGTTTCTTGTATTTTTAGTAGACCTGATCCCAAGTGGACGGACCAGCGGTCTTTTCTTTTCCTTTTCCATGGTTAAGCGTGTACAAGCCGAAAATACTGTTTGCATATAAATTATCCTACTGGACTTACAAAATCCAGGATACTATTTTATCATCCAACAGTGGCGTATACATGAAACATGATTATTATTATTTTCCCCAACAATTGACAGTTGTAATCCCAGTGGAGTACAAATCTATACACTGTGCAGGTGTGGCCCTCTGGCAAGGAGTCGGCCGATAGAAAATCCATCATCATTATTTGTAACATTTGTATCACCGGATTATTCCAGAACTCTAGAAGTGTTCCCCTCTCTTAAATGGTAAGACACCAAGGACCCTCACATGTTCAATATTTGTAGTAAAACCTATATCCAAATAGACGTTCCAGCCGAGCGGGAAACAAATCTGTTTTCTCCGCCCTCCCTCAACACTGCAAGAGTTGTCGCAACGAAATTATTCTGTTGTAGTTCCTTTATCTAGAATCACATTTCCCTGAGCACACATAGGGGGAACAGACCTTAAGTCTTCTATCATTTACTGGACACAGCATCAAGGTCTTTGTCTTGTTTGGACTGACATATACTGCAGAATAGAGGAACAACAGAAGTGATTGCGTCATTAATAGGCTGAGGTGCCCATTGTAAACTTCCGGTGTTGTCTTGTGTTTCGCACAGATGACCGGTCAGTAAAGCATCCTTTTTTGGGGATGCCTAGCTGGCCGTGAGGTTAGTGTGATTCGCTTGCATAGCTAGGCGGTGTTGTCGTACGGAAGGTACGGGGTTCGAACCCTGGGTAAGCCACTCACGTCTGTTGTTTTTCTGTTGTCTAAGTGTTCTACTTCTTTATTTCTTACGAGTGCCTGAAAACATACCTTCATGTTTGTCTAATATTAATTTACTGTTTACAGGCCTCGGGTTTCCCTTCCTTATGTGTTATTAATGTTTATACAATACCAGAAACCTACCCTCAGTTCTATACTACTGTCCTTAAGTCTTCTATCATTTACTGGACACAGTATCAAGGTCTTTGTCTTGTTTGGACTGACATATACTGCAGAATAGAGGAACAACAGAAGTGATTGCTTCATTAATAGGCTGAGGTGCCCATTGTAAACTTCCGGTGTTGACTAGTGTTTCGCACTGATGACCGGTCAGTAAAGCATCCTTTTTGGGGGATGCCTAGCTTGCCGTGAGGTTAGTGTGATTCGCTTGTATAGCTAAGCGGTGTTGTCGTACGGAAGGTACGGGGTTCGAACCCTGGGTAAGCCACTCACGTCTGTTGTTTTTCTGTTGTCCAAGTGTTCTACTTCTTTATTTCTTACGCGTGCCTGAAAACATACCTTTATGTTTGTCTAATATTAATTTACTGTTTACAGGCCTCGGGTTTCCCTTCCTTATGTGTTATTAATGTTTATACAATACCAGAAACCTACCCTCTGTTCTATACTACTGTCCTTAAGTCTTCTATCATTTACTGGACACAGTATCAAGGTCTTTGTCTTGTTTGGACTGACATATACTGCAGAATAGAGTAACAACAGAAGTGATTGCGTCATTAATAGGCTGAGGTGCCCATTGTAAACTTCCGGTGTTGTCTAGTGTTTCGCACTGATGACCGGTCAGTAAAGCATCCTTTTTTGGGGATGCCTAGCTTGCCGTGAGGTTAGTGTGATTCGCTTGTATAGCTAAGCGGTGTTGTCGTACGGAAGGTACGGGGTTCGAACCCTGGGTAAGCCACTCACGTCTGTTGTTTTTCTGTTGTCTAAGTGTTCTACTTCTTTATTTCTTACGAGTTCCTGAAAACATACCTTTATGTTTGTCTAATATTAATTTACTGTTTACAGGCCTCGGGTTTCCCTTCCTTATGTGTTATTAATGTTTATACAATACCAGAAACCTACCCTCTGTTCTATACTACTGTCCTTATGTCTTCTATCATTTACTGGACACAGTATCAAGGTCTTTGTCTTGTTTGGACTGACATATACTGCAGAATAGAGGAACAACAGAAGTGATTGCGTCATTAATAGGCTGAGGTGCCCATTGTAAACTTCCGGTGTTGTCTTGTGTTTCGCACTGATGACCGGTCAGTAAAGCATCCTTTTTTGGGGATGCCTAGCTTGCCGTGAGGTTAGTGTGATTCGCTTGTATAGCTAGGCGGTGTTGTCGTACGGAAGGTACGGGGTTCGAACCCTGGGTAAGCCACTCACGTCTGTTGTTTTTCTGTTGTCTAAGTGTTCTACTTCTTTATTTCTTACGAGTGCCTGAAAACATACCTTTATGTTTGTCTAATATTAATTTATAGGGGGAACAGAGCTTGTTTTTTTTTTATAACAGTGAAGACAACCATTTACGATTTATATTATTTCCAGGATTCATCGCGGACCTTAACTTATTCGGCGTTCCCCTCTTTAGATTTTTTTCTGGGATGAACTGGGGCCAATTTGTGTCCTCGACAGCTGGGGACGATACACTAATCAACAGTAAAATAGGGATTATGTTCATGGAATAAATGTACCAAGGGATGCCGCAGACCCAAGAGAAGAAATACAAAATAGGTAAGAGTGTGAGAGATGGCCACATGAATGAGAGAGCGTGTGTTGATTTTATTGTTGTGGAAATTATCTATTAATCTTTGGTGGTTTGATTTGATTCTGTTTACTTTACGTAGTCTTTTATTGTACCAATATTGTTATTCTGTAAACCTAGTGCTAACCCATTTTCTTTGGGTTATTTTCCTTTATACTGTGAAGGCGCACCACTCTTCTTTACTTCCTGTATATGTAAATGCTTTTTTATATATATTTTTGGGTAACTTGATGTTGTAAAACAGTTTAGTGATAATAAACAACAAGAAAACGTACCTTTGTGTGTTGCTCAGACACATACTCATTTATCCTTAGTTTTTCACGTTTGTGTTTCATGGTTGGCACATATTGTTGTGTATGTGTAGAGTAACCAGTTGTTTTTTGTTTTTTTTTATAACGGAGGCAAAGACTGTCTTATAACAAAGTACAGGTGTACGGATAGGTTGGATGAGAGGAACCTACTCACTCCAGAGACATATCTTTCCTTCAACCTGCCACCTGTAAAATCTATTTTCTATACATTCTCGTATATCAGTCAACCTTTACTCTTTACCTAGACTGGGCCCAATAAACCAATTAACTTACCGTACGACAGTAGGTGATACTGTCCTTTCACAGTTTCTTGTCTTCAGTACTATTGAACAATTCTGTTGTTGACTTAATTCAATGACATGATGTCAATAGTCCAGCATCTTCTCTCTTTCTCGTCCTGTGTCTATTTTTCCTTCAATCTTTCCTGTTGTCAAGATATATTAAATTTTCGTCTCATAAAGTGCCCAGAGAAATCGGAATGTTTCCTTCTAACATAAGGAATAAGCTTCCTTAGCGGATTTGCCTCTTTCATGACACGCTCTTGACTCTTTTTAGGTGGCCAGGGTATTTTTAACATTGTTCTGTAAAACCACATCAATCTACTTCTTTATTAATTGTCCATGACTCACTTCCGTATGTCAAGACTGGTTCTATATAACACTGAAGAACTCTTTCTTACTTCCACTGACAAAGAGTTGTTGCACAATTTACAAGTCATTTGACTTGAGAAGATTTAATATTTATGTAACAGACGTAATATTTTGTCACTTGATGGCGTGTAATATTGACAAAAGTGTGCCTGACATATATGACATTTTACCTGACATGTGACATATTATGTGACATGCTACACCTAATGTTTCTAAAATTAGGCAGCTTATTCGAAAAGTTGACATTATACTGTGTTTGACTTGTGACAGTTTATGTGACATTGTACACCTAATATTTCTAAAATTAGGCACCTTATTAGAAATGTTGACATTATACTGTGTTGGACATGTGACAGTTTATGTGACATGCTACACCTAATGTTTCTAAAATTAGGCAGCTTATTAGAAAAGTTGACATTATACTGTGTTGGACATGTGAAAGTTTATGTGACATTTTACACCTAATGTTTTTAAAATTAGGCGGCTTATTAGAAAAGTTGACATTATACTGTGTTGGACATGTGACAGTTTATGTGACATGCTCCACCTAATGTTTCTAAAATTAGGCAGCTTATTAGAAAAGTTGACATTATACTGTGTTGGACATGTGACCGTTTATGTGACATGCTACACCCAGGATTCTGGGTAAGCCACTCATGTCTGTTGTTTTTCTGTTGTCTAGTGTTCTACTTCTTTATTTCTTACGAGTGCCTGAAAACATACCTTTATGTTTGTTTCATATTAATTTACAGTTTACAGGCCTTCCTTATGTGTTTTAATGTTTATACAATACCAAAAACCTACCCTCTGTCCCGTACTTACTGTTCTAAGTCTACTATCATATACTAGACACAGTATTAAGGTCTCTTTGTCTTGTGTGGACTGGCCTATACTGTCTGATAGGGATACAACAAAAGTGATTGCGTCATTAATAGACTGTACTGCCCACGGTGGACTTCCGGTGTTATGTCTGTTCTAAGTCTACTATCATATACTAGACACAGTATTAAGGTCTCTTTGTCTTGTGTGGACTGGCCTATACTGTCTGATAGGGATACAACAGAAGTGATTGCGTCATTAATAGACTGTACTGCCCACGGTGGACTTCCGGTGTTATGTCTTTCGGTTCGCACTATTGACCTGTCATCGAAGCATCATTTATTTGGTGATGCGTAGATGGCAGGGAGGATAGTGTGATTCGCTTGCATAGCTAGGCAGAGTTGCCGCACGGAAGGTCCAGTGTTCAAATCCTGGGTAAGCCACTCATGTCTGTTGTTTTTCTGTTGTCTAGTGTTCTATTTCTTTATTTCCTACGAGTGCCTGAAAACATACCTTTATGTTTGTTTTATATTAATTTACCGTTTACAGGCCTCGGGTTTCCCTTCCTTATGAGTTATAAAAGGGCACTGTGCGTGTGTTATTGGGTGAACTCAAATGCAAGTTGGCACACATTTCTGTGTGAGTGTTGTTCACTTACCCGTGCAATTAAAATTGGATCGTACTATTCATTGGGAGATAATCACGGTACAAGATAAATCACGTGAAAAGTGCCGTAGGGAAAAATTTATCACAGATAAAAGGAAGGTAAGTGTGTAGCTCTAATCACAAGCAAGTGAAAACGTAATCGTTGAAATAGAGAGTACCAAATGTCCAACAGAAACATGTTTTTGACAATGCCAAGTTTGAACCAACAGCAGCGAGCAATAGATATAGGGATGTTAGCTGCTGGAGCCACTATATTAGCTGTATCACAACATTTCAATGTTCACAGGAACACTATATCACGCATTCAAGCTCGTTTCCACCAAACTGGATCCACTGCTGATCGCCATAGAAGTGGCCGACCACGAGTTACCACACGTGCACAAGACCGTTACATACGCCTTATGCTCTTGCGTAACAGGTTTATTCAGGCAACATGGACTGCCAGGAACATTCCAGGTTTAAGACCCGTCTCGTGCAGAACAGTGTGGAAAAGGCTCAGAGAGGCAAGATTTCGTTTTTTCGTGGGGATGCCACACTGACTTTAGTTTTTATCTTTCTTTCATGACACTTTCACTAAAATCAAAGTGATCACTTGGTCTTTTATTCAATATTCAACCAAATTGTGTGCCAACTTTTATTTCATTTCGTCCATGAAATCACGCACAGTGCCCTATAAAGTGTTGCACACTTACTCTTTTCCATGAATATATATATATATATATATATATATATATATATATATATATATATATATATATATATATATATATATATATATATATATATATATATAAAGTCCTTCACTGTTTGAGTATATCTCTGTAGCGTTCATCAACAGTTAATAGTTGTCGCATGAAAATTTCTGTTGTCTAATCTCTGGAGGGTACTTGCCAGACTGGATATCTTCACGAAATGTTAGTGATATGTAGACTCATTATCTTGCGTATGTAATCGTGATTCATAAAATATACTTTGAAGTCTGCTTCATAGAATGCGCGTAAGAGTGTGTTGCAATTGGTATAAATATGAGATTCAACTTTTGAGCTCTTTAGCTTGACTTCAGATAGTACGCTTCCGATGGAGCTGAACTTGATATGAGTAATCAACTGTGAGCTTTAGTTTGACTCCTGTAGTAAGTTTTCGAGGGACTGGAACTTGTTATAACTATGTATTGAACTTGTGCGCATGTGATATATGTTGACGAAAAATGCTGCCTCCACCTTCTTGAGCGTGGCGAGAAATATTCCTTTTTAAGTGAGGAACGAAGAATATCCTATGGCGAATTCTGCAAACCAAATGTCCGTTTTGATAACTTATTTCTGGTTAGACGTCAGACACGTAGCGTGTAGACTCAGACTTCTGATGGACTTCTTTTCCCTTCGCAAAATCCTTTAAGAACACAATACACACAGATATGAAATATTTATCCACACTGAATTAGTTGCAGGCTATGCGTTTGAGGATTTCTCTTTACTCCACAATGTTGAAAAACTGGACTCATCTCTCTAGCGAGCTGCGCTTTATATTATATCTCTAAAAGTCAAATGTGGGTCCCTTGGACCGGTGATGTACAACTCGGCCCATACAACCAATGGCTAAGAGTCCCTCTGGTCACTCATTCCCAGGATCTCTCTTGTCCCGTGTCAGTCCAAATATGGGTGGGGCAATTTGCGACCAACTTTTGTTGCCGAGCTTACCTGACAAACAGGTGTTGAGATAATTGGCTGGCCAAAGCAAAAATGTCCCCCGCCTTCCAACTGTCACATCGCTCTCTGGCGCTTTCGCCGCGCGTGTCAAGCTTTGTTCAATGCTGCTGGTGGCGGCCTTTGTCCCCTGTGTCCATTGCCGCTCACACGCTAATAAGTTTCTTTGTCGTGCCGGGCTCTGTTGTATTTTGCGCCACGGTGACCGTATTTTGTTTAAATAACGGCTCAGCCCTGAATGATGTCCACCTGGCGTCTCTCAAAATAATAGTATCCCAAGCTGGTATGGGTGACAGTTATTTACACAGGGACTGGTTATCAAAGAATGTTTTATTCAGTCCAAGCTGGGCTTTCGCAAGATTATGATAAACCCAGGTTTGCTTAACAAGGTGGTAAACTGAATTAAAGGAATGTGGTTCTTTAGATACCAGATGCGAGTAATAAAAAAACGATGAAAAAGCAAATGGGATGAAAGAGCACAAATGTGGGAGAAAATAAATTAAGAGAGATGTAGGAAAAGATAGAGCGATAAGGCTTTGACGCTCGTTTATCACAACAGGTCATCAATGTGTTGTTATGTCATCAGTAATAAATGTGTTCCAATACAAGTCATCAATCTGTAGTTATGTCATCAGTAATAAATGTGTTACAATACAAGTCATCAATCTGTAGTTATGTCATCAGTAATAAATGTGTTCCAATACAAGTCATCAATCTGTAGTTATGTCATCAGTAATAAATGTGTTCCACTACAAATCATCAATCTCGCTATCTTTCAGCTTCATGTGCAGCATTGACGACGGTCAGTTCACTCAGCCTTTTATATCATATGCAGTCTGTTCAAGTTCTTTGCATGTCTTCTCTATCCCTTGTTTATAATGTATCCAGTTCTTGTCTCTATGTGTTTTATGGTCTCTCTCTTTTTCTGTCTTCCTCTATTTTATTTCTTACCTGAGAATTCCAGAATGGCATTGTAATGCAAAACAAACAGTGAGACGTACGCGCTGGTGATTTTCAAAGCATTTACGTTCTAATGTGCTGTTATATTCCGAAAGCTGATCCTATCTATCTATCTATCTATCTATCTATCTATCTATCTATCTATCTATCTATCTATCTATCTATCTATCTATCTATCTATCTATCTATCTATCTATCTATCTATCTATCTATCTATCTATCTACCTATCTATCTATCTAACTGTCTGATTCAAGACAAAGCAAACAGCAAAGAAGTCTGGGCAGCCATTAGAACACTAACACGCAAATCAAAGTCACTAAACTCTTTACCAAAAAGCTGCTCCCTCACGGCAACTCATTTTAGCAACCACTTCAAAACAGAAATTAGCCTTCTCAAGTCGACACTAAAGCCAATGGACTGCGATATTAGTAAATTGACAGCCTTCTGCAACACTGAACACACCACAACAGATCTAAGACATATTCCTTTTCTAACAGTACATGAAGTTCTCAAATATATCTTGGCATTAAAAAACAACAATTCATCTGGGCTTGATGGTATCAGCAATAAGATTCTACGTTACGCTGCGCCCATCATTTGCGACTCCTTAACCTATGTATACAACCAATGTATTGCACCCAACTACTTCCCCACAGCATTTAAATCTGCCAAAGTGTACCCCCTCTATAAATCTGGCTCACATAGCGATCCCAACAGCTACAGACCAATATCCCTTCTATCATCTCTTTCAAAACCACTAGAGAAACACATTTACAACACCACATTTCAACACTTAACAACAAACAAACTGCTCATTGATAGCCAGTCAGGTTTCAGACCCAAACATTCCTGTCACACAGCGCTCACCAAAATGGCAGACAACTGGCTGTCGAACATAAATGATGGAAAATTATGTGGTGCTGTTTTTGTCGACTTCAAGAAAGCATTTGACATGATTGACCACACTATCTTGGTTCAAAAGTTGGAAACCCTCAGAATAGGCTCTAATCCACTAAACATCATCAAATCATTCCTGGCTGATCGACAACAGTTAGTGCTTCACAACAACTCGGCATCAGATTTCTCGAAGGTAGTTACAGGAGTACCACAGGGCTCTATTCTTGGGCCCCTACTCTTCGCAATGTTCATCAACGACCTGCCACTACATCTAAAATATTCAACTTGTGACCTCTTTGCAGATGATTGTACTATCTACACTAGTGACAATGACTGCGTGGCACTTGAAATGACTCTTCAAAGCGATGTAGACAATCTAACAAAATGGAGTAATATGAATCGTATGCCAGTAAACACAACAAAAACGAAATCTATGTTGATTACCACCAGACAGAAACTCCTAAGCTGCACCAAAAGATCGCTACAGCTACATGCGGAATCAATACAAATTGAACATGTAACAGAACACAAAGTTCTGGGGATCACGATTGACCAGCACTTAACGTGGAACTCCCAGGTACGGAATTTAACCAAACACATAGCACAAAAGACGTACCAGCTAGCCAAAATAAAACACTTCTTAGACGCAGACACTAGACTATTGTTCTACACCTCACACATACAGACACATCTAGATTACTGCTCTACACTATGGGATTGTTGCCCTGCTTCCACCTCGAAGAGACTGCACTCCCTGCAAAAGAGAGCAGTGCGTCTGATCACCGATAATCGCACGACACCACACACAAGGACAGGAAAAGAACCCAAAATACTGTCGCTAAAAAAACGTCTTCTCTACAACAAAGCCAAGCTGACTCACACAGTTCTATCTAACAATGCCCCGTCGTACCTAAGATCATTGTTTCAAACCAGTAGAAGGGAGGGACAACGATTACATCAGTTACGTCTGCCCAAACCTAGGATCGACCTGTTCAAAAAGAGTCTAGCCTATTCTGGTGCCTACTTATGGAACAGCCTTCCACACCACCTAAAAAGCCTACCTACACAATATTCTTTTAACAAAGCACTTTTCAAACACTTCCTCAACACTGATTATCTACCCCCATAGAAACAGTATTTGCCTGTCAACATCTCATCCATAGGTCAACATTTCTTTTCCTCTTCCGCTCATTTTTGTGTGTGAATAATTTGTTTTATATCCATGTAATATCATTATTATATTCACTTTAAAATATTATTATATAATGTAATGTATGTGTGAATGTACCCACATAATACTGTACTTTAGAAATGTGAGTCGTGAGAATGTACCCGCATACCAAAAATACAGATTAATTGTAGACGGATTGACCGCATGAGTGAGTGTCGGTATACAGAATTTATTTATTTTTATTTATTGTTTTATTTATTTTATTTTATTATTACTTTTTTCCCCCATTTACTAGCTTGTTTGTTTAAAAAAAAAAAACCCTACTCATTTTTTTATTATTATGCTTGCATACTGTAAATGAATGCTGTTATGGTAACTTTATAATGTTGCATGCCTTTAAATTAATGCTTAAAGCATCATGTGGGAATCAAAGGTATAGTATGCAAGATTAATGAGAGTGGAAGGGCAGAATGTTAGACGGGCCTGCGCGCCCAATTCTTTACCCTTCGAAAATAAAGTTCGTTCGTTCGTTCGTTCGTTCGTTCTATCTATCTGTCTATCTATCTATCTATTTATTTATCTATCTATCTATCTATCTATCTATCTATCTATCTATCTATCTATCTATCTATCTATCTATCTATCTATCTATCTATCTATCTATCTATCTATCTATCTATCTATTTATCTATCTATCTATCTATCTATCTATCTATCTATCTATCTATCTATCTATCTATCTATCTATCTATCTATCTATCAATTTATCTATCTGTGATAGGGTGGGCGAGATGGTGATGATGATGATGTTGTGATATGTGATCACTCTCTCTTCACACTCGCACCGACCCGAACAACAATAAAAACTCTTGATTCTGAGACAGGGGCTGTATTTATTTCTACAACCCTATCAGTGACTACAAGCACACAAAGCAAACATTAAACAAATAAACCAGCAAGCGAAACACTAAACAAACAAACACCAAGCTAGTGATCAGTTCCTAATCCTGAAACGCAAACACAGCACGGGCTAGTTAAAATCATAGTTAAATAACGATACTCTCACCTGCCAAACAGTCCTTCCACGCCACCTCGACTATCACACACGCACACACTCATGCGTGTCGTCCAATGAGACAAGTATGGTGTTGTGCATGAGGCTGGCAATCTCACCATGTAACACAGATTGGTACTGAAACCACTACTGCAAGGGCACACTCTCAACTATCACACACGCACACACATGCGTGGCGTCCAATGCGACTAGTATGGTGTTGTGCATGAGGCTGGCAATCTCACCGTGTAACATAGGTTGCTACCGAAACCACTACTGCACGAGCATCTGAATGCTTAATATGGAGGCAAACCACACTGTTGGCCCCATGCTCCCTCAGGAGCGGAGAAGAGAAATATATATCTTGAAAAGAGCCCACGTGCTCTCAAACCATCCTTCACATAACCATAATTAAATAAATATGTATCAAATAGAATTAAACAATATGTACAACCAATACTCTCCTTAATGGGCATAAACCACTACCTCGCAACTGATCCATCTCAATATTCATTACTGCATTCTGAACATGCAGTAAGTGACGACTGGTGCGCCTGGTAACAAGCGTGTCGTATATGACCCCTGATGAGATTGGGAACTCATCACATGAAACACATCGTTACCGTCACCGAAACAACCACAGCAATAGCATCAAAATGCTTATTGTGGGCCTGTAATGGACACTAGCTGCATTGGTGTTTCCATGCTCCACAAGGAGCAAACAGAGAAACACCTGTCTCAACGTGCCTTACTCACCAAGGAGTGACTCTAATCTCACCAGAAGTCTAAATGACTATCAAAGTAAACCACTAAAGATATACAGTAGAAAAATCAATAAACGCGAAATACACTAAATTACTCTTACAATAAAGAATAAAATATATTTACTCTTGACTTAACAACTAGAACTTAAGTCATCACCACGTGGCCTCCCGGCTGCCATCTTGATATTTTTGCTAACAGGTTGATATTATCTAAATTCACGTGAAATAGCTTCATACCATATTTGCCTTTCTGATAAATGAAATAATCGCTCTTAAACTTTCACATCTATCTATCTATTTAGACCTAATTCACTAAACATTAAAACAGACTCGTGCTGAATATAATTTCAGACTTATAGAACACAAATGCTAAATTCTACAAAATGCGCTAAGAATTACAGCTCACGTGCTCTGGTCCATCTGCTACCTACACCGGTCACCTCGTCTCGTTTGTTCTCTCGTCTGGGCTGATACTAGGAAAGACCGCTGCTGACATCGCATGCATTATATAGGCACTAGACTAATCACTCAACTTACTGCGCGCTACGCAAATTAATTTGGCCGCATAAATAACACTCGCGATATTTGCTCTATTAGGTACGAAAACACAGATATGGCTCACAATTATCAAATATAACACACGACTACCAAATATAACACATCACAACTAATTCTTAGGCTTTATTATGGCCTAAACTAATATATCTTCTTGAAGACTTTTTACATCCCAGAGTGCTGCGCGCACATCGAAAATATATGGGCGATAAATCTGCCTTTACGTGAAGGGGGAAGCCGGGTCGTCTTTACGACGAAGGGGGAAGCCGGGTGTCTTTCCGGCCCCATCACATATCTATCTATCTATCTATCTATCTATCTATCTATCTATCTATCTATCTATCTATCTATCTATCTATCTATCTATCTATCTATCTATCTATCTATCTATCTATCTATCTATCTATTTATCTTTCTATCTATCTTTCTATCTACTTACCTACCTACCTACCTACCTATCTCAACAAACTAACTCAAGATCTAAACAAACCTCACAACAAACTGGCTAGAGATGTAAACAAATATCACAACAAAACTAACTCAAGAACTAAACGAATATCACAACAAAACTAACCCAAGATCTAAACAAACATCACAACAAACGTAACACAAAAACTAAACACATTTCACCCAAAAACTAACTCAAGAATTAAAAAAAATTTCACTACAAAACTAACTCTAGAACTAAAAAGAAAACATCACAACAACACTAACTCAAGAACTAATCAAACGTCATAACAAAATTAACTCAAGAACTAAACAAACACCACAAAAAGCTAACTCAAGAACTAAAAAAAACATCACAACAAAACTAACTCAAGAACTGAAGAAACATCACAACAAAATTAACTCAAGATCTAAACAAACATCACAACAACACTAACTCAAGGTCTAAACAAACATCACAACAAAACTAACCCAAGATCTTAATAAATATCTCAACAAAACTAACCCAAGATCAAACAAACATCACAACAAAACTAACCCAAGATCTAAACAAACATCCCAACAAAACTAACTCAATATCTAAACAAACATCACAACAAAACTAACAGAAGATCTAAACAAATATCACAACAAAACTAACCCAAGAACTGAACAAACAAAAGGACGTCTATTATTATAAACATATTCACAGACCTGGCACCAATTTTGCTACATAAACTCGGGCATTGTTGTTTCTCATCACAATAATGAACGGAAGAGGTTTATTCTCTCACATTTCACGGTGCCGGAACAAATCTGAGACATGTGCCAAGATGGCATTGTTCTATTCAGAAACAGTTTGTGAAATTGAAGCATGTCTGCACTTGTCTTGATGTTCCACTGAACTGACAGTGGGAGACGGAAAACGGACTCAGGCTCAATAATACGTGAAGAGGATAATGAGGACAAAAATAAGCATAAGAACAGTATCATATTTTAACAAACAAACAAAATAATGCAAACAATAACTTCCACCATTATTAAATACAACAAGGATTGGATTTCCATTTAAAAAAAAAAGGAGTGAGGATGGCAGCAATATAATTGGGGTCCATGAAGAAACCTGGGATAAAGTGTTTCACCTGCTGCTGGTTCAGTGGTGTTTGCTGTATCAACTTGTCTTATCTTGTGACATTGCTACAACGCCGTAAGGAACATACCGTTTACACTCGAGCATAGGTCGAGAAATTTGGACCCTTTTCGGACCTTAAAAAACGTTATCCCGACTTATATCCGAGTTAAATAATTGAGAAAAAAAAAGATTTATGAATCCAGAAAGTGTTGCCCCCGTACTCCCCGCCTTTACCACGGCACACCGGTATCCTTCAGATATTTATTATCAACGGATTGAGAATTGGGTACTCAGGCCACTCTGACATTCTACCCTCCCTTTCATCTTTTATACTGAATTCATTTATTCTCACATGCATTTGACATGTAATTTGGGCGATTTCACTCGTTTTAAACGGGAAAAGGGTTAAGGTGGAATTGAAAAAGATTTGTAGAAAGTATAGGAAATTCTACTGTAATGTGAGAATTCGGAATCGATCAAAGACTCTTTCGACTTCTAATCGGGTCTTTCATTTTGGACTGATTTTAAGTCTTGAAGTCTAAGAGTAGACTTATAATCTAATCGAATTGTACTGGAGTATATACGGTAATTTTAGGAAGTATAACCATTTTATTAGAAAGTTACTCAATGCCCAAATTAATTTATCCTGATGTAAGTATATAAGTATATACTGAATAAGCATAGCAAGCAGGTGGGTCTGAACATCAGTCTAAAGAAGACAGAGGTCATGACACTGAATGTGGTCAGTCCTGAGCCCATAACAATAAGGAACCAGAAGCTGGAACAGGCGGAAACATTTACATACCTACGATGCATAGTAACACCAGGCGGTGGAACAAGCAAAGACGTCAACAGAATGAATAAAGCGAGAAATAACTTTGCTATTCTAAACAACATCTGAAAGTTCTCTCAGTTCTGCACAAACATCAAATTAAGATTATACGAGAGCTGTGTACTTTCTGTGCTTCTCTATGGTGCAGACTGCTACAGAGTAGCAGAGAAGGAAATGTCAAAATTGTCCATCAACACATTCCGCATAAGGAAAATTCTCCAAATCTTTTGGCCGAATTCCATCACCAGCTAAGAACTACTACGTTCACATCATATTAGCTGGCAAACGCTGTAATTGGGTTGGCACGTCCTCAGAAGAGACCCCGATGCCCTCACAAGGACAGCTATGCTTTGGACTCCTCAAGGAAAACGAAAGAGATGCAGACCAAAAACAACTTGGCGGAGAACTGTGGAGGCCGAGTGGTGGATATATATATATATATATATATATATATATATATATATATATATATATATATATATATATATATATATATATGTATATATATGTATATATGTATATATATGTATATATGTATGTATATATATATGTATATGTATATATATATATATATATATATATATATATATATATATATATATATATATATATATATATATATATATATATATCCACCACTCAAATACACACACACAGATAAGTGACGACACTTACATGCACAAATGTGAAAACTATATTAATGGAATAGGGATATTTGGGACGAGCCAACCAACACATGTAAATTAAGTTTTTATGTAAATTTTATTTACCATAAAGAAACTTTACAACAGCTATTATTGAATATTAAAACAAAAAATCATAGGTATTAGAATTAGTAAAGGAATAGACTCATAGGTGTAATGCCCCTCCCTCTGTTGAGACAAGATCCCGTTAGGGGAAAGTTATTAACCCCCAAAAGGTCAAAAAGATTTGCGATATGGTCTAGAATTTGCCTATACTGTAAAGAACAGAGTTTACAAGTTAATCTATTCTGAACTGGACAGCATTAGCAAAAACCAAATAAGAAATAAACAATGTGAGTTCATGGATTATACAATAGAGAGAATTATTCATTCATTCCTCTCTTCTCAGTCGACCGTGGCCACGTTCATTCTTTCTTACCGTATTGTAGATTTAACAGCATCTGGAACATAGTTTCATGGGTCACACAGCAAATCCAGTGTTATTTTGGCAAAATACCTTGTAAACCCCAGTTCCACAAAGATTGATTAAATCCTCTTCTTCGGGAACGTTTATTTCGTTACTTGTTATTAGGATTTCTGTTTATGTCACATTAATTACTCCAGGTAAGAAAAGTAACAGTGCTCACAGTGTCAGTAGTTTGAGATTTCCATTTTTACATAAAGGAATGTCAGGTCGGTAAATTCTCTGGGTTGGTACTCTGTCTCTTTCTGGGTGTAAACAAGTGGCCAGACAGGTTCACCTTGAAGACCCAATATATATACGAATGTTATTTTTGTACTTTTCGACTTAGATCCGTTATTCTCCGATTTAGGTTTAGGCGTAGGCTTAGATCGCTGGTAGGTTTTTTGGTAAGTGACCCAGTACGCAAACACAGAAATTGAACTACTCCAAATCGAAAATACTAAGAAATCCACTATAACAATGGTCTAGAAATCGAAGCTAGTAGGTTCTTGAAAAATCTGTGGGTACTGAATAATGGATTTTAAAGGCAGATATATATATATTAAAATGGTAGAAAAGTCGCTGACCAGTGTTACACATAACACCTTTGGAGATTTCTGTGTTGAAATTCTGAATGAAAGGAAAATTTGCCACCTTTTCGCCGCCTGCTGAACTCTATCAACGAGCTGTCGGTCTTAGATCTTCGTCGTTCTGTAGCTTAATTACTTTTCACGAACGAATGGATAAGGGGGAGGTTAATTGTAATTTATCTCCCCTTCTTTCAGATTCTCTCCCCTTCTACTCAGATTTATTCCCCCTGATCAATGTCTACCGAAAATTCGTTTCAACTTATCGCCCCTTGGTTTTTCTTCATTAGCTCATCTCCCCTTTCTCTCTCGCTACGTGCATCATAGTAAACATTCCTAGTGTAGAGAAAAGAAAGAATTAGGCGGGCTAAATTAAGAAAGAGACCGATATCTAAGTGTAGGAGAGTTCTGCGTTTAAAAAAAACGTGCATAACTAATAAAGAAGCAAGGTGAAGCCAGGTGGAAGAAAATGTAGATAATAAAATTTATTTTTCTTAATTCTCTCTCACAGTCGTCACCGCTTGAAGATATGAAATCATTTTCATGTCTACATTATGGAAATAGATTTCCTATATCAGTAGCTTCCGGGTGACTGTTTTCTTCACTCTCATCTTCCTCCTCCTTCGTTGTCCAATTCCTACTCATGAAGTCTGCTCCAACGTTTTCTTTCTCTGGAATGTATTCCGTGTGCGTTTGAAAGAGTGTCGCCGAGTTTGACATCGTTGAAAGATTCCGTGGAAATTCCCTGCAACTTTCGTCATATTCGTCAATTTCGGTAGCTATGGCGACCCCCATTAAATGCTCGGAGGATGGCACCGGTCTTTCCAAGTATTTCTTTAACAGATTTACAAGGTAGACCTTCTCCTTTCCCTTAATATAGATATGATAATTAGTTCTCGAGATCTTTTTCAGGACGGTAAACGGCCCTTGCCATCCGATGCGTAGTTTGTTGCTTCCGGTTGGCAGTAACAACAAACTTTTCTCCCCTTGTTGTAGTTCTCTCTCTTTCGCTGCTTGATTGTATCGTTTAGCGTGCTTTGCGCGTGCTCGTTAAAGGTTAGTTGTTGCTAGATCCCATCCTAGCTGTAACCTTTCCTTCAATTCTGATACATATTTACTGGCTGAGACGACTGTCTCATCCGCATTCTGGTCTGTCAAAGACCTGAGTAAAGCTTCAAGCGGGCCCTTGATAGGTCTGCCGAATAAAAGTGTAGCTTGGGGAAAACCCGTAGAGGCCTGGGGGACTTCCCTGTAGGCGAATAAAGCTGCAGGAATGAAAAGGTCCCAATCTTCCTGTTTCTCTTGTCCCAGCTTACGTAACATCATGGTGAGGCTGCCGTTGAAACGTTCCACGAGCCCATTTCCGGCCGGATGGTACGGGCTGGTGTGGATGTGCTTGGACCTCAAGATCGTAAAGATCTCCTCCATTAACAGGCTTCGGAATTAGGATCAATTATCCGTCAAAACCTGTTGAGGGAATCCCAACCGTGTAAAAATCTGCACTAGGGCTTCTGCGACATGCTTGGAAAATGTGCATATTAGCGGTATAGCTTCGGCCCACATAGTGCAAGTGTCGACTAAGGTCAGGATAAACCTGTTCCTTCTTTTGGTCCTTTCTAGGGGTCCAACAATGTCGACAGCAACCCGTTCAAATGGTGTTCCCACTATTGGCATTTCACCAATGGGAACTGGGGATGTCCAATTCTTGGGTGCCACCCGTTGGCACTGGGCGCAGGATTTCACATATCTGATAATATCAGTGTTCATTCCTGGCCACCAATAGTGAGTCGATATTCGCTGATTTGTGGCGTTCTGTCCCATATGTCCGCTAAAGGGAAGAGAGTGCCCTATTTCTAAGATTTGGGCTCTGTACTGTGTCGGTACTAAGACCTGGCTATGCCCTTATTCAGGGTTGCCCGTTCTACGATAAAGTACACCATCCTTTGATGAAATGTACCCATTGTGTCTGGGGTCCTTAGCCATGGCCAGTTTCCTAAAGCAGGGCTCCAAAGTAGGGTTCCTTTGTTGCGCCTCTTTAAGTTCCTTAGGTAACAAATTTGGCGCAGGCTCCAGTTCCTTCTTGGTTTGCCCTCTTGTGGTTACTGCTGCCACAATTGGCTCTTTCGGTTTCCCAATAAACACATATCTACCGCCAAGTATGACTGGAAAGAACGGGTCATCCATAACAGCAGCTTTGATCACACCTCTGACAAAATTAGAGTGTATCTCCCCCAATGCTATGGGAAGCGTCATGGGTGCATCTCCTTTGAAAACTCTACATAGTTTGACGGTTTCTTCTGTCTCTTGACCGGGTTTGACCAAGTGTCTTGCTACAATGCAATCAAAGATAACCCTGTGTCAAAAAGACAAGATGTCGAAGTACCGTTCAATATAACAGTTCCTCGCGATGAGGACCTCTCCCTTTCAGGTTGAGAATCACTGACACTAATTCTACCTTGCGAGGCTGTTTGCAAGCATCCGATGCGATTAGGCCCGGTGTGCTTGCTCTGATCCGATGTCGCTTGTGCAGAGGTTTTCCCTTTGTCATCCTGTCCTTTCTGGCCGCGCTGCCATGTAGACCGGTTAAGCTGATCAGACTGTTTTTTGTTGGTGGGGTACCTGTTTGTGTAGTATTTAGCTTTTGCCGGAGGGGAATTCTGGGGTCCAGTTTCTCTGTGGTTATGGTGGTGAGAAGAATGGAAAGACTGTTCTAGATTATTTTTTCGAGAAGGTTTTTCCGTCGGTTTACGTTTTGTCGCTGGCAGTTCGGCCAGCGCATTATGATATCGCTCAGACTTTTCAAAAATATCTTCCAGCTTTTCTGCTCCCTGTTCAGCGAGAAATCTACGGGTGTCACTTGACAAAGTGTTCTTTATTTTTTCGGTTACTACGAACTCCTCCAGTCCTTCATAGGTAGAGAAAAGCTGCGAAAGCTGCAGGCACTTTGTCAAGTATCCCTTCAGACGAGAAGAGAACTGAGGAAAAGTTTCCGTGCCCTCCTTTCTGCTGTTACGGAACAGTTGCAAAAATTTTCGAGCGTTCATTTCAAAACGCTCAAGCAAAGCCTTCTTCAACATGTCGTAATCGTCTTGGTGGTTGCCTTCCAGTTTTGCGTACACATCATACGCAGAACCTTTTAAAGCCTGAGAAAGCTTCAAACACCACCGCGACCTCTCTAAACCGTACAGATTCGCCGTTTTCTCAAATTTTTATAGATACGTGTCAATCTTCTCATTAGGGCATGGGAAGGATTCTAGGGCAAAAGACATAGCTGCTAGTTGAGGAGATTGAGTGTTGGAAGGTTCAGTTAGCTGTGATTGAGGTAGAGAGTCTCCGTTAATGGAGATAGAGGCATCCCCACGGCTTTGGACATATAGAGCTTTAAGCGCCAGTTCGTGCTGTCGTCGTTGCTCATATTCTCTTTTCTTATGTTGACTCTCTTTCTCTCGTTCGTTTGCCCTGTGAATTTCCATTTCCTCCTCAATCTTCTTCTGCTCCCTAGCTTCGGCTGCCCTGCGAATTTTCATTTTCTCCTCAATTTTCTTCTGCCCCCTAGCTTCGGCTGCCCTTCGAATTTCCATTTTCTTCTCAATTTTCTTCTGCCCCCTAGCTTCGGCTGCCCTGCGAATTTCCATTTCCTCCTCAATCTTCTTCTGCTCCCAAGCTTCGGCCTCTTTTTCCTTTTCCCTAGCTTCTGCTTCTTTCATCTCCGCATCATATCTGTCAAGTTCTTCGTTGACAAACTCCTTTGCTTCTTCTCCTTGCAATCTCTGTTCATTTGCCTCCTCTCTTAGCATTTGCCTAAATTGTGCACGCTCAGCCATTGCAAACAACTGACTGTGGCTTACTCGAGAAAGAGGGAAGAACAAGGATAAACTGGTTCCCTATCACTTTCAAGAAAATACGAGACAAACAAATATGTTATTTAACTGGGATACTGTAAAGTACTGTTCGTGAGTGAGGTGAATGTTAGTAGAATGAGCGTGTCGTGTTATCCTGGACCGTACCAAGTTGTAGTGAAGATTTAGGTCACCAGTGTGAGGCGCTGCCAGGGTGTACTGTAGTCACTCACAGAAACAGCATACATGTATTCAGCTGTGTAGTACTAGAATATTGCTGTGGAATGATGTTGTGGATGTGTGTGTAGACGAATGCGTTGTTGGGTTCTGAACAGCTTCACACTGAACCCACTCTCATCCATATGCAGAGGTCAGTGAAGGAAGGAACTGCTGCTGACCTTTTATTACATTTATTGCACGACATACGATAGTATTATGGACGACACAGTCAATGGCACAATAATCATGGAACATATTATGATGGTAAGCACTTGTATAATCACAGATGTATGGAGCCAACAATGATGGCCTGTCAATCCACTTTCTGCTTCTATATACTAGAGAAGTTCTGGTACCCTGACAGAACCCCTGTCAGGTACCCCTGTACAAAATATACCGCACGGGGCAGGGCGGTTTAATGGCCTAACCAAAAGGCTAAGACTTCTGCTGGCGTCTCCTGCCAGACATTTCTTCTCCTGAAGAACAAAGGCCGTGACAACGAACCTTTATGGCGGCAGCATTAGGCCGCAAGTAGCGGGCCTCACATATCAGGTACCTTGTAGTGTTATATATATATATTCGTGTACCAATTCCTGCCACTCCCACCATCTGAATAGCGGGTTACTCCAGTAAATAACTTTCCTCTGTGCTTTTAAGGTACAAAAGACAACTTGATCTTGTTTCCCGTTCTCAAGAACCCAAGATGGGGCTCTATATAATAAGTCAGTTGTGAGCTGAGTTCAACATGGCTTCTAAAGGCAATCGAAATGTAGTAAAATTGACTTCATTACCTTATTTCAGAATCCTATATAACACAAAACACTACACGGCCATTCCTGGCATATAGAATTCACTTGGGGAAGGAAAGATGACATCTTAGTCATACAAAGAACTTCCAGATCCCCGAAAAATGGCTAGGAAAACTTATCGGACCTCTCTCTGATCAGAACGCCCAGGGTACACTGCCCCAGACGGAAGTTTCCCGGTCTCGCGCCAAAATCTGCGCATGCCCAGAGATGGCACAGACCTGAGCGAAACTAAGACAAGACGAACAGTCAGCATAAGACAAGTGAAGATAACCAGGAATCAAACCTGTCACTAACGTAAATCACCAGTTCCCTTTTCTTACACTGTCAAAATAATTAACAGGTTGATGTCTTTAAACATATATGCAAAATAGACAGCAACAGGTTACCGCACCCCCTGGGTTAAAAAAAATGAAACTTTTTTTCGAAATTCATCACTGAGCGAGATGCAACAAGCTCATAACGCATGAATAATGCGCCGATGAAAGGATCAACATAAATGTAATGACTTAATGTCAGACCCAAACGATGCACCATAGCGCGTCTGGTGAGAACAACAGTTATCTCACAAGACAAGAGAAAATATATATTCTCTAGATAAAATATATCCGGGAGGTGCCACTGGAACCTTAAGGTGCAGGCAATGTTGCAATGTCAACAATATGTACATACAATATCCATAAATATGTGTAGCAATGATGAATTACAATATGTATATAGAGAAATCAAATTTAGCATAGAAATCTCCCAAAGATTAATGTAATAAACTCATTATTATCTAATGGTTGAACAATACAAAATTTACAAAGTTTTTCAACATCAGTATACATTCTAACTAACAGGTGTTGATCTCAGAAGCCTTGTCCGGAGGACGCTTGTATGATCCAATGAATAGCCTGAAAGTCACACTGCATCGAGATAGTCTGTAACGGCACTCTCGGACAACGTAGTGGTTTGCTGAGAACAATCCAAATAACATAATTCTTAGAATGTTATAATGTACCATAGTCACTATTACATTTACAATAATTAAATGTGGCCTTATTAATTTTCGACCTTTATATTGTGTCAACCAAACCTTCTCTGTTATACCAAGAACGGCAACAGAGAAAGCACAATAAATTCATAACACTGAATTTAAGTAAAGTGTTAACAACTGTTCTAGCAGTATGTTATTGTAAGATACAGACTTAAATCTAGTTCTATATCATGAGATCTAGACATGAGAGTTAAGTAGATTCATGTGGGCATCGCGACAATATGTCTGCCGTCACATTATCTAAACCACGGATAGCTCGTACCGTAAAATGAAAAGGTTGAAGAGCAATAGCATATCGCGTGGATCTTGAGCTCTTCAAATCCTTACTCTGCATAGCTGTGAGAGCTTTTTGGTCCGTTTTACTATGAAATGCGCGCCGAGAAGGAATCTTTGCAGTTTAAGAATCGCCCAGACCATAGCCAACAATTCTCGGTCTAGAACGGAATAATTCCTCTCTGCCGCATTCAGTTTCCTAGAGACGTACATTACTGGATGCAGAGTGTCTTAATACTCTTGCATCAGTGCCGCCCCCATCCCTGTTGATGAGGCGTCACTACGAAGAACAAACGTTTTCTCAGCTATAAGTAGTCTTAAGATAGGAGGAGATGAAAATAAAGACTTAATTTGATCCAATGAAGTTTGGCATTCTTGTGACCAGCGCACCACATTAGGAGACCCTTTCTTCAATAGGGTTGAGAGTGGTGCCGTAATAGAAGAAAGATTCGGAATAAATCTTCCGTAGAACTGTATTAGACCTAAGAGACTACGGATCTGTTTCTTAGTCTTAGGAATAGTGATGTTGAGTATCTTAGACGTGTTGTGGTCCTCTGTCTTCAAGAGACCATGTCCAACACGGTGTCCAAGAAAAGAAATTTCACCAAATCCAACATAGGCTTTAGATGGTTTAGCTGTCAAGTTATGCTCGCGCAGAGTAGACAGCAGTTCACATAACCCCAAATAGTGATCTTCCCAAGAATCACTAAAGAGACAGATATCGTCCAAGTATGCTATAACATCTGAACGATGTGAAAGAATACGACGCATCATGCGTACGAATGTAGCAGGGGCATTCATAAGGCCGAAAGGCATGAAGTTTCATTGGAAAAGGCCCCTGGGTATAGAGAAAGCAGTGAGATGTTTGGCACGCTCAGTCAGCGGAACTTGCCAATCACCTTTACTCAAGTCTAGTTTGGTGAAGAACCGAGAGTTAGAAAGTCTAGTAAGTAGCTCATCCAATAGCGGCATAGGCTCTGCATCGAACTTCGTTACCTGATTTAGTTTACGGTAATCGACGCAAAGGCGTATGTTATTGTCTTTCTTTCGCACAATAACCATAGACGACGAGTATGCCGAATTGGATGGTTCAATTATCCCTAACAGTATCATTTCATCCAATTCTTGCTCGACCTGTGTTTGGAAATGAATAGGGATAGGGTAAGGTCTGACCCTGATAGGAGTAGGGTCAGTTAATATTATGTCATGCTTAATGACCGATGTATGTCCAGGAATGTCCGTGAGAACATCCTGAAATTCTCGTAAAGTAGAATAGACTTGTAGTCGTTCCCCAGTAGACAACTTAGCAGAAATAGAAACGTTTTCCCATGATTCCGTAGAATGAAGTGGAATCATCGGAAGAGGAAGATTAACGTCCGAGAAAGTAGATTCTTCATCCTGTATAACTGACAGTGATGAGTAACAACCCTGAGGGACTGGAGTGTCGTCCGTCTCTCGAAAGATAGGTTGCAAGAACTCTGGACGTTCAAAAAATACCGTAAGCATATTTATATGGAAGGTTTTATGTTTTCCCTCTATATCGACAACATAGTCAACATCAGAAATTTTAGAGACAATCATAAAAGGACCTTTCCATCCAATGAGAAGTCTATTTTCCCTGGTAGGGAGTAATACAAACGCTTTGTCACCTGGACAAAGTTGTCGTAGGCGTCTATTCGTATTCGCAAATTGCCTTACCTTTTCTTTAGCAAATTCCGATGCAGAAGTTGCTAATTTGCATGCTTCAATGATGTGCTGCCTTAGTGCAATGACATATTCATAAGAAGATTGTGTGTCATCACTAATATCATCGGCAGCTATCAGATCGTGAAGCAACGACATAGGGCCGCGCAGACGTGCGCCAAAGACAAGCTCAAAAGGAGAAAACCCGGTGTGTTCATTAGGAACCTCTCTGTATGCGAAGAGAGCCGCGGGTAAGACTCTGTCCCAATCTTCATATGATCATCAGTTATCTTCCCAAGTAAATTTTTGAGGGTTCTATTGAGACGTTCGACTAACCCATTAGACATCGGATGATAGATGCTACTCAAAGACCTATCAATATTAAGAGTAGACATCACTTGTGACATAGTGTCAGATATAAGTTGGGTGCCATGGTCTGATAAGATTTCCCCAGGAAATCCCGGACGAGAAAATACCATCCAAAGAGCGTCTGCAATGTCGGCAGTAGAAATGCTCTTAAGAGGTATTGCCTCTGGCCAATGAGTACACATGTCTACGCATGTAAGAATATATTGGTGTCCTCTGGCTGATTTGATTTTAAAAGGATTAATTATATCTATCGCCATTTTTTGAAACGGACGGATAGAAATGTCCGCAGCATGAATAGGTGCTGCATGGTGAGGACCCTTCGACTTGACTTCTTGACATACTTTGCACGCGCGGCAATAAAGACGTATGTCTCTATTTACGAATGGCCAAAAGAAAGCCGCAAGAACTCTCCACTTAGTACGTGAAAATCCCATATGACCAGCGCATTGGGAGTCGTGAGCATGTTGCAGTATACGAACTCTCATATTTTTGGGTACAAGAATTTGGGAATGCATAGATGTGTCTGAGTGCTGTACCATACGCACTAGCACACCATTTCTCATAGTGATCCAGGATTTGTGATTTGTGTACTGATTTGGGTCACCATCTTTAACAAGGAGGAAGAATTTTTTTAAAGAAATGTCTTCTTGTTGACTTTTTATAAAAGAGTCACGCGAAATTACCGACTGATTATCTTGCTCCTGTACTTCATCACCTTCGGTGGGTGAAGACGGAGACATGTTCTGAGCCTGTGCTCTAGTGACAACTGCATTAGCAGTTTCCATATTTCGCTCCTCCCAGGCAACAATTTGCTGCGGGGTACACTGCTTAACCCCGTGTATACGCCCGACGATAAGATCCGCAATAGGATTCGGTAGAAGACACGCGTGGACATCTCCTGTAAAGAAAGGAGTAGCTATGTGTATGATAGCAGTAGAATATTTTTCTACTGTGCCACCAAATGTCACACATTTGATCTCTTTCCCAGTAGCACAGGAAGGATCTACCAGAGATTGCCTAATCCCAATAGTAGTACATCCAGAATAAAAAAGAACTGAGACTGGATTGTCGTCCACTAGACCTCTATGTAGGAGAAGAGATCCTGTCCCGTCATGCGCCGCTGCGGCATGAAGAGCGGGCAGAGGATGGCCACAACTCAATGTAGATATAGTAATAGGTTCAAACAAAGTAGTGCACTGAGGGCATAGAGATGCTCTTTCATAATCGAAGGCTGAACAAGTTATTTCACTAGGGTTAGCTTTCTTATCATTTGATTCACTACTAACTCCTTGTGACTCCTGTTGAGCACAGTTAGCATGATGACATGATCTATTATTGTTGTGTTGTCCTCTACCCCGATTATTATGTCCCCTGAAATTATTATTATTTGACTTTTTGCAACTATTGCTTTGATTTGCCCCACAGTTTTCACAATTGCAACTGTGGTTTCCTCTTTGATTATCATATTTACCCGATTGTTTTTGCTGTTTCCCTGCAAATTATGATAGCTAGGATAGTTTTTATTGTGGCTACCCCTACGAAAGTTTCCAAAATTGGCGGAACCAAAGTTACGAGGGCTGTCAGATTGCCTCCAATTATTAGAAGACGAACCCCTGTAGGATGGATAACCCTGATCCTGTCCGTAATTACGATTACCTTTCTTATCAAAGTTGCGTTTATTACCTTGAAACTTAGCCTGAAAATTAGGCCCATATGGTGTCGCAGAAGCCACTGGCAAACCCTCTTTAATCTTAGAATTACTAATTGATTGTTGTGGGTGTGCAGTGACATACTGGCAACAGTATTGTTCCATCTTTTTTATGTCTTTAGGTTTACGTTGATGAATAAAGGCGAGAAAGGACTCATTAATAGATGACATTACTTTGTCCCAAGCAACAAGTCCATAAGTGCCTCATATGAGTGTTCAGTCTTAGACAACTCAATCCATCGATTGAAAGTAAGACGTATCTTTGTGATAAAGTCTGAGAACTCAACCCCGGTTTCTGGTAACATAGTCTTAAAACGAAGACTATAATCATCTTCTTTGAGCTGATACCTCTTTAATAAGGTTTCTCTAACCACTTCATAGCATATAATAGCATACAATGTGTTACAAAGAAGGCTCAGTTACACAATATTACGGCACAGTTTCCAAAATAACTCGCCACTTATCTTCAAGTAATTTCCTGGCCCTTTGTCAACTGCAAAAATAGAGGATCCACCGTCGACGGGTAACGAACGACGACAAATGTAGTGGTCTTCACTCGTACAGCTACAAAACTTTCTCGAAAACCAGTTGAGACTGGATGCTCCAACGTTGACGAGTTTGTAGACTGTTTACTGTAAACAAGCAGCTGAGTTGTTTACAATCAAAGCTTGACAGCGAACGACGTGACTTGTTTACCCAAAGTAAGTAGACATCGTCTAAAGAACTCTAGTAGCAGCTTATTCGTAGTGCAGTGGTCCATGTAGCAACGTTTATGTAACTGCCGTGGTCCATGTAGCGATATTCTGTAGCAGCTGTGGTCCATGTAGCAATATTTCTGTAGCAGAATCGTAATGGTCCTAACGTCAGTGTTTATCTGGGCCAGCAGTGGTTGACCTATTTAACACTGTCTTGTGTGTGTCAATGTAACGCCAGATGTGGACATGAAAATAAGTTTAGCTGACAACCCCACGAATCTGGTCCACCAGATGTAAAGTACTGTTCGTGAGTGAGGTAAATGTTAGTAGAATGAGCGTGTCGTGTTATCCTGGACCGTACCAAGTTGTAGTGAAGATTTAGGTCACCAGCGTGAGGCGCTGCCAGGGTGTACCGTAGTCACTCACAGAAACAGCATACATGTATTCAGCTGTGTAGTACTAGAATATTGCTGTGGAATGATGTTGTGGATGTGTGTGTAGACGAATGCGTTGTTGGGTTCTGAACAGCTTCACACTGAACCCACTCTCATCCATATGTAGAGGTCAGTGAAGGAAGGAACTGCTGCTGACGTTTCATTACATTTATTGCATGACATACGATAGTATTGTGGACGACACAGTCAATGGCACAATAATCATGGAACATATTATGATGGTAAGCACTTGTATAATCACAGATGTATGGAGCCAACAATGATGGCCTGTCAATCCACTTTCTGCTTCTATATACTAGAGAAGTTCTGGTACCCTGACAGAACCCCTGTCAGGTACCCCTGTATAAATATACCGCACGGGACAGGGCGGTTTAATGGCCTAACCAAAAGGCTAAGACTTCTGCTGGCGTCTCCTGCCAGACGTTTCTTCTCCTGAAGAACAAAGGCCGTGACAACGAACCTTTATGGCGGCAGCATTAGGCCGCAAGTAGCGGGCCTCACATATCAGGTACCTGGTAGTGTTATATATATATATTCGTGTACCAATTCCTGCCACTCTCACCGTCTGACTAGCGGGTTACTCCAGTAAATAACTTTCCTCTGGGCTTCTAAGGTACAACAGACAACTTGGTCTTGGTTCCCGTTCTCAAGAACCCAAGATAGGGCTCTATATAATAAGTCAGTTGTGAGCTGAGTTCAACATGGCTTCTAAAAGCAATCGAAATGTAGTAAAATTGACTTCATTACCTTATTTCAGAATCCTATATAACACAAAACACTACACTGCCATTCCTGGCATATAGAATTCACTTGGGGAAGGAAAGATGACATCTTAGTCATACAAAGAACTTCCAGATCCCCGAAAAATGGCTAGGAAAACTTATCGGACCTCTCTCTGATCAGAACGCCCAGGGTACACTGCCCAAGACGGAAGTTTCCCGGTCTCGCGCCAAAATCTGCGCATGCCCAGAGATGACACAGACCTTAGCGAAACTAAGACAAGACGAACAGTCAGCATAAGACAAGGGAAGATAACCAGGAATCAAACCTGACACTAACGTAAATCCCCAGTTCCCTTTTCTTAGACTGTCAAAATAATTAACAGGTTGAAGTCTTTAAACATATATGCAAAATAGACAGCAACAGATACCTCCTCCTTATTATCAGTTATTTAATCTATCGCTGCTATTATCTGACAATTAACGCTCCTAATGCAAACGACTACGCCAAATAAATGCTAGATCGCACTAATCAACTGACAAAAACAAACTAAGTTACTACAGTGGAAAGAATAATAAATTTTATTTCAAAAATTTTAAGGAGATAAAAAAATCCCTTAAATTTAAGTCCACCTACAAGTTCACCCCTGATGTCAGTTAGGGTAAGGGAGGCAAGTAACTTGACAAAATGTCCCGTCTGAACGCGCTCCTTAGCTTAGCTCAAACCACCTTCTGCTTCAAAAAAAACCCAGGTGATTGTTACACAATCACACGCAACCAGCAGTGTTATATTACAAAATCAATATATAACATACTCCGACAAAAATCACTCTGTAAATCCAATTGTATATATACTCTAACAATGCTGTGGAAAAAAATCTATATATGTGTGTGTTCAGCAAGCCAATAACCAGATCGTTTATCTAGGGGATAATTATTATTATTGTTACTTAATCTCACGAGACAACCACACTCTTTCTCTATCTAGACTAAAGAAAATTTTTTCAGATTAAAATTCAATCCTACGGACGAGCCGACATTTGTCGTGCTTGTCTCCCGATCTAAATTTAATCCTACGGACGAGCGCCCACATTTGTCGTAGATTTTTGATAGGTATTTAAGATATATTTTTTGTCCCGTCTGAATAGAACTAGAACAGGTACTTCCTGGAAGCCACTCTTGATTACCGCTAGACAGCAAATTAATCACTTTATTTCCTACCATCACTCTCGTTAAAGTCTCTTGTCTCCTGAAAGATTTAAAATAAACAGAGTTTGTATGATAGAAAGGCATTTACGATTTCAGACAACGTTTGATTTTATGATGAAGGGAGTCATTTAGAGCATCCCAGACTTTATAGTGGGATCTCTAACCAATCCCTGGTCATTTGTGAAAAAATGCAGTTGCTTGGAAATTCGCTGTGCAACGAAAATACTGGATAGGTTTTGGTTACTGGAGTATAGAAAACACTGAATGTACTCTAGGAATAAAACATTAACGTGTATGTACAAGTTCACTAGTGTGGAACTGATTAGTCGAGCAAAACAAATTCCAATACAACCTGAAGCGTGGAAAACGCATGGGCGTTTAATTGAATACAGAATTCACCAGTAACATTCCTGGAAAATCTCTATGGAGACAGAATTAGCCTCAGACTGACCAGTGCTTTCTTTGAACATAATCAAGTTGACGTCTGATGGTATACGAAGAAGAATACAGAACGATGAAACTAGCTGATTCAAGGAAGACACCCTCTCTCTCTCTCTCTCTCTCTCTCTCTCTATATATATATATATATATATATATATATATATATATATATATATATATATCTATTTATATTTATATATATATTTATATATTTATATTTATATTTATATTTATATATAGTACTTGCTGAAATCTAATTAAATATGCATATTCTGCCCCAAATTTGCACTCCACTTAAGTGAGCAAACACTACCAAAAGTAAAAAAAAAATTTGCGGACAGTAAAGTCCCTTGATAATAGAGCAGACGACAATTGCTAATGCTAGTGGCAGAAAATGGATACAAAGTCAAAGTGTATGTTAATTTTACAGCTTTGGAATGAAGGAAATCAAACATGTTCCAACATTTCTAAAACCTTGAACATTCCTGAGCGGACTGTCTACAGAGTTGTGAGTAAATTAAAAGCAGGTAATGGAATCGAGCAAAAAGAAGGTAGTGGGAGGCCAAGAACTTTGGACACAAAGGACCATCGGCGTCTCGCCAAAATCGTTCGGGCTGGGCCAATGAAGAGTGTAGAAAACATACGGCAGCGCATGATCGAGTTGGGAAGCCCAGAGGTATCTAATGCTACTGTCAACTGGGAGCTACACAGGATGAATTATACAAAAAAGCGGGTAATTTCGTCACCATTGCTTACAGAGACTCACAAACAGATGCGCTTGAACTGGTGCCACGAACACCAACATTTGTCATGGGACAATGTGATTTTTTCAGATGAATGTTCTGTTTGGTCGTATCCTGCCCAAATAAATATTTGGACGAAAGACTCTGTAACGCCTGTGTACCAGCGACCGAAACATACCCAGAAATTCCATCTTTGGGGAGGGGTGTCAGCAAGAGGTGCCACCCCAATGTGTGTTTTTAGAGGAATTCTCACGAAAGAAAGGTACATCGACATACTAGAGGGACACCTACTGCAATTTATGCAGGTCATGTACCCCGATGGGTGCACAATTCAACATGACAATGGCCCAAAGCATACAGCTCATACCATCAAAGCATGGCTGCAAGAGAAGAATGTGCTAGTGCTGAAGTGACCCAGCAACAGTCCCGACCTAAACCCAATTGAAAACGTTTCGGCACTACTCAAGAATCATTAAAAAAAGAGTGGACTCAGAGACGTTAAACAATTGAAGAAGGTAGCTGAAAAATACTGGGACAGTCTGACTCACAATTACCTACAAACACTTGTGGGAAGTATGCCTCGCCGCATCCACGCTTGCCTTGCTGGAGAAGGCAACATTATATTGTACTGAAACCACTGTTAATAGGTAAGGGAGATACCAATCTTCCTCTGGACATACCGTTTTTATTATTATTTGCTTCTATGAGTGTGCTGCGTTGCGAAAATATGACTGCCATTTTTTTTGCAAGGTACTATATATATATATATATATATATATATATATATATATATATATATATATATATATATATATATATATATATATATATGTTACGTGTCTTTTTACTTGGTAACGTTAATATTTAGTGACAGGATGGTTACTGTAGGCCAAGTTCACGTCTAGGGTAGCAAACACATGAGACACCGCAACAAGCCAACATCACTCACCCTTATGTGAGCCACAATGGACGAAGTGGACAGGATACATACTTATTCAAACGTAACGAGGCTCCAAATTGAAATACATTTCAATTCATTATACCAGCGGTTTTCAACCTGTGCGCCACGGCGCCCTGGGGCGTCATGACTAACGGTCAGGGGCACCGTGGGTGTGCGTGGATTTTGTTAGTATTTAGCTGTAAAGAAAACACAGAGCTGTGGGAAATTTCATTTTTGGTGTTTGTCAACCTCCGTGACCCCGGAGAAATTTACTTTTGATGTTGCCCAGCCTTTGAAGTCCCGCTCACCGACCCGCTAATCAACTTTCCGCGCATTCTCCTCGCGTGACCATATTAGGAAGAGAAAAATCAATGAAGGAGGAGCAATGGACTACTTCCCAGGTTTGCAGCAGTTCATTACAGACAATGAAATAGACTTTATTGCAGATATTGTTTCTATAATTCAAGGACACATATCTCAACTCCATGATCATTTTGAAAAATACTTTCCTGAAAACTGTGACAGGTTTCAGTGGGTTCAAAATCCTTTTAGTAGTGATGCTCCTTCGGACTTCAGTACTGCAGAAGAGGAAGAACTGATAGGAACTTTCATCAGACTCTTCACTACAAGCGAAGTTTCCATCCATGGCATTGCCAAAATTTTGGTATTTAGTAAAACAGGAGTTCCCAAGCTTGAGCAAGAGAGCACTGAAGATATTAATTCCTTTTGCAACCTCCTATCTCTGCGAGGCTGGGTTTTCAGCAGTGGCTGTCATAAAAACCAAGTTCAGATCAAGACTTGATGTGGAGAAGGAAATGAGGGTAGTTGTATCTCAATTGGTGCCAAGACTTGACAAGCTATGTAACAGCAAGCAAGCTCAAGTTTCACACTGAGGTGACTGGTAATTTATGGATGGGTATGAAAAAAAAAATCGAATAAAGGTGATTCGTCTTACGAGGACAAAAGACAAAGAAAATAGTCTACGTTACGGCCACAAGGCCTTCGTCAGGAAAGGAAAGAAAGTGAAGGCTAGATAGGACACATAAGAACTAAAATAAATATAAAAATAAAACCTAGGTACTTCCCTGAAGGCAAGGCATAAATCCTATCACTTGCTGTCTGCTGATGGACCGCGTGAATGAAAGGAAGTGACTTCTGCCCCGGAAGTACACAATACACACTAAGAAACTAAAAACTAAAAAACGAAACTGAACAATGAACTACCCCAACGTAATAAAAGTGGGGACTGGAAATAGAAGAGGACAGAATGAGTGGGAGATAAATAAATATGAAATAAAAAATCGAGACAAATTAGAAACAGTGTATATTCATACATATTATGGAGGATGGCATAAAAAATAGAAGAATAGGATAAGAGTGGAAAGAGTCAAAATAGAGCAAGAGAGGAAATGGTGACCTCAGACAAAGGTGTGAAAAGTGTTGAGACCGGCTGGTTTTAGACACCCCATGCGGTGGATAAGACGATTCTCAAGCTGTTCTCGGCTGGCAGTGTCAGAGGCGCAGGATCGGATCGCTGTGACCTGGATGTCGATGGGACCATGGTGGTCAGGACCATTGAAGTGTATGACAACTGGTGTGGACTTTTGCTGAGAGATGTCATTTAAGTGCTGGCTGAATCTGTCCCCCAGTCGTTTGCCTGTTTGGCCAATATAGGTTTTGCAGCAACGTTTACATATGATAGTATAAATGACATTGCGCGATTCACACGTGAAGCTACTAGTGATGGTGTACGTAGCCTTAGGAAAGGACACTTTCTGGGTTGAGATGACATACTTATGTGTCTTATGTGTCCTATCTAGCCTTCACTTTCTTTCCTTTCCTGACGAAGGCCTTGTGGCCGTAACGTAGACTATTTTCTTTGTCTTTTGTCCTCGTAAGACGAATCACCTTTTTTCGATTTTTTTTCATACCCATCCATTGTACTCCACGTCTTACCGCAGTTCCCCTCAACTTCCTGGTACTTTATGCATCATATTTTTTTTTTTTTAGTTTTACTGTATGTCGGATAATGCGATTGGGATTCGATATCTATCTAATCAAAACTAAGTAAACACCGTCGAAACATGTGTAATGCTAATTAGCTCGACCAATGAAACGAGAGTTGCTATACGGAGATCGTCTAAGCATAACAATCGGGTAGGGAGGAAATCTGGGTTCGGACCACGCAGTAAAAAATTCATTAAAAATCAACGGACTTACCGATGGCAATTCTACTTCACTGAGTCATAGAGGGAGAGCAGACCCAGGTGGGAAATATAGCCAGGAAGACAATGTCTTTTATAATTATGGGGATATGACACCCAAGTGGGTCAAACAGTTTGGAAAATGATGAAAAGTGCGGTTTAAAAATTCATAGAAAAAGGAAGGACAGACGGATCTCGGAAAGATTGATATGGAAGGAAAGCCACATGTTGTCCGATTAAAACGAGATATCTCAAGAGGCAATAGCTTTTGTAAGTAATGAGAACGACTAAAGTATCTGTTTAGAAACTAACACAGATCACCTACCCGAAGTGAAATACGAGAAATATTTTCGACCGAAGTTGCTTGAAGGAATAGCCAATCAGCGCAAAGTCACGGATTCACGCAAGATGGCCGACCAAGCGCATAAATACGCAGGTAGTTGGGAGTCATAAATAAATCTAACGACATAATCTCAGCAAAAAGTAAAACACTAGAGTACATAGAACGGTATATAAATAATAGCCTAACTATATATACAGATGGGTCAAAAGATGAAGAAGGACAATTAGGAGCAGGAATAGCAATACCAAAATTAAAAATTTATAAAAGATACAAAGTAACAGGTAACACATCCATCTTTACAGCAGAATTAGTGGCAATCCTAAAAGCTTTAGAAATAGCTGCAGAAAATCCACCAAAAAAAGTAACCATTCTCATAGATTCCCTATCATCAGTATTAGCTATCAGAAACAGAAATGAATGTAGCAGGCCAGATATTATAGAGGAAATACTACAGGTTAATACATATCTACAAACTATAGGATGCAGTGCAACACTAACATGGATACCATCACATGTGGGGATAGCAGGAAATGAGCTTAGAGACAAAGAAGCCAAAGGGGGGAGAACTAGCCATAACAAAATTGAAGTAGGCTTAGGGAAGTTTGAAATTAAGAGCTTAATTGCTCAAGCAATAACTAAAGAGTGGATAACAGCATGGGACCAAAGTAAGAAAGCAAGACACTCATATAAAATCCTTAAAAAACCAAGCAAAAAATGTCAAATAAAAGATGAACTAAAAATACCAATTAATAAAAAATTGCTGAGGCTCAAGCTTGGAACTGGATATTTCATGATTGAGGAACCCACATGTGAAGAGTGTCAAGAACCAAACACAATTAGACACTTTCTGGTGGACTGCAAGAAATATGACCAACTGGGGCAAAACATTAAGACATACTGTAATAACCACAATGTAGAAATGAGGGTAGAAAATCTCATAGGCACAAAGACCCCTTCAGAAATGCAAAAGTTAATAAAACACTATATTACAAAAACTAAAGCTAACATATAAAAAACAAATAAGGATTTGAGTCAGTAGTCCAAACTGGTGAAAGACTCGCCCCAGATACATACAGATTAACCAAAGAAACCAACCAGAGAAAATTAAAAACATACTAACTTAGAAAATAGCATATTTTGGAACTTCTTTTAAAAACCATGTTGAACTATAACTACAAAAGGAAAAATACCGACTAGAGAAAATATAGTATAAAATAAATACAAATAAAAACATATTACAATAAAGGAAACACGTCCTGATATAACCAACAACTCCATGTACATGGTAGATGGTTGAAAGGGGCGTGCTACAAAGAAAAGTAGCAAACACATTAATAAAAAAATAAAAAAAAGTGAAGAGACACACACGAACTGAAAGAACGCAGAGGACAAAAGGAGAGAGCTAGGCACGTATTCCTTCACCATTGAGTATTTGTGCGGGCCTGCCTTTGCCAGAAGTAGTCCTGTTAGTATTTCCGAAAAAGACCAGAGGGTGAGTAGGGCTACTGTACCTATTTTTTTAATGCATAATAAATGTAAATATGTCACTTCATTGAACAATCATGCTGTGAAACAATCCTGAACTGAATTCTGAACTATCCTTGTCCTGTTTTAATAATGTGTTTATATGAATGTATCCTGCTCTATGATTATCCTATCAGGTTATATCATTGCTTATAACTTCAACATAGCACTATGTAACGATGGGCAACAGTTCAGTAGCCATTGTTATGAACGTAATAATCTGACTGACCGCCAATGGTTCTCAAGGTTGAGACCAGGAACACACTCATATAGAAGCAATGCACAAGTAGCAACCATGTATATAAGTGGTTCTTAAGCCCTGGCCGCAAGGACACCCCTACAGATTTATGGCAGCATGGGAGACTATATCCCAGTGGTTCTCAACCCATTGGTACCAATGACCCGCACATTGATTTGACTGCTCTATGGGCACAAAGTAGGCCAGGGGTTCTCAAACTTTGATAACCATAAGCAATATATGTCAGAATAATTCTGCTTGGATGGAAAGATAGCAGATGGAAGAATGGACTATGTAACATAATGTGATGTAAATGAATGATGTAATATAATGTAATAATCATATCATTTGAATTTGTTGTTGGCAAGTAGACATCTGTACAACTAACAATGTAACCAGAAACACAAATGCGCATTCATACACATGCATTACTGATGACACTGAAAAACAATACATTAGGCTAGGGGAACTCTTGGAAAGAGGCTAGCCACAGTCTTTGTGTTGTTTTCAGGTTTCGGTCGTACATATAGACATAAGCCAGAAGTGAGAACCCAAGTGTTATCCTGCATAGCGACACGGAGCACTACAGCTGGTTGTTGCGTGCATATTTTGTCGCACATATTACAAAAATCGATATGGCTATTTAATATGGGAAAAATATAGACATTCATTCATTTGTGTATGAAAATGCTGTCTATGGGGAAAGCGAGATAATCCATGTTTGATTCACACTTTTGATTATAGGAGTAATCGTTCTGGATATTGATCCGGCGCAAGGATATTGCTCTTATATTTGTACTTATTTTTAGGGCCAGAAAATAGATTAATTTGCTTATTATGTTTATGGCCTGAATTCATATGTATTACATATTATTAGTACAAGTAGAATCAGTCCTATATTGTATATTTTGGATGGGTAGGCGGGACTAGATTCTTGTTATTCCGGTCTAGCGGAAGTATGAGTTGTCTTGACAAGTCGTGATGAGTTCCGATGTACCGTGATAATGGCGGGTACGCACTTTTCAAAGGGCTGGTAGATTCTTAAGGAAATATGATTCATGAAGTGGTTTTCTTCTAAAGGAGATGGTATCTCTACTATAGTTTATGTTAGAGACTCTCCTAAGGTACGGTACAATGTATAATTCGGACTCCATGTATTGCCAGACCCTATTTTGATGATCTCATGTCGATTCGACCTAGATGGAACATTGTGCTTCGTATCGCTAGGGTCGTGTTTTGTATCGACAAAGATGACAGACTTTCCTACAGCGGTTATGGCTACGTGAATTAACCTGATCACCGTAGAGCTGTATGGGAACATTTATGAAATCATTTATATACCCATTATAAATTAACTCTGGCTTATATTCTCCTTCCTATGAATGAGTGAACGACAACTCAGGGAGGCGGCCATGTTAGATTTCGGTCATCATATGTTTTGATCACTGCCAAGAGAACAGATTATTTATCCTATTATCGGACAGTGACAGGGAGATCTCAATCTTGCTAGAAACCCCTCTTTCGTGGTTTCATAATATATGCTACAAACTATGGACGTCAAGTAACTTTAGTTATTTACCGATCTGCCTTCACTGACGCGTTTAGTCAGATAGGGGGATGCGGCCATAATGTATCATGACATTGAACTTTTGATGTACTGCCCATTATTTCTGAATGTGTCATGACTTCAGATCTGCTATGTATACCTACAAATTGATATGTCAACATACCATGATGTACTCGTATGTCCCAGTGTGTACGTCTGAATAAATTGAGTAAACAAAGATTCCAGCAGTCTGCATTGGTGCCTTGTAGACACAAGTGTATGAGTGGTTATATTGGTCAGCACACGAACAGTACACCATTCGCGGTAATCACACTCTACACTTCTACTTCATACATACACCATCCTGCGTCGGTTGGAGTGACCAAGTTTAGGGCCTGCTTCCCCTGGAGCCTTTGCCTTCCCTAACTCAGGACTAGGGTGAGTTACCCATTTACAGCTGGGTAGACTGGAGCATGCCTGATCTCAACAACACACCACTCTTCCTTACAGAGCATACAGACTGACACTTTACAGAGTGGAAAGAAGAAAAGAAACTTTACAGTGGCGAGCCAGATTCCTGGGTCCAGCTTACGCAGTTTTGTGTTGAGAATCACAGTTTACAGCTGAAAGAACATTTGTTTGAACACATCAACACCAGTAGGACAGCTATACAGTCGATGTCAGCTTGACCTGTATTACCGATAGGATGCTGTATCTAGGTCAGCGCTTTTTGACAGTTTTTCGCTGTACAGACAGTATTACACAGGACAGTGGTATCAAGTGTAGAAAATATCTGGAGCAGTATTGTTGACATTTCTCAACGTACAGAAGAATCACAGTGTTGTTGAACATAAAGTGCATAGTTCATCGTTGGATCTTCATATGCTCAACAGAGAAAAATTGACAGTGTAATAGTTTAAAATTAAATCTATTACTGAATAAAGTGGCAAGTTATTAGTATTAAAATAAACTGTGCCTGCTTTACAACACTATACCTGCAACACATTCCATTCATGACATAAATTATATTGTATGCTATATGCTATTTATGCTTACATGTTATTTGTTATGTATTAAATTAGTTTATGTTCTGTGTGACTAGTACAAGGTATGCCGAGTGACATTGGTCTGGTACTAGTATTCTATAGGTACACATTTTCTTAATTGGAAATTTGTTAGCAACAATTTGCTGCTATTTCTGTTAGTTGTGATGAGGTGTTCTTTTCTTCGTTGTTTTTGTTAATAATTTTGTGTTCCTTAGTTTTGTTTGATTTGTTTGTATAATTGTAGGTCTCATCTTTCCTTTCATTTCAGTTTTTTACACCCTTATGTTTATACACTGTGGCGTTATTTGTCTTGTTATATTATTGCAGTTATCATCACGGTTTCTGTGATCATTTTTTTTTATTTCTCCTATTTAATTTAATTTGATCTCTGCAAATGTGTTCATATTGTCTTTTCTTGTTTGTCCTTTGTAATGTCTTTAGTTGACATATGACATAGGAGTTATAGTGGTATACACTAATAGTATAGTACAGATCAGTACTTTATGATTGTTATTGTTATAAAACAAAATGTACAAGACCTTTGTAAGGCTTGTCTCCCAAAGTGATTGGTAAAGGGAAATATTTTTTCCACAGGTACTCAAGTGATCTTTGATTACATTGAGGTATACAAGACCTTTGTAAGGCTTGTCCCCACAGTATTTGAGATACAGTTATTGTTGTCCACAGGTACTCAAGTTATCATTGGTTATTATAAACCATACAAGTTTGGACTAAGACTAAGTCTATGGTATAGACTTGTCTCCCATTAAAATGAAATAGGGTAATTTATTTACTTTTTCAGGTTTCTGATTTAAGAAGACAATATGTCTACATTAGATTATTTCATTGCACAAGGAAAATCTCTTGATAAGACTGGAAAAGACTTAGAACAATGGGCTGTTGCTCAATATGACAAAGCATTAGCTGCAGAAGAAAGAAAAGCTGCTGCTGAGGAAAAAAAAGCTGCGGCTGAGGAGAGAAAACTTCAAATAGAAGAAAAAAAAGCTGCTGCAGAAGAAAGGAAAGCTCTAGCTGAAGAAAAAAGATTAGAAAAAGAAGCTGATACTGCTGCTGAACTTAAGAAATTGCAGATGCAAGTGGAGGAAAGGAGATTTGATGCAGAACAGAAGAAATTAGAAGCTGATGCAGAACAGAAAAAATTAGAAGCTGCTGCAGAACAGAAAAAATTAGAAGTTGCTGCTGCTGCAGAACAGAAAAAATTAGAAGCTGCTGCAGAACAGAAAAAATTAGAAGTTGCTGCCGCTGCAGAACAGAAAAAATTAGAAGCTGCTGCAGAACAGAAAAGATTAGATAGAGAAGCTGAAGAGAGAAAAGCAATAAGAGAACATGAGTTTGAATTAGAGAAATTAAAATTGACATGTATGAGTAATGTTAATCAGGCATCTGGTGGTAATGGTAAACCCTTTGTGTACAAGGTCAAGGTACCAGCGTTTAACCCTACCAGTGATGACATAACATTTTGGCTTTCTAGATTTGAACGGGCTTGTCGATCTCATAATGTTGACAAATCACAGTATGTGAATCAGTTGTCTGAAAATCTAAAAGGGGAGTCTCTGAGTAAGTTATATTTTGTTGAAGAGGCCGACAAAGATAATTATGATGCTGTTAGGGCAGCTTTGATAAAGAGATATCAGCTGTCTGAGGAAGGTTACCGTCTTTTGTTTAAAACAATGAGACCTGAGGTAGGTGTAGAATTCTCAGATTTCATCTCAAAAGCACGAATTACACTTTCACGATGGATTGAATTATCCAAAACAGAGAAAACATTTGATGGTCTTACGGATTTATTGCTAAGAGACAAGGTCATGTCTTCTGTAAATAAATCATTCCTAGAGTTCTTACATGAGCGTAAACCTGGTACAATAAAGCAAATGGAAGAATATTGTGACCAGTATGCCACGGCACACCCTGACATGATTCTTAGTAACTCTAACATTAAAGAGAGTATGCCAGTTGCTTCGGCAACAGAATATAATCAGAATTACTCACACAAATTCCAAGGAGCTAAAAATAAATTTGATAAAAAGGTTAATTGGAATAAGTATCAAAACCAAGATAACCACTCAAATCAGAGTTCTTCTTCGAAGAACTGGAATCAAGCTGATAGTCCTCGACACGCGAGGGGTACCCATAATGTTAGAAATTCTCGGAAAGGGAGTAGCTATAGGAACTACCCAAGTGCTTCATGGAGACAAAAGAAACAATATTACAGGGATACTCAATATAATGAGCATGATGATTATGATCATGAATATTATGATTCAAACCCAAATAGGGGTTATAACAGAGGCAATAATAATTATAGAGACAATTATAACCGAGGTAGATCACAACACAAAAGACATGGTAAATCTTATTACCAGGCTAACTCTGCACAACAGGAGTTCCACGACACCGATAATCAGAATAATGATAAAAAAGACTCCAACAGTGTAGCAAATTCCGCTTTCGATTTTGCTAGAGCATCTGAGTGTTCGCAATGCAAAACATTATTCGATCCAACCACAGTGTCTACTTTAAGCTGCGGTCACCCGCTTCCCGCTCTCCATGCGTCAATTGCGCATAATGGAAGGGGTGCTCTTGTCTTTAATAGGGGCCTAATAGATGGTACTCCGGTATCAATTCTTTTCGATTCGGGGTGCACTACCATTGGAGTGAGGCAATCACTCGTAAATCCTTCTCGAGCTACAGGCAATATAGTCAAATGTGTAACATTTGGTGGCACATTGGAGAAGTACTCCACTGCCATTATCAATATTGCTACGCCTTTCTTTACAGGAGAGGTGCAAGCATGTCTCTTGCCGAATCCGATCGCTGATCTTATCATCGGTCGCATTCATGGAGTGAAAGAATGCACTCCACAGCAAATTTCTAATTGGGAAAATGTTAATATGCAATCTGCTAATGCAGTAATCACTAGGGCTCAAGCTCTTAATATGCCACAATCTTCACATTCTGAAGATAATGATGCGCAGATCCAAGATGATCCCTTGGAGATTTCCCACGATTCCTTTATCAAACAGCAGGAAGATGATCCTACTCTAAAGAAATTCTTTACTCTGGCAACAAAAGGTGATCCGAATAAGGATACAAATCGTAAATCTTGGATTACGATGAAGAATGGCGTACTTGTACGTATGGTACAAGACTCCGCTAAGTCCATTCATTCTCAAATCCTTGTGCCTAAAAATATGAGAGTTAAAATCTTACAGCACGCTCATGATTCGCAGTGTGCTGGACATATGGGTTTTTCCCGTACTAAAGCTAGAGTTCTTCAATCTTTCTTTTGGCCTGCTGTGAATAAGGACATACGAATCTATTGTCGATCTTGTAAAGTATGTCAAGAGATTAAATCCAGAGGTCCACGCCATGATGCACCTATTCAGGCTGCAGACATTCCCATTCGGCCATTTCAAAAAATGGCGATAGACATCATTGGTCCATTTAAGATAAAGTCTGCTAGAGGACACCAATTTATTTTGACGTGTGTTGATATGTGCACACGTTGGCCGGAGGCTGTTCCTCTAAAGAGCATAACTACTGCTGATGTCGCAGATGCTCTTTGGTTAATATTTTCTCGTCTGGGGTTTCCAGCAGAAATATTATCCGACCATGGTACCCAACTCATATCGGATACCATGTCTCAAGTAATGTCGACTCTGAAGATAGAGAGATCGCTGAGTAGTATTTATCATCCTATGTCCAATGGGATGGTGGAACGTTTGAATAGAACTCTGAAAAACCTACTAGGTAAGATAACAGAAGATCATCCTCAGGATTGGGATAGGGTTTTACCCGCGGCTCTCTTTGCATATAGAGAGGTCGCCAACGAACATACAGGATTTTCTCCCTTTGAACTTGTCTTTGGCGCGAAACCGCGAGGTCCTATGTCCTTACTTCATGATCTTATAACTGCTGATAATATTGTCGATGACACAAAATCCTCTTATGAATATGTCATCGCACTTAGACACAAGATTATTGAAGCATGCAAATTGGCAACTGCTTCTTCTGAATTTGCGAAACAGAAGGCAAGGGAATTTGCCAATAAAAAGAGATGTTTGCGACAACTTTGTCCAGGTGACAAAGCATTTGTCTTGCTACCTTGTAGGGAAAATAGACTTCTCATTTCTTGGAAAGGTCCGTACGATATAATATCAAAAGTTTCCGATGTTGACTATATCGTCGATATTGACGGGAAGCGTAAAACCTTCCACATCAACATGCTCACGGAATTCCATGAACGTCCTGATTATTTACAACCTGTTTTCCAGGCAACGGACGATTTTCCAGTCCAACATGGACAGTACTCATCTCTGTCAGTAATACAGGATGAGGAAACGAGTTTCTCGGATGTAAATTTACCTTTTCCAATGATTCCTCTTCACTCTAATGAATCATGGAAAGATGTTGCAATTTCTCCAGAATTATCTCCAGGAGAGCAGAAACAAGTTTCTACTATGTTAGAACAATTTCAGGATGTCCTTACTGACATTCCTGGTCAAACTGATGTCATTCAACATGACATTATTCTTACTGACCATAGTCCTATAAGAGTCAGACCGTATCCTATCCCGATACATTTTCAAGCACAGGTAGAGAAAGAGTTAGATGAGATGATAGAGTTAAAAATTATTGAACCATCCACATCAGCATATTCTTCGCCGATGGTTATAGTACGGAAAAAAGACAATAACATACGTCTTTGCGTGGATTATCGCAAATTGAATCAAGTGACTAAATTCGATGCTGAACCTATGCCTTTACTAGAAGAGCTACTTACGAGACTATCGAATTCTCACTTCTTTACTAAACTCGATTTGTCTAAGGGATATTGGCAAGTTCCACTATCCGAACACGCCAAACCGTTTACTGCTTTTTCGACGCCTAGGGGTCTATTCCAATGGAATTTCATGCCTTTCGGTCTTATGAACGCCCCTGCAACATTTGTACGCATGATGCGTCGAATCCTATCTCATCGCTCAGATGTCATTGCGTATCTTGATGACATCTGTCTTTTCAGTGATACTTGGAACGATCACTATAATGGTATAAATGAACTATTGTCTATCTTACGCGAGCATAACCTGACAGCGAAACCATCGAAAGCATGTATTGGTTTTAGCGAAATATCTTTCTTAGGACACCGTGTTGGTCATGGGTTCCTAAAAACAGAAGACCATAATACAAGTAAGATACTTAACATTTCTATTCCTAAGACTAAAAAGCAAGTACGAAGTCTCTTAGGTCTAATACAATTTTATGGACGATTCATCCCGAATCTGTCCTCCATTATGTCACCTCTTTCTTCCTTGCTAAAGAAAGGGTCTCCTAATGTAGTCCATTGGACTCAAGAATGTCAATCCTCTTTGGATAAGGTTAAAACTATGTTTTCTACTTCACCTATCCTAGTATTGCCTTCTAAGGATAAGACATTTATTCTTCGTAGTGACGCTTCATCCACCGGGATTGGAGCTGCACTAATGCAAGAGTACTCTGGAACTCTGCATCCTGTGATGTATATTTCTCGGAAATTAAATGCCGCAGAGAAGAATTACTCGGTCCTAGACCGTGAATTATTGGCTATGGTTTGGTCAATCCTTAAACTGCAAAGATTTCTTCTGGGCGCGCATTTCATTGTGGAAACTGACCAGAAAGCTCTTACGGCTATTCAGAGTAAAAATCTGAAGAGCGCGAGATCAACGCGATACGCGATTGCTCTACAGCCATTTCATTTTTCGGTGCGAGCTATCCGTGGGTCAGAAAATGTGATGGCAGATATTTTGTCTAGATGCCCACATGATTCATAACTGTTATACAACTTTGATACAGTTGTTTCTATGTTGAAATGTGTACACATATGTAATATATCATATATTGATTGTAACACTACTTAGCGGTTCATTGATATTTATTCACCGCTGATCTTTCAATGTTTTTCGTCTTTGATGATCATGATGTTAAGATATCTTAGATGAAATTTATGTATAAACTAATGTGGAAATTGTGTCATTGCTAATATTGTAGTATGCGTTGGTGACACCTCTCTGGAAATATTTATACTTAGAGAAGTACTTTCTCTAAGGTCATAAAACTTATGCTTATCATCTGCGCATTGTTATTGGTGCGTTGTGAGCCTATTGTATGTTGCTCCTAGATGTATTTCAAAAAAAAAAATGTACCATTTTTTTTTCCCGAGGGGTGTGGTAATCTGTTGCGTGCATATTTTGACGCACATATTACAAAAATCGATATGGCTATTTAATATGGGAAAAATATAGACATTCATTCATTTGTGTATGAAAATGCTGTCTATGGTAAAAGCGAGATAATCCATGTTTGATTCACACTTTTGATTATAGGAGTAATCGTTCTGGATATTGATCCGGCGCAAGGATATTGCGCTTACGTTTGTACTTATTTTTTAGGGCCAGAAAATATATTAATTTGCTTATTGTGTTTATGGCCTGAATTCATATGTATTACATATTATTAGTACAAGTAGAATCAGTCCTATATTGTATATTTTGGATGGGTAGGCGGGACTAGATTCTTGTTATTCCGGTCTAGCGGAAGTATGAGTTGTCTTGACAAGTCGTGATGAGTTCCGATGTACCGTGATAATGGCGGGTACGCACTTTTCAAAGGGCTGGTAGATTCTTAAGGAAATATGATTCATGAAGTGGTTTTCTTCTAAAGGAGATGGTATCTCTACTATAGTTTATGTTAGAGACTCTCCTAAGGTACGGTACAATGTATAATTCGGACTCCATGTATTGCCAGACCCTATTTTGATGATCTCATGTCGATTCGACCTAGATGGAACATTGTGCTTCGTATCGCTAGGGTCGTGTTTTGTATCGACGAAGATGACAGACTTTCCTACAGCGGTTATGGCTACGTGAATTAACCTGATCACCGTAGAGCTGTATGGAAACATTTATGAAATCATTTATATACCCATTATAAATTAACTCTGGCTTATATTCTCCTTCCTATGAATGAGTGAACGACAACTCAGGGAGGCGGCCATGTTAGATTTCGGTCATCATATGTTTTGATCACTGCCAAGAGAACAGATTATTTATCCTATTATCGGACAGTGACAGGGAGATCTCAATCTTGCTAGAAACCCCCTCTTTCGTGGTTTCATAATATATGCTACAAACTATGGACGTCAAGTAACTTTAGTTATTTACCGATCTGCCTTCACTGACGCGTTTAGTCAGATAGGGGGATGCGGCCATAATGTATCATGACATTGAACTTTTGATGTACTGCCCATTATTTCTGAATGTGTCATGACTTCAGATCTGCTATGTATACCTACAAATTGATATGTCAACATACCATGATGTACTCGTATGTCCCAGTGTGTACGTCTGAATAAATTGAGTAAACAAAGATTCCAGCAGTCTGCATTGGTGCCTTGTAGACACAAGTGTATGAGTGGTTATATTGGTCAGCACACGAACAGTACACCATTCGCGGTAATCACACTCTACACTTCTACTTCATACATACACCATCCTGCGTCGGTTGGAGTGACCAAGTTTAGGGCCTGCTTCCCCTGGAGCCTTTGCCTTCCCTAACTCAGGACTAGGGTGAGTTACCCATTTACAGCTGGGTAGACTGGAGCATGCCTGATCTCAACAACACACCACTCTTCCTTACAGAGCATACAGACTGACACTTTACAGAGTGGAAAGAAGAAAAGAAACTTTACACTGGTCTACCTGGTTGTGCTGGTATCCCTACTACATGGGAAGATCAGCCGAGTCTATTAGTCGTGTGGAGCTCACCAACATTGTCAACCATCATTTAAGGAGCACTCAGTTAAGTGCAGAAACAGATGAACATTCGATCAATTTATATGTGAAGAGTCAAGTCATATGAAGAAAAAGACTGGTTAACGTTTTTGTCAGAAAAGCAGAGACACTGCAACTCAGTTAAAGTAAACTAATATCACTGTGATTTATCTGGATATTGTGTAAATATAAAATTCCTATTCATATTGCATTTCTATCTATTTCAAGAACAGAAGATAGGAGAATCATTATAAATAAATTGATTTTAATTGTAACTTGAATTTTGTTAATTTCATAAAGTTACTATTGAGTTCAATTTGAATTTCATTGTTATTTAAAGCATAAAATAGTTATTACGAGAAGACACTCTAGGCTCTTGATCTTCTTATTACCACCGGACCAGAGGTCTTTACCGTCTGACTATCCTTTGTGCTATCATACACCAGTGCTCATTTCTGAGACTGGGGTATATCGTGGAGTTCATTATTCTTTATTGAACTATCATCGACTGTCATCAAGACAACAACCACTATAATACCATCTCGTTACACTGTACAAGTTTTTTTGTAATGGAGATTGAATCATGAGAGCAGTATATCAGTGAATGATTTTCAGACAAAAATAAATAAAAATGTTAGAAGGAAACTACTTTATCTGTGCTGTTTTCTTTTTAATAGAAAGGGTTTTCACAGTCCACTTTGTGTATATTTTTTCTTTTACGTGTAATTATTTCACAGATTGTACACCTGCATTTTTTTTTTTAAATTACATTAAAAATTACATTGTTTAAAAGCCTTTCCAAAGCTCTCCTGCTCAAAAAAGGTTAGGCTAAATGTCGAAACATCGCTAGAGTTTTTACCAGTTATCCCACAGGGGAGCCGCTGAAAGAATGTAGTTGGTCAGGGGAGCCATGGACTCAGAAAGGTTGAAAACCGCTGCATTATACCAATGGCATATTATATGCAGTCGTCGATAAAACTTTAGGCAGTCCGTTCATGTCTGAAACGCTTTCCTTTTCATCATCCACAATTTATTACTCATTTTCACACTCGACATTGAGAATCCATACTCCCTTTAAATGAATATAACTAGATACACCTCACAGAAGATCTTGATGTACTAGAGATGGAACAACATAGGGATGTACAACAATTATGTATTTTCAGGAGCTCAAACACATGCGTCCACTCGCCATGACACACAATGGTCCAAGTCCTTGCAGACGATGTCTGCCATCTGCATTCTTAGTTTCACGTCTGCTAAATACACCACAGAGGCATGACGTCACTTCCTGTATTAATAAAGGACTCCGTATAAAATAAACAAACAAATAGCCCTGTCGAGCTACTTAATGATTTCGACACAATCGTTATGAATTTTAATCATAACAATATATATATATATATATATATATATATATATATATATACATATATAATACAATACTGTGACAACGCCATCTTGTCACCGCCATTTTGTCTGTCGTTCTCAGCGCCATCTTGTCAACACCATTGTCTCCGTGGTCCAATGCCTTTTTCTACAACATCTTCAGGAGGAATATATATTACTGGGCCACAATAAAGCCTAGAAATAGTTGTGTGTTATATTTGTGTTTTTGGCTCCTTCTAGAGCATCTAAGTCGAGTGTTATTTAAGTGACCCAATTACTGCGCGCGCACTACTCTTGTTAGTGGTTAAGCCTAGCGCCTATATAAAGAATGCAATGCCCAGCAGCGGCCCTTTTTGAAGATCAGTCCAGACAAGAGAAAACGAGACGACGCGCCCTGTGTGGGTAGCAGATGGACAAAGAAACCAGAGCACGTGAGCTATAATTGTTAGCGTATTTTGTAGAAATTAGCTTTAGTATTCTGTAGTTTTATTATTAGTATTCAGCGTTTCACAGTTCTATTGTTTAACAAAATAGATGGATGTGTTTCCAAAGGAGATTTCTTCCAGGACATTAGATTTAGTTCTGAAATGATAGATGAGTGAAAATATGTGTGGATAGATTTTACTAGTGTTAATTCCAGATCGCAGTTGTGAGAGTTTAGTAGCAATTATTTCATTCTGTCAGACCGGGCAAGAAAGGCAAATTTAGTAGGAGAGTATTTCATACATGGGACTGGACAGAAATGTTATCTGGGACTGTAATTTAGATAATAGTAACTTGTTGGCAAGATGGCAACCGGGGGAGGCCATGTGTTGATGACTGTGCATAAAGATGACGCATGTGAGAGACCATAACATGTTTAGTTACCACACATTTTTAGTCACCACGTGAAGGGGGATAAGCCTATAATGTTACGCTATTTTATATTGGGTGAATTGATACGAGGGTGAAGGCGGGTTAGTGTAATTTTCTTCAGTAATGGAAGTGATTGTTTTCGTGTTAAATCTCCTTTAGGTGATGTAATTAGTTATAGTCCTTAATATGCCTTGTAAATATGATACTCCTACTTGTGGTACACGGAGCACATTTGAGACATAAACGTCTCTGTTTGCTCCTTGCGGGGCAGGGCGACACCAGTGCGGCTGAATCAAACAGAAGCCTGCATGAAGCATTTATATGCTGTGGCAGTGGTTTGTTTCTGTAACAATGTGTTTTATGTGATGAGTTTCCAATCTCATCAGTCGGCATATACGACATGCTTCGGAGTGCAGGGACGAATATTGAGATGGATCAGTTGCGAGGTGGTGGTTTATGCTCATTATTGAGAGTATTCGTTGTACATATCGTTGAATATTATTCTATGTCCATTTTCTTATTATTTAATTATTGTTATGTGTAGAATGGTTTGTGAGAGCACGTGGACTCACTTGGAGATATATATTTCTCTTCTCGCTCCTTATGGAGCATGGGGCCACCAATGTGGCTGGCATCCACATGAAGCCCTCACAAAGCATTCATATGCTCTTGCAGTAGTGGTTTCGGTAGCAATCTGTGTTACATGGTGAAATTGCCAGCCTCATGCACAACACCATACTAGTTTCATTGGACGACATGCATGAGTGTGTGTGTGTAATAGTTGAGTGTGTCAGGTGGCGTGGAAGGCCTGTTTGGCAGGTGAGAGTATCGTTTCTCATTATTTAACTTATATGATTTTAACTAGTCGGTGCTTTGCTTGCTTTCAGGATTAGCAACTGAGCACTGGCTGGGTGTTTTGTTTTGTTTGCTTTGTTTTATTTGTTTAATGTTTGCTTCATGTGCTTGGTCACTGACTGGGTTGTATGAGTAAATACAGCCCCTGCCTTAGAATCAGAGTTTTATTATTGATCGAGTCAGTTGTACATAATTGTTGTACATCCCTATGTTGTTCCATCTCTAGTACATCAAGATCTTCTGTGAGGTGTATCTAGTTATATTCATTTAAAGGGAGTATGGATTCTCAATGTCGAGTGTGAAAATGAGTAATAAATTGTGGATGATGAAAAGGAAAGCGTTTCAGACATGAACGGACTGCCTAAAGTTTTATCGACGACTGCATATAATATGCCATTGGTATAATGCAGCGGTTTTCAACATATTTGAGTCCATGGCTCCCCTGACCAACTACATTCTTTCAGCGGCTCCCCTGTGGGATAACTGGTAAAAACTCTAGCGATGTTTCGACATTTAGTCTTACCTTTTTTGAGCAGGAGAGCTTTGGAAAGGCTTTTAAACAATGTATTTTTAAATGTAATTTTAAAAAAAAATGCAATTGGACAATCTGTGAAATAATTACACGTAAAAGAAAAAAATATACACAAAGTGGACTGTGAAAACCCTTTCTATTAAAAAGAAAACAGCACAGATAAAGTAGTTTCTTTCTAACATTTTTATTTATTTTTGTCTGAAAATCATTCACTGATATACTGCTCTCATGATTAAATCTCCATAACAAAATACTTGTACAGTAAAATTAAAAATAAAAATATGATGCATAAAGTACCAGTTACCTCAGTGTGAAACTTGAGCTTGCTTGTTGTTACACAGCTTGTCAAGTCTTGGCACCAATTGAGATACAGCTACCCTCATTTCCTTCTCCACATCAAGTCTTGATCTGAACTTGGTTTTTATGACAGCCACTGCTGAAAACCCAGCGTCGCAGAGATAGTAGGTTGCAAAACGAATATATATCTTCAGTGCTCTTTTGCTTAAGCTTGGGAACACCTGTTTTACTAAATACCAAAATATATATATATATATATATAACGAGAAGAAAGAAGACATCAGATTAAGCTCGGATAATAGGTCCTGGAGCAGGTCGACCACTTTAAATATCTCTGAGCTATTAGAGTCCGAAAGGGAGGCATCAAAGAAGAGTTGGCCACTCGAAAAGCAGCAGCTGGGAGACTTTTTCAGGACATAAATCGAGGATTCCTCAGCAAGAGAGAGGTTGGTAAGAAAACGAAGATGGCTGTATACCGCTCCACCTATGTCCCAGTCTTGACATATGGATGCGAGTCATGGGCAATGACTACAACCCACAAAAGCCAGATCCAAACCTCAGAAATGAGGTATCTGAGGAAGGTGGTTGAAGTAACAAGAAGAGACATGGTCCGCAACCAGACGATACGTCAAGGTCTAAAATCCCACCCCCTGCAGACCCAAGTAGAACAGTCCCAACTAAGATGGTTTTGCCATGTCTGCAGAATGGGAGAAGATCAGCTACCACGACAAGCATGGGAAACAAAGAGCCAGGGATCCAGGCCCACAGGACGACCCAGAGTCCGCTGGGAGGACAACATTAGAAATCTTTGAAGGACCGAGGACTAGAATGGAACCAGGTCAGGAGGAAGACAGCCGATAGGATAGTCTGGCGCTCTCTCTTCCAAACCTCTACACCTCACGGTAAAAGGGGAACGACTAAGTAAGTATATATATATATATATATATATATATATATATATATATATATATATATATATATATATATATATATATATATATATATATATATATATATTACTGTTCAAAAAAAAAAGAAACGCAACATTATTGCAGTGGTAATGGACACCAAATTTCAAACTTATACCAAAATTTTATTTTACGGAAATAATGTTTCAATCTAGGCATGAAGAAACTTTTAGAGTTTAACACTGAAATTATGTCCATTAAATTTGGTTTGGACTTTTATTCTTTGCGACTGTGGCCTCCGTTTCAGTAAGGTGTATGGCCTCCTCTGGCCTCTATCAGAGAACGACATCTCCTTGACATGGATCTGATTAGCCGTTGGATCTGTTGTTGTGGGATGGCTGCCCACTCTTCCCGCAGCGCAAGAGACAACTGTCGGTGATTGGCTGGAGCCATGTCTCGTTGGCGGAATCGTCTGTCGAGTTCATCCCATTAGTGTTCTATGGGGTTCATGTCTCATGACATGGCTGGCCACGGAATGGTCTGGACGTTGTTGTCAGCGAGGAACTGGGTGATGAGTTGTGCCACATGAGGTCGAGCGTTATCCTGCTGAAAAATTGACCCTCGTGCATCCAGAAGTGGAAGGACGTGAGGACGAATAATTTCAGCGACGTATCGTTGGGCATTCAGGCGTCCTTCAATTTGCACCAGGTCACTTCTTCCCATGAAGTTGATCGCCCCCTACATCAGTACACCTCCACCACCATGTGGAGGAGCCTCATCAACGCTGTTCTGGGCGTAGCGCTCATGGACTCTGAGGTAAACTCTTCTCAGTCTATCGTGTCGCTGGAGCACAAAAAATGATTCATCACTAAACCAAACCCGTCTACAGTCATTCCCAACGGTCCATTGACGATGCTGGTTCGCCCACTGCAGTCGGTTTTGACGATGCCGGTCCGTAAGAACAAGACCTCTGTAGGGTCTTCTAGCCCAAAGACCAGAGTCGTGCAGCCGTTTCCTGACCGTTTGATCTGAAATTCAACAAGCTGCTGACATTGACTGAACTGTGGAGAACGCAGATGCAAGTCGATTCCTGAGGTGACGCAGCCGTATGAAGCGGTCTTCGGCAGGAGTTGTGACTCTGGGTCTTCTACTGCGCGGTTGGTCTGACACTGAGCCAGTTTCTTGAAATCGCCTCCAAAGGCGACTAATGGTGCTTCTAACCACATTAAATTGTTTGGCCACTACACTTTGTGACTGTCCAGTCTGTAAACGTCCAATGATGATGAGTCGTTGTTCTGTAGTGAGATGAGCCATACTTACTTGCGCATTGAATTTTCAACTGAATTTATTCGAGGAGCGTCAATCTTTTATAGGCATTCAATAATATGGTCAGAGAGTTTTGTATTCAGTAAGTTTCACGGGATTCTCATGAACCTGTCACGAGTTATTGTCAAAAGTGTGGTTTTGACCTTGACCTTGGGGGTGTCTTCCTTGAATCAGCTAGTTTCCTCGTTCTGTATTCTTCTTCGTACACCATCAGACGTTACTTGAATATGTTCAAAGAAAGCAGTGGTCAGCCTGAGGCTATTTCTGTCTCCATAGAGATTTTCCAGGAATGTTACTGGTGAATTTTGAATTCAAATAAACGCCCATGCGTTTTCCACGCTTCATGTTTTATTGGAATTTGTCTTGCTAGACTAATCAGTTCCACACTAGTGAACTTGTACATACACGTTAATGTTTTATTCCTAGAGTACATTCAGTGTTTTCTATACTCCAGTAACCAAAACCTATCCAGTATTTTCGTTGCACAGCGAATTTCCAAGCAACTGCCTTTCTTCACAAATGACCAGGGATTTGTTGGAGATCCCACTATAAAGTCTGGGATGCTCTAAATGACTCCCTTCATCATAAAATCACACGTTGTCTGAACTCGTAAATGACTTTCTATCATACAAACTCTGTTTATTTTAAATCTTTCAGGAGACGAGAGACTTTTACGAGAGTGATGGTAGGAAATAAAGTGATTAATTTGCTGTCTAGCGGTAATCAAGAGTGGCTTCCAGGAACAACACCATTTTGGTTATTGGTCAGCTAAGCCAACAAAGGCGAAAAGCCTTTACCACTAATATTTATAAGGCAAAATGCCTCGTGATAAGTATGTGCTGAGTTGAGGAATAATATTAGAAGTGATATTTGTCAGACATGGCAGGATGGGGGAGTACTTTTACATTTAAAACGGGGAGACAGCTAGAACGAAGTAGAGGATAATGTATGACAGTTTTAAATTGGCCAAGATTCACGTTAAACTTAATGTGGTAAGACAGGCACCAAGAATTAGATGACACAATTAATGTAGAACTGTAATTAAACTCGATAATGATCTGGCTCTTTTGTCCCATGAACCGGTTAAACTCGATAATAGATCTGGCTCTTTTGTCCCATCAACTGGTTAAACTCGATAATGGCTCTTTTGTCCCATCAACTGGTTATACTCGATAATGATCTGCTCTTTTGTCCTATCAACTGCTTAAACTCGATAATAGATCTGGCTCTTTTGTCCCAGCAACTGGTTAAACTAATAATAACAGCTTCTTTCAAAACAGCTAAAAAGAAAATTCATGTAAATGTCATCCAATGTTATGCACCAACTAATGACAAAGAAGAGTCTGTGAAAGAAGCATTTTATACTAAACTACAGGAAATTATGGATAAAGTAAAAAGAAGAGACATCACAATTTTGATGGGTGACATGAATGCAAAGATAGGTACAGTCAACACTGGATTTGAAGAAGTCATGGGAAAACATGGGCTAGGAGTAATGAATGAAAATGGAGAGCTATTCGCAAACTTCTGTGCTTCATATCAACTGGCTATAGGAGGAAGCATGTTTCCACATAAGAGAATACACAAGGCAACATGGATATCACCAGACCATAGAACAGAAAATCAGATTGATCATATATGCATAAACAAGAAGTTTAGATCATCATTGCAGGATGTAAAGGTATATAGAGGAGCAGATGTGGCATCAGATCACCATCTTCTGATAGCCAAAGTAAAAATGAAACTCAAGAGATATGCAACAATGCAAAATTATAGACAACAGTTTAATGTAGGACAGCTAAGAAATCAAGAAACAAGAGACAAATTTGCGGTCACAGTATCCAACAAATTCCAAGTGCTCCAACAGCTGGAAGATGTAGAGAATACAGAAGACTATTGGCAGCAGGTCAAAACAGTATGGAAGGAGACATGTGAAGAAATACTGGGGAAAAGGGAAAGACAACAAAAAGCATGGATAACAACAGAAACCATCAATAAGATAAAAGACAGAAAAAACAAGAAAGCAGAGTTAAACACAAGCAAAACTAGAAGCTCCAAAGCCAAGGCTCAAGAAGTGTACACAGAAGCAAACAAAGAAGTAAAAAGAAGTATCAAAAGAGACAAGAGGAAGTATATTGAGGAGTTGGCAAGAGAGGCAGAAGATGCTGCAGCCAAAGGAAATATGAGAGAACTGTATAGCAGCACAAAGAAGCTAACAGGGAAATACAAGCAAACAAGTTGCCTCATAAAAGACAAGAATGGGAAACTGCTCAGCAATATACAAGAGCAAATGAAGAGGTGGACAGAATATTTTGGGGACCTTCTCAATAGACCAGCTCCACAAAACCCGCCGGACATCCAGCCAGCAGAAGAAGAGCTACAAATTAACGGTGAAAGACCAACGAAGGAAGAAATAAAGAAAGCCATAAAGCTTCTAAGAGATGGAAAAGCGTCTGGACCTGATGGCATTCCAGCAGAGGCCATCAAAGCAGATATCGACACGGCTACAGAGATGTTATATAAATTACTTGGTAAAGTCTGGGAAAAGGAAGAGATACCAGCAGAATGGAAGGAAGGATATCTGGTTAAGTTGCCTAAGAAGGGAAATTTACAAGAGTGCACAAATTATAGAGGAATAATGTTACTATCAGTGCCAGGAAAAGTATTAAACAGGATTATCCTTGAGAGATTAAAAGAGTCCATAGACAAGAAACTGAGAGATGAACAAGCAGGTTTTCGACAAAACAGATCATGTACAGACCAGATAGCCACTTTGAGAATAATAGTTGAACAAAGTCTGGAATGGAATTCACCACTATACATCGGATTTGTGGACTACGAAAAGGCATTTGACAGTGTAGACAGAGAATCACTTTGGAAATTGATGAGGCATTATGGAGTTCCCCTGAAGATCATTAATTTAATAAAGAAAACATATGAAGACATGACATGCAGAGTTCTTCACGAAGGACAGCTTACAGAACCGTTTGGGATAAGAACAGGAGTGCGACAGGGATGCCTCTTGTCTCCATTTCTTTTCTTGCTGGCAATAGATTGGGTTATGAGATCATCGACAACACACAACAGAAATGGAATCCAGTGGACTCTGACTAAGCAGTTGGATGATCTGGATTTTGCTGATGACTTGGCTCTTCTGTCCCATAACCGTAATCAGATGCAGGACAAATTGAAAACACTCGATGAGAGGTCACAGCAATTGGGTCTGAAAATACACAGGGAAAAGACAAAAATAATGAGAATAAATGCAGGTAATGATAACAGGGTTGAACTTGAAGAAACACCAATACAAGATGTAGAATCATACACATATCTTGGCAGTAATATAGACAAAGTTGGAGGGACAGACAGCGATATCAAAATAAGAATACAAAAGGCAAGAGGAGCTTTCATTGCATTGGGAAATATATGGAGATCAAGAGAAATCGGATCCAACACGAAAATAAGAATCTTCAACTCAAATGTGAAGTCAGTCCTATTGTATGGCTCGGAGACATGGAGAACAACAAAGACAACAACCAAAAAGCTACAGACTTTCATAAATGGGTGCTTGCGTAGAATAGAGGGATTAAAATGGTATGACAAGGTTACCAACGTGGAACTGATGACAAGAACTAGACAAGTGCCAGTGGAACAAGAGATGAGAAGAAGACGATGGCGATGGATAGGACACACACTGAGGAAACCTGTTGATAGCATTACAAGGCAGTCCTTGTTCTGGAACCCCCAGGGCAAGAGAGGCAGAGGAAGACCAAGAAGTACATGGAGAAGAGAGTTGGAAACAGAGGTGAAAATGATGAGGAGAACATGGAAAGAACTTGAGATGATGGCACGGGACAGGAGGACTTGGCATGTGTTTGTTGAAGGCCTATGCTCCTTTGGGAGTGGAGGGTTATGAATGAACTGGTTAAACTCGATAAATATCTTGCTCTTTTGTCTCAGCAACTGGTTAAACTCAATATTGATCTGGCTCTGTTGTCCCATCAACGGATTCCACTCGATAATGATCTGGCTCTTTTGTCCTATCAACTGGTTAAACTCGATAATAGATCTGACTCTTTTGTCCCACCAACTGGTTAAACTCAAAAATAGACCTGGCTCTTTTGGCACATCAACTGGTTAAACTCGAAAATAGATCTGGCTCTTATGCCCCATCAGCTGGTTAAACTCGATAATAGATCTGTAGAGTGAAACCAGAAAAACACACGAAGAAGAGAACTAGTTAAAGAAATAAACAAATAAAGAAGACATGTAAAGTTCTTGAGGGGATGGCACAGTACATGAGTATTTGGCATGATTAGTTTGATGGTATATGCTCCGTGGGGAGTCGAAGGACACGATCATCAACGCTAGAAAACCAACACACTGATGGTTTCACATTACTTAGCCCGTTTACTACAAACGTCGTTTATCAACGCTAGAAAACCGTACGAAGAGCTCTAGTCAAAATGAAAAACAAAGGACGAAGATGGCGTGCTCAGCACTTCGCTCTTAAAATAAAAGTATATTAATTTGTGCGTTCTGTCATGTCTTCTTATCCAGTATCATTCAATCTTACATTTCTTCACCACTGCTATGCCCATTTGACCCTAACTCAACCTTACATCGCGCTATTTATGGAATCAATCCTTTGACACTTTCAAAGTAAGATTCCTTCCAGATCACTTCAGAGATGAGATTTCGCATTTTGTACGAATAGCGTATGTCATATAAGTTCCCGCCGGTATTTTTAAAACACTCCCACCATCTCTTGATCAATGTTGTCTGAACGGCCTCTTGGCACCCCCCCCCCCCCCCTAAAAGGCTTTGCTCTAGAATTTAGCATTCACCTGAATAAAGCTCGACTCTGGCTGTTTGTGACTTTAAAAAAAAATATATATTTCCAACGCCCACATGGCTAAAATTAAACTCTTTTCTTCAGCCACCTACCATTACATACACGCAAAGACGCTATACCATAATTATATTACACAAGCCCGCCAACATAGAACTCGTATGAACCATGCAATCACGGTATACTATACTCGCATTCACAAGCGCTCCCACATTGATCAGTCACATGTGCTCTCCCCTCCTCCCTTTTTTCACATGCACCTTCGAACAAAGATCAAACCAAAAAAAAAAAAAAAACACACACACACACACACACACCTAACTACTATTTATGTATGTAGACATACATTTATGTAGATGAGCTGACAAGCAGACGCTACCCCATAATTACAATCACATGTGCGTTGTCCCCTACAAGTACACATACATATACTCTGTTTGAACTAGGCAATCACGCTATATCATTTATGCACATCCAAATAGACTATGTCTGAACTGTGCAGTAACGATATCCCAAACATGCACACACACTTAGACTATGTATGAACTATGCAATCACGATTTCCCATTAATGCTAACCCACATAGACTATGTCTGAATTACGCAATCACGCTAATCCATTCAAGCACACCCACACAGATTATGTCTGAACTAAGCAATCCCGCTAACCCATTCATGCACACCCACATAGAGTATGTCAGAACTATGCAATCATGCTAGCCCATTCATGCACATCCACATAGACTATGTGTGACAGAGAAAAATGAAAAATAGATTATATTATCTACATTTTTCTTCCACGTGGCTTCACCTTGCTTCCTTATTAGTTATGCACGTTTTTTTAACGCAGAACTCTCCTACACTTAGATATCGGTCTTTCTTAATTTAGCCACGCCTAATTCTTTCTTTTCTCTACACTAGGAATGTTTACTATGATGCACGTAGCGAGAAAGAAGGGGGAGATGAGCTAATGAAGAAAAACCAAGGGGGCGATAAGTTGAAACGGATTTTTGGAAGACATTGATCAGGGGGAATAAATCTGAGTAGAAGGGGAGAGAATCTGAAAGAAGGGGAAATAAATTACAATTACTCCCCCCCTCCTCCTTATCCATTCGTTCGTGAAACGTAATTAAGCTACAGAACGACGAAGATCTATGACCGTCCGCTCGTTGCCAGAGTCCAGCAGGCGGCGAAAAGGTGGCAAATTTTCCTTTCATTCAAAATTTGAACACAGAAATCCCCAAAGGTGTTATGTGTAACACTGGTCAGCGACTTTTCTACCATTTTAATGTGTGTGTGTATATATATATATATATATATATATATATATATATATATATATATATATATATATATATATATATATATATATATATATATATATATATATAATCTGCCATTAAAATCCATTATTTACTACCCACAGATTTTTCAAGAACCTACTAGCTTTGATTTCTAGACCATTGTTATAGTGGATTTCTTAGTATTTTCGATTTGAAGTAGTTCAATTTCTGTGTTTGCGTACTGGATCACTTACCCAAAACCCTACCAGCGGTCTAAGCCTACGCCTAAACTTGAATCGGAGAATAACGGATCTAAGTCCAAAAGTACAAAAATAACATTCGCATATATATTGGGTTTTCAAGGTGAACCTGTTTGGCATCTTGTTTACACACAGAAAGAGACAGAGTACCAACCCAAAGAATATTAAGAATAACTTTTTTTTTAACTGGGCCTATAGCTATCCAGATTTCTTTTCCCCCATTTCATTTACTTTCAGCCCGTTGTGGCGATATACTCAAACATTAACATTTCCCGACCTTTGACCATTTGTGGTGTGACAAGGAACTTTATACTGAGAGAATTTACCGACCTGACATTCCTTTATGTAAAAATGGAAATCTCAAGCTACTAACACTGTGAGCACTGTTGATTTTCTTACCTGGAGTAATTAATGTGACAAACAGAAATCCTAATAACAAGTAACGAAATAAACGTTCCCCGAAGAAGAGGATTTAATCAATCTTTGTTTAGCTGGGTTTTATTTTGCCAAAATAACACTGGATTTGATGTGTGACCCATGAAACTATGTTCCAGAGGCTGTTAAATCTACAATACGGTATGAAAGAATGGACGTGGCAACGGTCGACTGAGAAGAGAGGAATGAATGAATGAATAATTCTCTCTATTGTATTATCCATGTACTCACATTGTTTATTTCCTATTTGGTTTTTGCTAATGCTGTCCATTTCAGAATAGATTAACTTGTAAACTCGTTCTTTACAGTATAGGCAAGTTCTAGAACATAGCGCAAATCTTTTTGACCTTTTGGGGGGTTAATAACTTTCTTCTAACGGGATCTTGTCTCAACAGAGGGAGGGGTATTATACCTAAGAGTCTATTCCTTTACTAATTCTAATACCTAAGTTATTTCTTTTATATTTTGTTTGATATTCAATAATAGCTGATGTAAAGTTTCTTTATTGTAAATAAAATTTACATAAAAACTTAATTTACATGTGTTGGTCAGCTCAACCCAAATATTCCTATTCCATTAATATCGTTTTCCCATTTGTGCGGTTAAGTGTCATTACTTATCTCTGGGTGTGTATGTGAGTGGTGGATATATATATATATATATATATATATATATATATATCTATATATATATATATATATATATATATATATATATATATATATATATATATATATATATATATATAGAGGTATACTGTCTGACAAACAAAGTTCTGTTATAGAGATAGGCTGGACCATAGAGGATCTTCTCAAAATCGATGGACAGACTCTACCTTTTCACCATTTTCACTCGTGTAATCTATTCCTTTACCTTATCTCTCACTGAGTTACCACCTGTTCTAGTTCTATTCAGACGGGACCAAAATATATTATAAATACCTATCAAAAATCTGCGACAAATGGGCGCTCGTCCGTAGGATTAAATTTAGATTAGGAGACAAGCACGACAAACGTCGGCTCGTCCGTAGGATTGAATTTTAATCAGGAAAAATCTTATTTAGTCTAGATAGAGAAAGAGTGTGGGTGTTTTGTGAGATTAAGTAACATTAATAATAATTATCCCCTAGACAAACGATCTGGTTATTGGCTTGCTGGCCACACAAATATATCAATTGTTTTTTCCACAGCATTGTTAGAGTATATATACAATTGGATTTACAGGGTAATTTCTGTCGGAGTATGTTATGTATTGATTTTGAAATACAACACTCCTGGTAGCGTGTGATTATGTAACAATCACCTGGGATTTTTTTAAGCAGAAGGTGGTTTGAGCTAAGCTAAGGAGCGCGTTCAGAAGGAACATTTTGTCAAGTTAATTGCCTCCCTTACCCTAACTGACTTCAGGAGTGAACTTGTAGGTGGACTTAAAATTAAGGGATTTTTTTTTCTCCTGAACATTTTTGAAATAAATTTTTTTTTTCTTTCCACTGTAGTAACTTAGTTTTTTTTTTTTTTTTTTTTGTCAGTTGATTAGTCTGATCTACCATTTTGTTAGCGTAGTTTTTGCATTAGGAGCATTAATTGCCAGATAATAGCAGCGATAGATTAGATAACTGATAACAAGGAGGAGGTATCCCTGTTAAATAACAGAATATTTCTTTGTTTTGTATTTTCGCGAAAGTGGTAGGGATCCAGTTTATCCTTGTTCTTCCTTCTTTCTCTAGTAAGTCACAGTCCGTTATTTGCAATGGCTGAGCGTGCAAAACTTAGGCAAATGCTAAGAGAGGAAGCAAATAAAGAGAGATTGCAAGGAGAAGAAGCAAAGGCGTTTATCAACGAAGAACTTGACAGATATGATGCGGAGAAGAAAGAAGCAGAAGCTAGGGAGAAGGAAAAAGCAGCCGAAGCTAGGGAGCAGAAGAAAATGGAAATTCACAGGGCAGCCGAAGCTAGGGAGCAGAAGAAGATTGAGGAGGAAATGGAAATTCACAGGGCAAACGAACGAGAGAAAGAGAGACAACATGAGAAAAGAGACAATGAGCAACGACGACAGCACGAACTGGCGCTTAAAGCTCTAGATGTCCAAAGCCGTGGGGCTGCCTCTACCTCCATATAACGGCGACTCTCTACGTCAATCACAGCTAACTGATCCTTCCAACACTCAATCTCCTCAACCAGCAGCTATGTCTTTTGCCCTAGAATCCTTCACATGCCCTAATGAGAAGATTGACACCTATCGATAAAAATTTGAGAAAACGGCGAATCTGTACGGTTTAGAGAGGTCGCGGTGGTGCTTGAAGCTTTCTCAGGCTTTAAAAGGTTCTGCGTATGATGCGTACGTAAAACTGGAAGGCAACCACCAAGACGTTTACGACATGTTGAAGAAGGCTTTGTTGAGCGTTTTGAAATGAACGCTCGAAAATTTTTGCAACTGTCCCGTAACAGCAGACAGGAGGGCACGGAAACTTTTTCTCAGTTCTCTTCTCGTCTGAAGGGATACTTGACAAAATGCCTGCAGCTTTCGCAGCTTACCTCTACCTATGAAGGACTGGAGGAGTTCGTAGTAACCGAACAAATAAAGAACACTTTGTCAAGTGACACCCGTAGATTTCTCGCTGAACAGGGAGCAGAAAAGCTGGAAGCCATTTTTGAAAAGTCTGAGCGATATCATAATGCGCTGGCCGAACTGCCAGCCACAAAACGTAAACCGACGAAAAAGCCTTCTCGAAAAAATAATCTAGAACAGTCTTCCCATTCTTCTCACCACCATAACCACAGAGAAACTGGACCCCAGAATTCCCCTCCGGAAAAATCTAAATACTACAAAAACAGGTACCCCACTAACAACAAACAGTCTGATCAGCTTAACCGGTCTACATGGCAGAAAGGACAGGGTGACAACGGAAAAATTCCTGCACAAGGGACATCGGATCAGAGCAAGCACACCGGGCCTAAACGCATCGGATGCTTGCAAACAGCCTCGCAAGGTAGAATTAGTGTCAGTGATTCTCAACCTGAGGGGGAGAGGCCCTCATCGCGAGGAACTGTTATTTTGAACGGTACTTCGACATCTTGTCCTTTTGACACAGGGTTATCTTTGATTGCATTGTAGCAAGACACTTGGTCAATCCCGGTCAAGAGACAGAAGAAACCATCAAACTATACTATAAGCGAGATTCATCAGTGAAGAGAACTTGACTCCATTGTTGCCTTGTCCATCGGATGTGCTCGCGACACCAAGCAACACGGGCTCTGCGATGAGCAGGAGTAAGAGGGATTCTGACTGCAGGACGTCGAGCAGCCAGTCCAAATTCATGTAAACGTCTGCGAATGGTGCTTTGACTGACAGTAACGTTTACAGTTTGTCTCAGCTGACATCTTAGAGTGGAACAAGTCACTGTTCGATGGCGGAGGGCTGACAACAAGAGGTACCGGTCATCATGTTTATTGGTGCATCTAGGGCGACCTGACCGGTGGCGATCCTCCACACTTCCTGTGGCCTGAAATCTCTCCAAAATTCTTTGGATAGTAGAGTGTGACACTGCAAGCCGTCTAGCAACCTTACGGACAGATAAACCACTTTCAACCAACGCTATAGCCCTCATTCTTTGTAAGGTGTCAAGACTTCTTCTCGGTGGCATGGTTTTTGCAAGTGATGAAACTACCCTAAGTCTGCTGATTGTAAAACAAATTAAGAGTGAACTCTGTTCACGAAAAGTCGGCGTTGCACGTGGAATGTCAATCAGCACGATTATTTCACCTGTTTGGTTGTACGGAAGATTGAAAAAACAGATTAAAAATGTGAATTTATGGTCAGCAAACCAAATTGCACGTGATCACCATGGTTGTCGGTGAGTTGTTTTTATGCTTAACGTGCATAGAGGACTGTTAGAGGAAGATATTGCACCCATTTTTACTAAAAACTTCCTTCATTTAATCATTCTATGCGCTTATATAAAAGTGTATTAAAAAAATAGGGTGGCCCTTGACTTTTGACGAGTAGTATATGTGGAGTTTTCAAAGGAGATGCACTCATGGCGCTTCCCAACGTATTGATAGAGATACACTCTGATTTTGTCAGAGGTGTGATCAAAGCTGCTGTTGTAGATGACCCGATCTACCCAGTCATACTTGGCGGTAGATATGTGTTTATTGGGAAACCGAAAGAGCCAATTGTGGCAACAGTAACCACAAGAGGGCAAATCAAGAAGGACCGTGAGCCTGCGCCAAATTTTTTGCCTAAGGAACTTAAAGAGGCGCTACAAAAGTTCCCTACTTTGGAGCCCTGCTTTAGGAAACTGCCGATGGCTAAGGATCCCATACACAACGGGGACATTTCTTCAAAGGATGGTGTACTTTATCGTAGAACGGGCAACCCTGAACAAGGGCATAACCAGCTCCTAGTACCGACACAGTACAGAGCCCAAATCGTAGAAATGGGGCACTCTCTTCCCTTTAGCGGACATATGGGACAGAACGCCACAAATCAACGAATATCTACTCACTATTGGTGGCCAGGAATGAACACTGATATTATCAGATATGTGAAATTCTGCGACCAGTGCAACGGGTGGCACCCAAGCATTGGACATCCCCAGTTCCCATTGGTGAAATGCCAATAGTGGGAACACCATTTGAACGAGTTGCTGTCGACATTTTGTTGGACCCCTAGAAAGGACCAAAAGAAGGAACAGGTTTATCCTGACCTTAGTCGACACTTGCACTATGTAGGCCGAAGCTATACCGCTAACATGCACATATTCCGAGCATGTCGCAGAAGCCCTAGTGCAGATTTTTACACGGTTGGGATTCCCTTAACAGGTTTTGATGGATAATGGATCCCAATTCCGTAGCCAGTTAACGGAGGAGATCTTTAAGATCTTGAGAGCCAAGCACATCCACACCAGCCCGTACCATCTGGCCGGAAATGGGCTCGTGGAACGTTTCAACAGCAGCTCACCATGGTGTTACGTAAGCTGGGACAAGAGAAACCGGAAGATTGGGACCTTTTCATTCCTGCAGCCTTATTCGAATACAGGGAAGTTCCTCCAGGCCTCTACGGGTTTTCCCCCACTTACACTTTTATTCGGCAGACCTATCAAGAGCCCACTTGAAGCTTTACTCAGGTCGCTGACAGTCCAGAAGGCGGATGAGACAGTCGTCTCAGCCAGTAAATATGTATCAGAATAGAAGGAAAGGTTATAGCTAGGATGGGATCTAGCAACAACTAACCTTAAGCGAGCACGCGCAAAGCACGCTAAACGATACAATCAAGCAGCGAAAGAGAGAGAACTACAACCAGGGGAGAAAATTTTGTTGTTACTGCAACCAGAAGCAACAAACTACGCATCGGATGGCAAGGGCACTTTACCGTCCTGAAAAAGATCTCGAGAACTAATTATCAGATCTATATTAAAGGAAAGGAGAAGGTCTACCATGTAAATCTGTTAAAGAAATACTTGGAAAGACCGGTGCCGTCCTCCGAACATTTCCTGGGGGTCGCCATAGCTACCGAAATTGACGAAGATCACGAAAGTTGCAGGGAATTTCCATTGAAAACACACGGAATCTTTCAACGATGTCAAACTCGGTGACACTCTTTCAAACGCACACGGAATACATTCCAGAGAAAGAAAACGTTGGAGCAGACTTCATGAGTAGGAATTGGACAACGAAGGAGGAGGAAGATGAGAGTGAAAAAAACAGACACCCGGAAGCTACTGATATAGGTAATCTATTTCCATAATGTAGACATGAAAATGGTTTCATATCTTCACGCAGGGACGACTGTGACAGAGAATTATGAAAAATAGATTTTATTATCTACATTTTCTTCCACCTGGCTTCACCTTGCTTCCTTGTTAGGTATGCACGTTTTTTTAACGCAGAACTCTCCTACACTTAGACATGGCCTCTTTCTTAATTTAGCCACGCCTAAATCTTCCTTTTCCCTATACTAGGAATGTTTACTACGATGCACGTAGCGAGAGAGAAGGAGGAGATGAGCTAATGAAGAAAAAATAAGGGGGCGATAAGTTGACACGGATTTTCGGTAGACATTGATCAGGGGGAATAAATCTGAGTAGAAGGGGAGAGAATCTGAATGAAGGGGAGATAAATTACAATCTCCCCCCCCCTCCTTTATCCATTCGTTCGTGAAACGTAATTAAGCTACAGAACGACGAAGATCTAAGACCCTCAACCCGTTGCCAGAGTCCGGTATGCGGCGAATAGGTGGAAAATTTTCCTTTCATTTAGAATTTGAACACAGAAATCACCAAAGATGTTATGTGTAACACTGGTCAGCGGCTTTTCTACCATTTTAATATATATATATATGCCTTTAAAATCCATTATTTAGTACCCACAGATTTTTCAAGAACCTATTAGCTTCGATTTCTAGACCATTGTTATAGTGGATTTCTTAGTATTTTCGATTTGGAGTAGTTCAATTTCTGTGTTTGCGTACTGGGTCTTCTTCTTCCATCCTTAGCCACCAACCGGCAAAGCAGTATGTGGCCAGTACGCCTAGTGGCGTCTTAGGGCAACAACAAATTGATCAATCTATCGCTGTTTCCACCACGCCTAGTGGCGTCTTTGTGGAACAGAAACAGACCAAACAATCTATCGTTGTTTCCGTAATCAGATTGGTTGGCAAGCAGGTGATCAGCCCACTGTGCGAAGTTTTTACGGGATGGGGTAAACAGCCCCATGCCCAACCCTCCTTAGTCGCTTTTTACGACATGCGTGGTAGGGTGCAGTGTTACTATTCTTTGCTCCCCTTTCGGGCCCCGGCAACACACGGGTGGCGTACTGGGTCACTTACCTAAAAACCTACCAGCGGTCTAAGCCTACGCCTAAACCTGAATCGGAGAATAATAAGTCCAAAAGTACAAAAATAACATTCATATATGTATATTGGGTCTTCAAGGTGAACCTGTTTGGCCACTTGTTTACACCCAGAAAGAGGCAGAGCACCAAACGAGAGAATTTACCGACCTGACATTCCTTTATGTAAAAATGGAAATCTCAAGCCAATGACACTGTGAGCACTGTTACTTTTCTTACCTGGAGTAATTAATATGACAAACAGAAATCCTAATAACAAGTAACGAAATTAACGTTCCCCGAAGAAGAGGATTTAATCAATCTTTGTGGAGCTGGGGTTTATTTTGCCAAAATAACACTGGATTTGCATGTTGACCCATGAAACTATGTTCCAGATGCTGTTAAATCTACAATACGGTAAGAAAGAATGAACGTGGCCACGGTCGACTGAGAAGAGAGGAATGAATGAATAATTCTCTCTATTGTATAATCCATGTACTCACATTGTTTATTTCTTATTTGGTTTTTGCTAATGCTGTCTATTTCAGAATAGATTAACTTGTAAACTCTGTTCTTTACAGTACAGGCAAATTCTAGAACATAGCGCAAATCTTTTTGACCTTTTGGGGGGTTAATAACTTTCTTCTAACGGGATCTTGTCTCACAGAGGTAGGGGTATTACACCCATGAGTCTATTCCTTTACTAATTCTAATACCTATGTTTTTTTTCTATATTCAATAATAGCTGTTGTAAAGTTTCTTTATGGTAAATAAAATTTACATAAAAACTTAATTTAAATGTGTTGGTCGGCTCGTCCCAAATATCCCTATTCCATTAATATCGTTTTCACATTTGTGCGTTTAAGTGTCGTCACTTATCTGTGTGTGTTTATGTTAGTGGTGGATATATATATATATATATATATATATATATATATATATATATATATATATATATATATATATATATATATATATGTATATTTACAGAAATAGAGGTATACTGTCTGACAAACTTCTGTTGTAGAGATAGGCTGGACTATAGAGGAGCTTCTCAAAATCCAGGGACAGACTCTACCTTTTTTCACCATTTTCACTTGTGAAATCTATTCCTTTACCGTATCTCTCACTGAGTTACCACCTGTTCTAGTTCTATTCAGACGGGACCAAAATATATCTTAAATACCTATCAAAAATCTACGACACTATGTTTGAACGACGCAATCACGCTAACCCATTCATACACACCCACATAGACTATATCTGAACTATGCAATCACGCTAACCCATTCATGCACACCCACACAGACTATGTCTGAATCATGTGATGACACAAAAAATTAAGGGGTTCCTTACACACACACACACAGCTACAAACACTGACAACAACAACAACACACATAAACACACATACGTTACACCGTCTCACACATCACAAATAAAAACATTGACAAACCTATATGGCATCTGCTTCTTCTTAGATCCTTAGCCGCCTGTCAAAGCAGTCAGTGGCCATTACGCCAAGTGGCGTCTTGTAGGGCAACAACAAACTGCTTCCATTTTGTTCGGTCGGCGGCCATCCTTCGTGCAGTACCCCAGCTATGATTCATTCTTTGCATCTCGGCCTCCACAGTTCTCCGCCAAGTTGTTTTTGGTCTGCATCTCTTTCGTTTTCCTTGAGGAGTCCAAAGCATAGCTGTCCTTGTGATGGCATCGGGGTTTCTTCTGAGGACGTGCCAACCCAATTACAGCGTTTGCCAGCTAATATGATGTGAATGTAGTAGTTCTTAGCTGGTGATGGAATTCGGCCAAAAGATTTGGAGAATTTTCCTTAGGCGGAATGTGTTGAAAGACAATTTCGACATTTCCTTCTCTGCTACTCTCCAGCAGTCTGCACCATAGAGAAGCACAGAAAGTACACAGCTCTCGTATAATCTTAATTTGATGTTTGTGCAGAACTGAGAGAACTTCCAGATGTTGTTTAGAATAGCAAAGGCTGTTCACGCTTTATTCATTCCGTTGCTTGTTCCACCGCCTGGTGTTACTATGCATCCTAGGTATGTAAATTTTTCCGCCTGTTCCAGCTTCTGGTTCCTTATTGTTATGGGCTCAGGACTGACCACATTCAGTTTCATGACCTCTGTCTTCTTTAGACTGATGTTCAGACCCACCTGCTTGCTAAACTTATTCAGAATATACTTATATACTTATATCAGGATAAATTAATTTGGGCATTGAGTAACTTTTTAATGAAATATTTATACTTCCTAAAAGTACCGTATATTCTCCAGTACAATTAGATTAGATTATAAGTCGACTCTTTGACTTCAAGACTTAAAATCCGTCCAAAATGAAAGACCCGATTAGAAGTCGAAAGAGCCTTTGATCGATTCCGAATTCTCGCATTACAGTAGAATTTCCTATTCGTTCTGCAAATCTTTTTCACTTCCACCTTAACCCTTTTCCCGTTTAAAACGAGTGAAATCGCCCAAATTACATGTCAAATGCATGTGAGAATAAATGAATTCAGTATAAAAGATGAAAGGGAGGGTAGAATGTCAGACTAGCCTGAGTATCCTATTCTCAACCCGTTGATAATAAATATCTGAAGGATATAAGCGCTATAAGTGGGAAGATAACATCAAGAGATGGACAGGAAAGAGTCTATCAGAGTGCACCACCAAGACAAGAGACAGAAGACGTTGGAGATCCATTACAGCCAACCTTCGTTGTGGAGATGGCAACTGATGATGATGATCTGAAGGATACCGGTTTGCAGTGGTAAAGGCTGGGAGTACGGGGGCAACACTTTCTGGTTTCATAAATTTTTTTTTTTCACTATTTAACGGGGATATAAGTCGGGAAAACGTTTTTTAAGGTCCGAAAAGGGTCCAAATTTCTCGACTTATGCTCGAGTATAAACGGTATGTTCCTTACGGCGTTGTAGCAATGTCACAAGATAAGACAAGTTGATACAGCAAACACCACTGAACCAGCAGCAGGTGAAACACTTTATCCCAGGTTTCTTCATGGAGCCCAATTATATTGCTGCCATCCTCACTCCTTTTATTGTTTTTTAATGGAAATCCAATCCATGTTGTATTTAATAATGGTGGAAGTTATAGTTTGCATTTTGTGTTTGTTTGTTAATATGATACTGTTCTTATGCTTATTTTTGTCCTCATTATCCTCTACAAGTATTACTGAGCCTAAGTCCGTTTTCCGTCTCCCACTGTCAGTTCAGTGGAACATCAAGACAAGTCCAGACATGCTTCAATTTCACAAACTGTTTCTGAATAGAACAATGCCATCTTGGCACTTGTCTCAGATTTGTTCCGGCACCGTGAAATTTGAGTCAATAAACCTCTTCTGTTCATTATTGTGATGAGAAACCACAATGCCCCATTTTATGTAGCAAAATTGGTGCCAGGTCTGTGAATATTTTTATAATAATAGACGTCCTTGAGTTTGTTCAGTTTTTGGGTTAGTTTTGTTGTGATATTTGTTTAGATCTTCTGTTAGTTTTGTTGTGATGTTTGTTTAGATCTTGAGTTAGTTTTGTTGTGATGTTTGTTTAGATCTTGAGTTAGTTTTGTTGTGATGTTTGTTTAGATCTTGAGTTATTTTTCTTGTGATGTTTCTTCAGTTCCTGAGTTAATTTTGTTGTGATGTTTTTTTTAGTTCTTGATTTAGTTTTGTTGTGATGTTTGTTTAGATCTTGGTTAGGTTTATTGTGATGTTTGTTTGATCTTGGGTTAGTTTTGTTGTGATGTTTGTTTAGATCTTGGGTTAGTTTTGTTGTGATGTTTGTTTAGATCTTGAGTTGGTGTTGTTGTGATGTTTGTTTAGATCTTGAGTTACTTTTGTTGTTACGTTTGATTAGTTCTTGAGTTAGTGTTGTTGTGATGTTTTCTTTTTAGTTCTTGATTTAGTTTTGTTGTAAAATGTTTTTTTTTAGTTCTTGAGTTAATTTTTTTGTGATGTTTGTTTAGTTTTTGCGTTACTTTTGTTGTGATGTGTGTTTAGATATTGGGTTAGTTTTGTTGTGATATTTGTTTACATCTCGAGCTAGTTTGTTGTGATGTTTGTTTAGATCTTGAGTTAGTTTGTTGTGATAGGTAGGTAGGTAGGTAGGTAGGTAGATAGAAAGATAGATAGATAGAAAGATAAATAGATAGACAGACAGACAGACAGACAGACAGACAGACAGACAGATAGACAGATAGACAGATAGATAGATAGATAGATAGATAGATAGATAGATAGATAGATAGATAGATAGAGAGATAGATAGATAGATAGATAGATAGATAGATAGATAGATAGGATCAGCTTTCAGAATATAACAGCACATTAGAACGTAAATGCTTTGCAAATCACCAGCGCGTACGTCTCAATGTTTGTTTTGCATTACAATGCCATTCTGGAATTCTCAGGTAAGAAAAAAAATAGAGGAAGACAGAAAAAGAGAGAGACCATAAAACACATAGAGACAAGAACTGGATACATTATAAACAAGGGATAGAGAAGACATGCAAAGAACTTGAACAGACTGCATAGGATATATAAGGCTGAGTGAACTGACCGTCGTCAATGCTGCACATGAAGCTGAAAGATAGCGAAATTTATGATTTGTAGTGGAACACATTTATTACTGATGACATAACTACAGATTGATGACTTGTATTGGAACACATTTATTACTGATGACATAACTACAGATTGATGACTTGTATTGGAACACATTTATTACTGATGACATAACTACAGATTGGTGATTTGTAGTGGAACACATTTATTACTGATGACATAACTACAGATTGATGACTTGTATTGGAACACATTTATTACTGATGACATAACTACACATTGATGACTTGTATTGGAACACATTTATTACTGATGACATAACTACAGATTGATCACTTGTATTGGAACACATTTATTACTGATGACATAACTACAGATTGGTGATTTGTAGTGGAACACATTTATTACTGATGACATAACTACAGATTGATGACTTGTATTGGAACACATTTATTACTGATGACATAACTACAGATTGATGACTTGTATTGGAACACATTTATTACTGATGACATAATAATAATAGTTGCCCATCGCAAGAGAAGATGGCGACAGCTTCACTTTTGAATTGTGAGACATCAGTGCCGTGATCTCATGTGGCTAATTAGTCCTATTTTGGCCCTACAGGCCATGCCACATACGGGGCACACATGGTTAGAGTCGATAGTAGTGTTGCTGCGTATTCTGACTTTTCTTGCAGCACGCTTGCCTTCTGCCTTACCAGCTAAATTTTGTTCTGCAATGCGAGCGCCTTGAGTAATGTGTGTCTGAAGCTGTGACTTGCGCTGTAATTGGGTTTAAGTGAGGAAGAGTTGAATGATGACATAACTACACATTGATGACCTGTTGTGATAAACGAGAGCCAAAGCTTTATCGCTCTATCTTTTCCTACATCTCTCTTATTTTATTTTCTCCCACATTTGTGCTCTTTCATCCCATTTGCTATTTCATCGTTTTTTTATTACTCGCATCTGGTATCTAAAGAACCATATTCTTTTAATTCAGTTTACCACCTTGTTAAGCACACCTGGGTTTATCATAATCTTGCGAAACACCAGCTTGGACTGAATAAAACATTCTTTGATTACCAGTCCCTGTGTAAATAACTGTCACCCATTCCAGCTTGGGAGACTATTATTTTGAGAGACGCCAGGTGGACATCATTCAGGGCTGAGTCATTATTTAAACAAAACACGGTCACGTGGCGCAAAATACAATAGAGCCCGGCATGGCAAAGAAACTTGTTAGCAGTAAGCGACAATGGACCCAGGGGTCAAAGGCCGCCGCCAGCCGTATCGAACAAAGATTGACACGCGGGGCGAAAGCGCCAGAGAGCGATGTGACAGTTGGAAGGCGGGGACATTTTTGCATTGGCCAGTCAATTATCTTAACACCTGTTTGTCAGGTAAGCTCGGCAACAAAAGTTGGTCGCTAATTGCCCTCCCATTTTTGGACTGACAAGGGATAAGAGAGATCCTGGGAATGAGTGACCAGAGGGACTGAAATCTACATACTGAGTGAGGTAGTTGTCAGAGACTAGACGCACTGCATGCTTTTGTAGGGAACGGAGTCTCTTTGTGTTGGACATTGAGCAGCCATCCCAGATTGTGGAGCAATAGTCGAGGTTTGCTTGTATGTGAGATATATAGAACAATTTTCGTGCATCTTCATCTAGGAAATGTTTGATTTTAGCTAATTGGTAAACTTTATGTGCCGTTTGCTTGGTCAGTGCATGTACGTGTGAGTACCAGTTGAGATGCTGGTCAATGATTATACCTAGAGTTTTATGTTCACCTCTACACCTCACTGTAGAAGGGGAACGACTAAGTAAGTAAGTAAGTTTTATGTTCAATAACGTTTTCAATTAGTGAGGTACCAATGTAGATCTGAAGTGTTGTTTCCTCCGAATTTTGTAATTTTTTTCGAATTGATATTAACATGCATTTTATTTTAATTATATTTATTAGCATGCGATTACCGTTGCTCCACTTAATCAGATTATCTGTATCCTTTTGTAACGATAGTTCGAGTGTTTTACAACTTTTATCACTCTTGTAAACAGTACAGTCGTCCGCAAACAGATCACAGGATGAGTGCTTGATGTGAAGAGGAAGGTAATTAATGTATATGGTAAAAAGTAGAGGACCAAGTATAGAACCCTGAGGAACGCCAGTATTTATTACTGCTGGGCTAGAATAGGAGTTATTGTAAGAAACTACACGTTTTCTTTCTGACAGGAGTGATGTAATCATTGTCATCAGTTGAAAGTTTATTTTTGATGCTTCTAGTTTTCTAATTAAAAAAGCGTGATCTATCATATCGAATGCTTTTTTAAAGTCTACAAAGACTGCCCCACACATGTTATCGTTGTTAATATTTAGGTGCCAGTTGTCTATCTTCTTAGTTAGAGCAATGTGACATGAATGTTTAAGCTTAAATCCCGATTGACTATCAATTAGCAAGTCGTTGTTAACTATGTGTTGTAGTGTTATTTTATGAATGTGTTTTTCCAGTGGTTTAGGTAGCGATGATATTAGAGAGATTGGCCTATAGTTACCAAGGTTACGAGTATCAGAGGAACCAGGTTTGAAAAGAGGATAAACCTTAGCGACTTTAAAGTGCAACGGTGTCGTAGATTTGTGATAGGTGAATTAAGACTCAGATTGGTCCTTCTGAATAGACTATAACATGAGGTGACTCAGTGAGAGATAATAATAGAGATAGATTTACACGAGTGAGATGGTGGGAAAATACGTAACAATCTGTCCCTGAGACTCGAGAAACAAATCTCTCGCTCAGCCTATCTCTAAAACAGAAAGTATTAGTCAGACAGATTTCTCAGTTAAACAGATGTACTCTATATCAACCACTCACAGACACGCCCACACAAGTAACGAACGTTTAGACGTACAGACGTGAAACTATATCTATGGAATATGAATATTGTTTGGAACAAGCTGACCGACACACTCTTGATAAGTTTCTGTAAATTTTATTTATCATAAGAAAATTTACCACAACACATAAATGTTAATATCAAGCATATAAAATACATATAAGGTAATGAATTACTACAAGTATAATTGACCCATAGGTGTAATCTTTTCCCTCGATGTTTAGCCCATGATCCTGTTAGAAGGAAAATGATAGCCCCAAAGAGTCACACATTTATCCGCTATAGTCTCAGATTTCCCTCTAAAGTTAAGAACAGAATTGAAACCCTAATCTATCCTAAGAGAGAAAAATCCGCATTAGCAACAATTTGCATAAATGAAATTACAAAGTGGGTACACAAATCATATCATAAAGGAATCAATCAGTCTGCTTTCACTCTGTTCTTTCAGCAGGAACCCCTGTCACACTTTCTTACCTACAATCTTGCTGTTTTTCGCCGTCTGGCGCAAACTTTAGGACACACACACAGTTTAATCTGTCTTTCTTTTGATGAAGCGGATCCCAGCTCTGCAGATTCTGGTTTCATCCAATGTTCCGGGGAGCGTCCTCTTCATGTGATATTTTTTCAGATTTTTAAGTTAGTGTCAAGTTAATCAGTTAAGGTAAGAATTAGTTTTAAGCGGGCTCACAGTGTCAGAATCACGAAGTTTCCCTTATTTAGGAAAAGGACAGGTTGGTAACTTCTCTCAATAGATAATTCTAGGTCACACCACAATTAGTCAAAATCGTCGGAATGTTACTGGTTTGTAATTTTTCTCGCCACAGGGCTGAATGTACATGAGAGTTTGGGAAGAAATATAATCTGGCTCGATAGGCCCAGTATATGCATTTAGTCTTAAAGTTCGTGAGATGGGTACTCTGTCTATTTCTGGAGCAAACACAATGCCAGACAGGTGTTAACTTGTAAACCCACGTGGTTAGAGATAAAATTTTTCTTCTAAGATTCTTCTCAAATGTACCAAAACCGCTGGCAAAAGTTGGGCTTTACCCAGTTTCACTGTATCAAGAAAAAAAAACATAAAATACTTATTCATAATATTCACTTCGGTTATAACTTACATTATAAACTGCAAGCGTAGAGCTTGTCTTATCGTTTAAAACTCCCGTGAAATAATTATAGTCGTTTAAAAAAATCAATCATCATGAATTAGAAATTCCTACGTATTTCGTCAATACTCAATGATGACTCAGTGCAGTTATAAGTTAGTTTAAAATATTCTCGACTGGTTACTAGCAATTTAATTAAATTTATTTACAGCTGCATGAGTTTAATCTAGAAATTATAATTTTATTCTGTTATCCACTGTAACACGTCAACCATAGAATATAACAGACTTATAATTTAATCCTTCTGCACAGAAATCTAACTAGTGAAAATAAAATAGGCGATTTACCACTTAAATCACTCAACACTACTATATATATATATATATATATATATATATATATATATATATATATATATATATATATATATATATATATATATATATATATGTTACCTCCAAACAGAACTACAGGCTATCACCACGAACTAGGATTATTCACTATATAGGTATTCTAGAACTCGTCAAAATTGTCGAGAAACTCAGAACTTTCGCTATACAAGGTATTCTCTAGCACGAGGTGATCCGTCTACTGCAACTTAGGAGTACTGAATGCATGAAGTCTAAACTACTGGGGTTTATATCTTATGAAAAGAAATGATTCACTAATTCTCGAAAACCCGAATAGTTTCCGTCTTAACACTTACATTAACTCAGACGTCGGCAATGAAACTGCCAGTGCGCGTTTTTACACCTACCGATATCTTATGGTCGTTCCCAGCGATCCATGTGTTTAATCTCACACCTATCACAGAGAAAATTAACCATAGGGTGCCGTGTCAGAGAAAAGTGCGACGATTGTCTGCCTTCTTATCCCTGTCGAGAACGAATTCACACGATTCGATCTCGCCACGGACTTAGCTTAACAGCAATAAAAATGCGCTGCTAAATAAGAAAAGAAAAGGCAAAGGTATGGATGGGAGAGTTATATTTTCCACACTCAAACGAATGCGAAATAAAGGATAAAAAGAGCGATATTAAAGTAGAAGACACGGGTAGAATAAAGAAAAGATATAAAAATTTATTAATCATACATCTCTGCGACAAACGGGAAGTAACTCTTTGCGATACATAGATTGTATATGTATGTTAGTGAATCACTAATAACTGGCGCAGCATAGAGCAGTATTCGATTACTGATTCCATCAAGTCCTGATGAGTTGTTCTCTTTAAGGCCTAGAAGATAGTTATACACTTCATTAACTGTCATATACGGAATGTCGGATGGGACTGTGTTCGTGCATTTGTTCTCACAGAATGCTAACAGTTGGCCTAGGTCACAAGGGGAATCTGGTATCGTAGATTTAAGACTGGTTATTTCTGCCTGAAAGTAATTGCTGAAGTCCGTACACGTAAATGAGGTATTGCGGTGAATCTGGCGAACTTCGTTTGTTTGCAAGCGTGTTTATTGCTTTCCACATATCTTTTCTGTTTGTTTTGTTCTGAATTAAGTTTTTAAAGTATGTCTTCTTTTCTCTACGTGTTAAATATTGTACCTTCTTTCTTTGTGCTCTGTATGTGTTAAAGTCCTTATTTCTGTGAGCTCGATCTCGCTGCCTCGTGGCTTCCAGCACTGCTTGTGTGATCCAAGGAGATTTGATCTGTCGTTTCACACGAACTTCTTTAGTTGGTGCGTGGTTATCAAATACACAAAGAAAGATACGTGTCCAAAGAGCTATGGCATCATCGGGATCAGAAAGCTGGTAAACATTGGCCAGAGGTTCAGCTCACAAATCATGTAAAAATAGTCCATGGTTGAAATTTTTGAAACTTTTAAATTTAATATTTAAATGTTTATTTCTGGGAGCTTTATATTTATTCTTTGACCACGTGCAACATATTGGATAGTGGTCACTCATTGCTACAATAGGAACAGAGCATTCTAGAATGTTATCTGTACAGGTGACGTAGATGTGGTCAATTGTTGTGGATAATGTTGTTGTTAACCTGGTAAGCTGGTTGACTATTTGTTTTAAGTTGTAAGATAGTATGATGTTTTCCCACGTTTGGTTTGTGTTATGCATGTCAATGTTGAAGTCGCCCAAAAGAATAATTTCTTTGGCAGTGGTAAATACTATGTCCATCATAGTGGTGAAATTTTCATACCAGTTGGTTCCTGCACTGGGATTTCTATAACGATACCCGATTAGAAATTGTCCCTGACTGGGTATTTTTATTTCTAACCAAATGCACTTGGTCTCTGCTGTCTCTAAATCGCTTCTGCGGCGAAAACTAATGGAATTGGAAATATATACTACTGTACCTGTTTCTAGCTTACTACTTGAGTCTCGTCGAACAGTTGTAAAGCCTTGTAGTGTAATATCATCATCTGATATTTTGTCATTTAAACGACTTTCCGAAAGTCCAAAAACATGAAAATTTTGATTCAGAATTCGTGTAAGTTCAGGAAGTTTGCCTAATAGATGGTATATGTTTAGATGACCCAGTCGTAGACCATCCTTAATTAACCATTGTGTCTGATTTGTATGCATTTAACTTTGGAGAGTGGGTTTAAAAATATCAATAACAAAAGCAGCGTTATCAGAAAAATCACGAATATTAAGACTAATTAACTTTACCAAGAAAGTGAAAGTAAAAATGTTAGTTCTTAATATTGATAACAGGGCTGTTGAAAGTACAAATTTGGTAGATTAGGACGTGAAGGATGATGCATGGGGTAGAATGTGGTTGCGGGATATTCCTGTGTTCTTGTTGTGGGATCGGAGTATGCTGACCAATTTGATCTCCTGGCAAAAGTTGAACAGTCCGAGAGTCTATGTTGTAGCAGGAAATTACAAAATGTTGATACATAGGAAGATGGTACAAATGCGGTGACGGGGGTATGTTTCTTGTGTCTGTGACATTGATGGTTGGAGTGAGGATGTATCAGGACATGAAGACTGAGTTTGTTGAGTTGCTTCATTTGCACACTTTTGAGGACAGAGTCTATCACATCGTTCCAGTTGAGTAAGTGCAGGAAACATAGGTGGTTGTTGCTGTAGGGAGACATCACAAGCTGTTCCCTGCACTTCGCGATTTATAAGAACAGGTGTGATTTGATGTTCCTGATTATGAGATGATGTTGAGTGAATGTTGTTAGAAGTAGTAAGTAATGGATGAAAGTCAAGGTCATAATTACTATCTGTGGCAGAGATATTATGATTAATATATTTCATATATCTATTCTTTATTCTACCCTTGTCTTTTTACCTTTCTTTCGCTCTTTTACCTTTCTTTTACATATGCTCGATTGATATTACCTTTCTTTTCGCATACGCTCGATTGGTAACATAAGCCCTCCCATATTCAAACCTTTCTCATTTTTCTAAATTAGCAAGCATTTAATTGATGTTCGCTAATTCTCTCCGATGTAGGTTTACGAGCCGACCTGGTCCAGCTCACCTGTAATTATCACGGCAGCGATCATAAAAATCGTTGTAACAGTGATCAGGGGAGAGATCTGGAAACCAAAGTGCAGACAATTGTCTATTACCTTTTCCTAAATTCGCTCGTAGAAAGTAATTATTCACGGTGACAGATTTTGAGATCAAAGACATTGCTTGCTAGTAATGGCCATACGAAGCAGAAGACGTGAAATTCGCACTGATTAGCAAATTACTTTACGCTTGATCTAGTGAGAGAGCATGAGTTCTGGTCTTTCGGCTTTCGTGTGAGCAGATCTTTGATTTGCAATCTGAACGTAGAATCCCCCTAGGTGTGAACATCTGGCAGAGAGAGGCTGGGTTTCGATAATAGTGAATCATTCCATTTCATAAGATATAAACCCCAGCAGTTTAGAGATCCAGCATTCAGACTCCGCAGTTTCTCTAGACAAGCTAGCTTCGTTTCTAGAAATTACTTTATTAAATAAAATCTCAGTTTACGTTGGAGAATAGTCTTAAGTAGTTCTGTGTGAGGTAAATATATTGACTAGTAGTGTTGAGTGATTTAAGTGGTAAATCGCCTATTTCATCTCACTAGTTTATTTTCCGGGCAGAGTGTTTTAATAGATAAGTCAGTTATAATTCTCTAAGTTTTACAGTGTTACAGTGGATAGCAGAATAAATAATAATTTCTAGCTAAACTATAATATAAATTTTATTAACTGCTAGTAACCAGTCAGAGAATAGTTAACCATCTAAGTAAATGCACTGAGCATTGTGAGTATTGACGAAATATATTTATATACATTTCTAATTCGTGATGAGTAGATTATTATTTTAAATGGCTATAATTTATTTTACGGGAGTTTTAACAATAAGACAAGCTCTAAGCTTGCAGTTTATAATTTAAGTTAATAACCGAAGTGAATATAACATAGGATACTTACGCGAGGTAGGATAGGATTTGTGTATAATATTGTGATAAACGAGCGCAAAGGCCTTATTGCTCTATCTTTTCCTACATCTTTCGTATTGTATTTTCTCCGACATTTGCTCTTTCATTCCATATTTGCGACCCACATTTGCTATTTCATCGTTGTGATTACTCGCGACCGGTATCTAGAGAACCACATTTGTTCTTTCAGGGGGGGAAATAAAGTCCTTTGATTGAGTCCACATGCCTGACATTATCGTTTGAAGCCCACATTGCATCGTGATAAATCTGGTAAAAACACATCTGGGCATGCTGTAATTTCTGTGACACCACATTGGACGCCCAGATTGGCCAGGGGAAAACGTCTCATGCTGTAATGGTGTTATCTTGGGTCGGCCGCGGTTCAGACAAGCGTTGATTTACTACATTGGACGCCCACCTTGACCAGGTGAACAATAAACAATCAGAGGTCAAACTACACCCACGTATGGACTGACAGGGGACAAGAGCGATCCTGTGAATGAGTGACCAGAGGGGCCATTAAGGATTGGTTGGTATGGGCGGAGCTGTACAAGAAACCCATATTGGACGGGCAGAAATATAATCTACGGCGTAGCTTGTTCTAGGAAGGAGTCCAGTTTTTTACCTTGTGAGGAAGAGATTAAACCCAAAAACGCATAGCCTAATACACGTGTTTATTCAGAGTGGATATAATTCAGTTCTGTGATGAATTGTGTTCTTAAAGGATTTTGCGAAGGGAAAAAGAAGGTTAGTAGATCTTATACTTATTAATACATTTTCTTATTTTTGTTTATTTTAACCTCACAGCTAAAATGTGTGAAAGATAAAGTTTCAAATAATTCTTGACATAACTGATTAATAAAATCAGAAGATTTTCCTAGAAGATGATAGGATGATAGGAGGTAATTAATAGCTCATCATCATCACAGTCTCCCATGCGCACACACTCTCATGCACAAGATATTTAACATCATTAAATTAAACTCAGAGAGAGAGAGAGATGAATAATGAGCAGTAGTTTAAATGCAAGTCAACCAGTGATGTTAAATGTGAAAAACTTACGAAGACTTTTGTGTGTCTTCAGTTCATCAGAAGTCTGAGTCTACACGCAACGTGTCTGACGTCTAACCAGAAATAAGTTATCAAAAACGGACATTTGGCTGGCAGAATTCGCCATAGGACATCTTTCATTCCTCAATTAAAAAGGAATATTGTCTCACCCACAAGTCAGAAGGTGGACGCAGCATTTTTCGTCACCATATACTGCTTGCTCACAAGTTCAATACAGAGTTATCACAAGTACAATACATCGTTATCACAAGTTCAATACAGAGTCATCATAAATTCAAATCACTCGAAAGATCATTATTATCTGAAGTCAAGCAAAAGAGCTCAAAAGAGGAATCGTATATTTATACCACGTGCAACACACTCTTAAGCGCATTTTATGAAGCAGACTCGAAAGTATATGAATCGCGACTACATACGCAAGATTATGAGTCTACATATCACTAACATTTCGTGAAGATATTCAGTCTGACCAGTACCCTCGGGAGATTAGACAACAGACCTTTTGTTCATATGACAACTATTAACTGTTGATCCACACTACAGAGATATACTCAAACAGTGAAGGAATATACCTAGATATCTCGTCAGCGTTCTCCGTACGACAACAGTATTCCTCAGAACGTCCTCGACTTAGAGATACCCCACTCGACATAACGTATAACAACTTGGGACATTTTATGCATACATGTGAATCCTCATATCTAGGAGAAGCATTTAGAGACACATGGACTGTGTAGAGTACTCACCATTTTGGTAACACGTATCATATCACATCATCATCATTTCACTTTACACCAGTTCATTCTTAATTAACTATTACGTAATTAACTACAATTTTATTATCTCATCTGTGTGTTTTGTGTGAATCGTCTTTCACCATCATCACGTTCTAACCAGTACTAACCCTATATGTGTGGATATTTCATTAATAAACCCAACGATCGTTTGATCATTATCTAGTTTGTTAATTTATCACTCGTGCTGTCGGTGTTACATATTCACCTATAGGAACGGTTTTCTACTTAGATGAGGTTGGGGGCTTTTTTTTACGGGATCTAAGGGCAGAAGCTAAGGTCGTGGGGAAACAGAACTCTTTCCATAATTAATTAGAAAACACTGTCTAGTGGAAAGCATTCGCATTCCTGTCTTCTTGTCCTTATCTCGAATAGGTCTTTTTTCTTTCTTAATGAGCCAATTTCTAGAGACCTTATATCTAATATCTCATAGACTATTCCTGGCAAAAACTACTGTTGTAGTTGCCCCACTGACTCACCACACGACAAATATTATGATTAAGTATTCTGTATGTTTCTTTTTCTTTTATACAGTATTCGGGTCAAGCCCACAATCTACCAACGGTTTCAGTATATATATGAGAATAACCTAGAAGAATTATTTTGTACTTAAATAAGTGGGTTCCCAAGTTAAAACCTGTCTGGCATTGTGGTTATATCCAGAAAGAGACAGAGTACCCATCTCACAAACTTTAAGACTAAATGCAGTAACTGGGCCTATCGAGCCAGATTATATTTCTTCCTTAAATCGTATGTACATTCAGCCCCTGTGGCGAAAAAAATTACAAACAGTAACATTTCCGACGTGTGACCAATTGTGGTGTAACCAAGAATTTTTATACTGAGAGAAGTTACCAACCTGTCATTTCCTAAGTACTGGAAACCTCGTGATTCTGATACTGTGAGCCGGTTTAAAATTTCTTACCTGAACTGATTCACGTGACATAAACAGTAATCTAAAAATATAGTTGTAAAGTGAACGCTCCCGGAAATATTGGATGAAACCTGTATCTGCAGAGCTGGGGTTCTCTTTAGCAAACGAATACGGATTCACTGTGTGTGTGTGTCCTAAAGATTGCGCCAGAAGGTGAAAAAAAAAAGTTTTGTAGGTAAGAAAGAATGTCAGTGGCCACTGGTGAATGAACAGAGAGAAAGCAAGACTGAGTGATTCCCTTATGGTATAATTTATGCACCCACATTGTATTTTCTTTATGCAAGTTTGTTGCTAATACAGTTTTCCTCTTAGAATAGATTAATGTATCAACTCTGTTCTTAACTGTAGATGGAAATCCTAGACCATAGCTTATAAATCTGTGACTCTTTGGGGGCTAATAACTGTTATGCTAACCGGATCGTGGGCTCAACAGAGAGGGAAAAGATTACACCTAGGGGTCTATTCTTTTAGTAATTCATTTAACTTATGTGTATTTATATGTGATTGATATTCAAATTTATTGGTGTGGTGAAGTTTCTTATGATAAATACAATTTACATAAACTTTATTCAAGTGTGTCGGTCAGCTCGTCCCAAAATATCTATATTCCATTGTTATAGTGTTCACGTCTGTGCGTCTAACTGTCGTCACTTATGTGTGTGTGTATGTGAGTGGTATATATATTACTATATATATATTCTAGTAGACTGTCTGACTAATCTAGATCTATTGTAGAGATAGGCTGACCGAGAGAAGCTTCTCGAGTTTCAGGGACAGACTCTATTATTATCCACCATCTCACTCGTGAAAATCTATTTCTATTATTATCTCCCACTGAGCTATCACCTGTTATATTTCTATTCAGAAGGGACCAATCTATGTCTTAATTCCCCTATCACAAATCTACGACACTATCTGAGAAGCAGGTATTCACTGTTGATAGATGACTGGTTGGATTTTGAGATCCTGGTGTGTGGCCGACTCCTTTGAAGGTGCGTTCTGGGTACCTGATGTTTGTTGCCAGCTTGCTGATTCCTTCAGTAGATAAGGCAATATCGCCGCTGTAAAGATGTTTTTTAGGGGCTCTTGATTTCGCAAGGAAGTACGAGGAGTGATCATTGAGTTTATATTTGTGTCTTAAGTTTAGAATTATTGATATCAATGGATTTGCGATAATGGGCTCTGACTGGAGGAATAATGGACGAGAAGTGGATTTTCGCATTAGGGAAAAACGAATGGAATTTTGATGTGATTTGGTTTAAACCAGCTTGGGATATTCCAATATCTTTGAGCGAGTTTGATAGACCTATATGAGTAGTTACTCTGGTGACAGTGGGATCAGACGGAAATCGTTTAAGGAGTGACAGTAAGTCCTGAGTGGATGCCCAGTTCTTGAAGGGAACAGTGACCGAGTCCATATCGTTTGTTAACAATCTAGATTTTTGTAGTTCCTTGACATTCTGGATCCCCGAAAATAAGGTGCTTCTTTTTATTCTGAATCCTTGTGTTGGTGCCTGTGATAGGACATGCCTGTTCTTGTGTTAACTATGTGCTCTGATTATTGGATTTCTGATAATGACGCATGCTGTGAGTTAGTCGTCTTGGCGGAGAATGCCGATTCGAAATGTTTACCGGGAGTCTGTAGTGAATTTCGGAGAATCCAGGACACTTTCTTGGCTGTGATGGAGTTTTAGTTGCGTAACATTTTGCTCGGATTCGTTGCTAGTGTTTTTTAGTTTTTGACACAGTTTGACCGTTCTCTCTTGTGGTGTACAAAACTCCACCGTATACTGCTGGCTTTTTTCATAGCTACTTTTAAGTACCATATGTTCTGTCTGAAGCTTCCCATACGACTGCCTTACGCTGTTCAGCTCTGCTCTAAGTAAATCTATCTCAGACATAATACTTGTAAATACATCATGATGATATACTACATGTAAGGGTTGTGGTGATGATGGTACTGGACCGCTAACAACAAATTCTGTGAGTGAATGGTGATCCGCCTCTGTTATTCCATATTCTGTTTCTGCTGTAACTGGTCTTTTCAGCTCAGTTTGTGATAATGTGTTGCATTCATCAATACATGGCATATGTGTTTCTACATTGTTGTCAACGGGTGTATGACAATGCGAAGATATGTCTGGTAAGTTGGAAAGAGCTAAGTTGGGTGTGATGGCCTGTCGACTGACTCCAGCAGTAGTGGCAGTTATCCATAATTTGTTTAAATCTTTCTGTATCCAATTTTTCACAGCAGTCTCTGAACCTTGAATCATGACTTTGTTAGAGGTGTTATAAAAATAGAGGAAAACATCTTCAGTGGAAATAACATCTTCCACGTATGCACCACTAGCATCTGTTCTTGATTCAATAAGTGCATTTGATTCATAGTACATCTTCGAAAGACTTCTCAGGGCCTCATACTCAAGCAATGTGGAGAAATAGATAGATAGATAGATAGATAGATAGATAGATAGATAGATAGATAGATAGATGATAGATAGATAGATAGATAGATAGATAGATAGATAGATAGATAGATAGATAGATAGATAGATAGATGATAGATAGATAGATAGATAGATAGATAGATAGATAGATAGATAGATAGATAGATAGATAGATAGATAGATAGATAGATAGATAGATAGATAGATAGATAGATAGATAGATAGATAGATAGATAGATAGATAGATAGATAGATAGATAGATAGATAGATAGATAGATAGATAGATAGATGATAGATAGATAGATAGATAGATAGATAGATTGCAATTTAAGAAAAACAGATTGCTAAGAAGAAATGAACACAGATAAATACAGATAAGAGAGGACATAAATAACACTAGATAGTTTTCCGTTGTCATGACGATTTTGTCCTAGCTGCAGAATAGATGTTTTTTTAAACATCTATGGAATTCTTTCAACGTGAAGTGATTATAAGTCACATGATTTACTTTGTCACTTCTGCATCCGTGGCTGTGACGTGTTGTTATGTTTCCTGCCTCAGAAATCGCGAGATTTATTTTGTCACTCCTGCATTAAATGTGAGCCGTCCAATCAAAATCATCTTATGTCAACGTTTTGTGACGTGGTCATAATGTCACAACAAGTTTGTGATGAATCTCGCCGGGGAAAAAATAAATACAGTTTTTATTGAGACAGGAAAAAATGTTACATATGCAATCTTCAAGATTAATTATAGTATTACTGTTCGTAATGTTAATTTTCCTGGGAAAACTATGAATGGATGTGCTGTTGGGGTGGCTTCATCCCTCCCTGTTTATGCCTACAAAATATTGTCCATTAATGATGGAAGAAAATGGGATGCTTCAGTAGTAAATTCTCTTTTGTGCTATTTTTATGAAGTTGGTGTAAGTTCAGCAGGCCAGCTAGCCTACTTAACTTTGCCAGATTTGTTCTGGTGCTGGAATCTGATGGCCCCACCTCTCCGTGCTTGAGCAATACAAAGATGTTCTGCCGAAATGTACACTGCACGGGTCCTCACTTCAATTATTAATCAGCATTTGACACCACCTTAGTGTCAAGATCGAACTCACAGCTCTGAAATAAAGTATTGGTTTTTGCTCAGAACCTTACCTAATAAGCCACTTCTACACATAACAAATTACAATAACACCACATAAACAGGGTCAGTTCTCTCTGACCAGACAGCACATCTTACCTAGTTGGTTTCGCATAGGGTAAGTTTCCCCAGTCTACAGATTCTGAAATAGGTGCATTATCTCACTGCCATACAATAGGATAGGAGATATGTTTCACCGCTCTCAACACTTGATCACCCCTTCCTAAACCTTGCTGTAGTTTATATATTGTTTGTCCCTAGACCCTGAACTAGGGCGGGGGGTCCAGAGCCAATCCTTACTTGTTTGTAAGGCTAGATTTCGATATGGCAGTATCAAATCACTCGAACATTAAACAATATTCAAAATATACAAAGAAATAATTTCAATCTTACCAGATTATGAATAAAGAACACAGAAATGCTAGCAAAACTCAGCTGAGCTGCTGGCTATAGTATGGCGTCCCTGAACTTATTTCAATTTATTTCATTTGGAAATCACCACACTTGAAATTTACTGTGTCTATCACTGGACAACTATTGAGGAATGGCAAAAAAGCTCGTCTGAGCGCGGATAATATGATTGTCTGTGGCCAATCAATGCCTTGGTTTTTTTTTAAATTCAAATTTCCTACACTAAAGTCATTTCAGTCATGCTTCAGTCAAGTATGGATTTTTATCTGTTAGTCTGTCCGTCTCTACTTGCGTTTTCACAAAAACGTACTTGATTTTTGAACCAACCTTTCTCTCCCCTCCAAAATTTTGTCGTTAAAAGTTATTTTTAGACACAGCTCCCACCAATATCCCCCGCTTTCATTCTAACTAGATTTGAACACTTGCGTCTCAAGGTCGCGGTTTTTTGTGCAAATAGTGATATGTTAGATTCAATGCAGTCTTTCGCTGATGTGAACAACACTGTCTTTTGTCATTATCTTCATTATTATCTATCCGTCTGTAAAATTAAAAGTATATTATTTCACTGCTCAAGATGGGTCATCCGGCCATCTAATTTTTATATTCCTAACATCAATATTAAGAAAAAGTTACTTTTTAAATTTTGTAATATTTCAAGCATCTGCGTTTCTCCGCTGAATTCAAATAAAAGGCTTGGTATCGCAAAAGCGTCCAATAAATGACTGTGGCGTATCATATCCAGGGTCCCTTCTGTCGAGTTCCTTACTTTATGTCAACTTGGGGAACGTGACTTTTTTCCTCCGTCCCCCCCCAATTGCGTCTCCTTAGCCTTGCTAGTCTCACGCAATTTTTTCAGTCATATTTTTTTTTTCCTTTTGATCCGCCGTTCTCATCCCTCCAAATGGTAACCGTTTTGATTTCCCGTCTAACAAGTCAATTTTTATGGAGGGTGATGACCCGCGGTCAGGGCGATCATGTACTATCAGCAGCTTACGCATTATGTTTTTATCCTTACATTTTATCCTTTGGAGATATTTTTACGTTGTATCACTTGTTAATTTTATGACACCATGTGATCTTCGATCTACTTCTGCTGCTCTTATCATGGGGATACTAAACAAGGACGACCTTGTAATGCTATCAACGTGTTCCCTCTATATTTATGCTCTGTATATCAGTTATATCTCAGAAAAAACACGTAAAGTCCTCTTTATGTCGTCTAGTTTCCCCGCGGTGGTTGCGGGGAAGGGTCTGTGAGAAGACCAGCTAAATCAGAACCACTACTCTGCCAGGCTTCTCATTAGGGGTCCCTAACATAAAACTGTGTGCATTGCTGGCAGTCTAATAAGTACAACTAATAGTTACAAAAATTGCCACGGCAAGACCACATTAGGAGGTAATTACGCGCAGGTTTTCTGCCTTGTGGCCAACTGCAGTGGTAATTCAATGCTCTATAAAGAAGGAGAGATGAGACATAAGAAAGACATCTTGGTCACTGTTAGCATGTTCATGTGATAGTTTCAACCCAGGTTCTAATGCTTGTGTAGTTGGTTGTTACGTTTTGACCCTTGTGTATGTTCTCAACTGTGTGTACGCTCGTCTGTTATTGAAAGTATCACTCAACTTCTGCCTCTCCTTGTTTATGTGATGATGAGTGATAATGATGATCAGATAATTATGCCAACTGCAATAACTGATTGACTCGTCGTTAATCAACAAAACTCTTTATTGTTGACTGCAAACATATTCACAGCTGGCATCCCTGTGCCTGATTATAACTTGTAATAACATACATGAGACTTCTACATTGTCCTTCATACATCATGTAACTCACTGTTCTTGGATTAATTGATTAACTCTTGATCTACGCTGAATACTGAACACTCTTCACTTCAGATACTGTCTACTATACACTACTTCTTAATGTGCTGTTCTCTATAAATTCGATATGGCTTGAATTATAATCTGGGTCACCACCAGTGCTGGAAACTTATTCTAAGCCACTGCTGTCTTAAAAAGTCTGCTTTATATGTCCGACACTGGACCACTACTTCTAACAACTGTCCTCGATCACCTGCCCTTGACTAATTATTCGAGAGTTTACATACCATGTTTTGCCTGAATAAAACTGCTGGCGATACACTTGGACACAGCTCGACATGACAAACTAATTGTCGTGGAAACATCTTTTCCTTTCTGCAAACTGCAGCGGCACTATAAGCATAACAGTGCCTGAGCTGGCCATTACTTCTTAGATGGTCCTACGGTTAGTCTACCTGACTTGCTCTGTGCTGACCATCTCAGCGAAACGACGAGACAAGAGTGATCTTTAACTCTCCTGTCAGCCCACTGATTTCTCGTGTTCTATGACGTAAGAACTAAGTCCTACTACTCAAAAATTATTCCTTTTTATTCCTATCTCAGTTCTCTCCCTTTCCTGTTACATTCATATAACTTGCAGTTTTGTACTTATAACTTGCTACACTGTCTTTTGTAACGTACAACATTGTCTATTTTAATTTATAACTTTATCATGTAACTCATAACATTGTCAGGACTAACTGATAAGTTTGTTACCCATAACTTAAAACACTATCTTTTGTAACGTATAGCATGGTATGTTGTAACTTATAACTTTATCACGTGTCACTCATGACTTTGCCAGCTCTAGCTGATAACTTGGTCACACATAACTTAAAACCTATTCTGTCTGCCTGTAGAGAAGTGACGTTTTCTACAAGTACCAATATTTTGGTAGTTAAGATATCCAGAGAAGCGACATTTTCTACACCTACCAATATTCTGATAGCTAAGATATCCAGAGAAGCGACATTTTCTACACGTACCAATATTCTGATAGCTAAGATATCCAGAGAAGCGACATTTTCTACACGTACCAATATTCTGATAGCTAAGATATCCAGAGAAGCGACATTTTCTACACCTACCAATATTCTGATAGCTAAGATATCCAGAGAAGCGACATTTTCTACACGTACCAATATTCTGATAGCTAAAATATCCAGAGAAGCGACATTTTCTACACGTACCAATATTCTGATAGCTAAAATATCCAGAGAAGCGACATTTTCTACACCTACCAATATTCTGATAGCTAAGATATCCAGAGAAGCGACATTTTCTACACGTACCAATATTTTGGTAGTTAAGATATCCAGAGAAACGTCATTTTCTACACCTACCAATATTCTGATAGCTAAGATATCCAGAGAAGCGACATTTTCTACACCTACCAATATTCTGATAGTTAAGATATCCAGAGAAGCGACAGAATAGGAGATAGGCTACCACGACAAATATGGGAAACCAAGAGCCAGGGATCCAGACCTCCATTGCGACCTAGAGTTCACTGGGAGGGCAACATTAGACAATCTCTGAAGGATCGAGGACTAGATTGGAACCAGGTCAGGAGGAAGACAACCGATAGGATAGTATGGCGCGCTCTCTGTCCAACCCCAATACCCCGGGGTAGAAGTGAAACGACCAAGTAAGTAAGTGAGTACTGCTCGATGCACTATATGGCTTTATTCTTTACAGAGATAATATCTTTTGCATACAATATGTAAACTCACACACACATCTTGGCAGAAATATAGGACTCGTGTTTGGTATTTTCAGTTCCCAGTGTGAAATCTGTACTGATTACTATTGTTTATTATGCTGGTAACGTTTAATTGATAATTTGAGTCTTCTATTGTCTGGAAGCCTTAAGGATATCTATTATATTTATGTGGTAAGCGCTCTATGTTCAGGATACTTGAATTAAACGTCGTGTATGCTAGATGTGCTGTGTGCCATTTTTTTTTCCAGTAGTTGAATCATAATTTCTTTTCTTCTTACTACTTGTAGTTTGATGCCCATAATACTTCTACCGATGTTCCTTTGATGCCTCTGCTATGATTGATAGTGCTTGGTTTGAATAAATAATCCTATCTCGGTGGTCCATGGTTCGATCCCTAGTTGAGGTGGGATTTTTTAGACTGCAAACGGCTCCGGGTCGACTCAGCCTCATGAATTTAGTACCAGAGCAACTCTGGGAAGGTTAAGGCAGCCGGCGTGATGCTGACCAAATCACCCCTAGTGTGCGATGGTCAAGAAAATATGGGCCTAACACCGTATTCCCAATATGCCTCAATAGGCGTGTTACGAGAACCTTTCCTTTTTCCTTTAATAAATAATCTAAGTTCATAGTTGCTCCTTACGGAGCTTGGAGCTACCACTGCAGCTGGTCCACAATCAAGAAGCTTGCACCAGTCACATTCTCTTGAAGAGGTGGTTCCTGTATGTGACGAGAGGTTTTTGGTTATATACGTGATAGTTAAGATATCCAGATGAATCAGGTGATACCAGGATAGAATGTCAGTCAAGAGTTCTGGTCTTAAAAGTAATACCACAATCTTCGAAATAAGCACTGGTGTATCCTTGTCATCTACTCTAGAATCCTAGAGCAGAGACTCCGACACCTAGCTGAGCCACAATTGGATGAGGTCCAGTGTGGATTCCGAGCAAACCGAAGTACTCAAGACCTAATCTTCACACTCAGACAGCTGAGTGAAAAGGCCCTTGAGTATAAGAGTGAGATCCATCTTTGTTTCATAGATCTGGAAAAGGCGTTTGACAGGGTCCCCTGGAGCAAACTTTGGGACTGTTTGGCAAGGAAGAATATTCCAGCACCTCTGATTCATGCTATACAGAGCTTCTACAAGTCTTGCAGAAATTATGTGAGGACAGCAAACCATAAGTCAGAAGAGTTCAGGACCACCACTGGTGTAAGACAAGGTGATATCCTATCACCTTACCTCTTCATACTCCTTATGGACGATGTCATCAAGGCATGTAAGGAGAGAACAAGAAAGTATTCAGTGGGGTACTGGAAGATGAGACAGGTCTATATTTCGGAGCTGGCATTTGCTGATGATGTTGCCCTGATTGCTAAATCAGAGGCACATCTCCAATCCAACCTGCAAGTCTGGAAGGAAGAGCTGGAGAAGAGAGGGATGGTCATAAGCAGCTCTAAAACAAAATCCATGGTGATATCACGAGAAGAAAGAAAACATCAGATTAAGTTGGGAGAACAGGTCCTGGAGCAGGTCGACCACTTTAAATATCTCGGAGCTATTATAGACCGAAAGGGAGGCATCAAAGAAGAGTTGGCCACTCGAAAAGCAGCGGCTGGGAGACTTTTTCAGGCCATAAATCGTGGATTCCTCAGCAAGAAAGAGGTTGGTAAGAAAATGAAGATGGCTGTATACCGCTCCACCTATGTCCCAGTCTTGACATATGGATGCGAGTCGTGGGCAATGACTACAACCCACAAAAGCCAGATCCAAACCTCAGAAATGAGGTATCTGAGGAAAGTGGTTGAAGTAACAAGAAGAGACATGGTCCGCAACCAGACGATCCGTCAAGGCCTAAAATCCCATCCGCTGCAGACCCAAATAGAACAGTCCCAACTAAGATGGTTTGGCCATGTCTGCAGAATGGGAGAAGGTCGGCTACCACGACAAGCATGGGAAACAAAGAGCCAGGGATCCAGACCTCCAGGACGACCCAGAGTCCGCTGGGAGGACAACATTAGACAATCTTTGAAGGACCGAGGACTAGAATGGAACCAGGCCAGGAAGAAGACAGCTGATAGAATGGTCTGGCGCTCTCTCTTCCAAACCTCTACACCTCACGGTAGAAGGGGAACGACTAAGTAAGTAAGTAAGTATCCTTGTCAAAGGAAAAGTCAGACTGAAAATCTTGGCACAGATGGTGTCACGGAATTGCCTCCCCTGCTTTGCAGTAGTGGTCCAACACTGACCAAAACTCAAGAGTATTTAATATTGGTCTTCAAAGGTGTCTACGTTTGCACAAGGTTACTCTTGGCAGAGTTGTAGTTAGATAATGACGCTTCTACCTCAAGGGAGTTTTCATAAGATATTTCAGAAGTCAAGAACAATACTGCGTTGGGCAGAGCAATTGTTAACTTATATCTGATCCGCCGCCTTTTATGAAAAATTAAGCAATTATTAATTTCAGCTCGTTCAAGCCCCCACCCCGATTTACTCAGTGGACTTCTTATTATTATGGTATAGCTCTGTTTAGAATGTATTTAGTAAATTGACTGAGACAAACATGCAGTAGACTCAAAATGATTAAATGTTTTTAAAGGAGGTCACTTGGCAGCTGTTCTGGATTACTTAGCTGTCAGTGATGGTCCTGCTCCTTATGATGGTTTGGTTCTTGGTAGACTGATCACGATCGTCGCTGGTCAAGGTTGTAGGACGCAGCACGTTCCCAGAAATGTCAGGGAGTGTCTACGAAGTTGGTCTCTCGTCTTTAAGCTCAGGCCACTTGTCCCTTCTTGTTCCAGAGATACTACCCTCAACTTGTACCACCAAATATAGACATTTACAATGGAAAGATTTGAAACTTTCATTAATTTGAAAAAATGAAATATTATAATTAGAATGTTCATCATTTCTGTCATCATTCCCTCCCTACTCCATATGAAACTTGGGACTACCTATGCTTTAATTCTCTGTAAGAAACTAGCAATAAAGCAGTCACTAGCCCTTGCAGTGATGGTTCATGAAATCATCATTCTATATGATGACGTTGCCAGCCTCAAATGACTTGGACATCCACTAGCGCTTTTCACGTATTAATATTCACATGGCAATATATACATATTAGTTCACATGTTAGTAATGAACAATATAAAATGTAAAAAGTACAACTTACGCCAATCTTGGCTCACAGACTGTTTGCTCACAGAAGTAGGCTTAAGCCACTGGCAGGTGCCTTTTTTCACGTGTTCTTAGGGGTCGTTATTTTAACATTTAATTCCCACTATGACTCCTTGTTTCAGTTTCCTCAGATTCCGGTTCCTTATTAAAATGGTTTTTCTGGGCTCTTTAAGTCCTTCAAGATGTTCCACAAAGTCCGGTCTGATAAATGGAGTTCTGAATTCTAACTTCTGGCAGTCTGGTTTCGTCTTGGCAAGCGATCTTTACAGTGTCTTAAAACTGCGAAAAGGTCAGGTTATATGGACCTTACTCCCCGCATTTGTTTTGTTACGAGGCTAAGAAAGCTCCAATCTTTTCAAACATGCGCGTTTAGTGGGGTACTTTCAAAATTATTTCCGCCTGAAATAATGTGCGTGATGCTAAAGGTCAAGTCTCCCATATATGCAGTGAAAACATCCGATCCTCTCTCGGCCATGTTTACACATAACTTATTATTTTACTTAATATGAAGTAATGTTTTTGTAACAAGGTGTGCCGGAAACGACGATATCGTGCATGTCTGTCCAAAATGTGTCGCACAGACGAGTAATCTCGTTATCTGTCGCTTCAGCACACAAAATCCGTCTCTTTACCATCTTGGCAAAGAACGCACCCTGTCCTTATCAGTGATTAAACAAATGCGCTGGGCGATTTTAATGTTACTCCGTAGCCTGATGTCGGACACACCCGAAATTAACCAACATAGTTGTCGGCTAATATTATCTTATCAGTTCCTTCCCCAGCAGGGATGAACAGGTAAGCAAACAGACATGACGACTTATCGCTGAGAGGAGTGTAAGAATGTTTGAAAATACAAAATATCTGCTACATAGCAGAGAAAGAAAAAAGGTACTGACCACTGAAAAGCACTTAATAAAGTCAGTACAGCAAATGCTACTGATTACTGCCGGAGTGAAGCAGAGATCGACCCAAATAATGTCACAGAGGGTAAGAAGTAGTACCAGGATTTAAGGTGTCTCCTCCCCACAACTATCCTATGATAAATTAATGCTAGGGGATAAATGAAAAGAATGAAAACTTTAAACACAATGGTAAAAAGTGAACAAGTCTTCAGGTACAATTATGATCATTTAATATTTACATTAATTTTCTTTTTCTGCTGCTTGGAAAAGAGCAATAAAGTATTCACAAAATATTAACAACATTGATGTTATCTCTTAACTAAAGTTTTTGTAGGAAAGTTCTTTCCTTCTGGAAAAATAGTTTACTTGAAGAAAGTCCTTTGGCAATTTAATAGGTATTATTGTCCTTTACACTTCTGGATCTTGAACAATATCCTCTTGTCTAGTAAAGTTAATGAATACTTCAATCAATATTACTAGTATCACTGTTCTCTTAGTCCTGTGACTTTACAGATTATTGTCATCATCTGACTGAATTCTACAATAAATGGAGTAACTGTTGTAGATATGTTTGCTTCATATCATAATATACTGGCTGTTGGTTTATATATGGATTCTGTCAGTGCCTTATTGAACACTTAACTTTGATTCTTGATAGTGCTGACACTGAACTGTCACTGTAGTTATCAGTATTGGCAGACCCAACAGTAGTGGTACCAATGACCAGCTGTAGTTCACTCTTTTGGATCCTGCACTTTTGTGGGATTGCCTCTGACGGACAACACAGTCTGTTGATACTTGACAGTATGGGTTGAGTTGTTACATCAAACCCTCAGACTTCAGAAAACACACTGGACGTTAATGGCTTGGCAGGCTGCACACAATTCAGATGGCAAAGGCGTAATGGCAAACTCTGCATCCAGTTTGTTTCAAACTTGTTTTCATTGCACCTCTTTCAATTTTGCGCTCCCCTTTTTATTGGTCACATCGTACGACAGAGAGAGAGAGAGAGAGAGAGAGAGAGAGAGAGACTGACGTCACAGTCTAACAATAGGCCTGAGACCTTCTTGTCAAACTGATGATTTTAGTTGAGTTGTGCTTTTCTTGAAACTTTTCCTGCGTCATTCTCAGCTTTTATACAAGCGATTCTGTCTCAACCTGTCTTGTTTTGTTCAGCAGGCTTAGGTCTATCTTCCTATATATGTATTTCCACGATCTGTTACTTCTTTAATTGGCAGATGTGGGTTTACATGCTTTCAACTCAAGTGTTGACACAAGTAACAGCATTTATCTAAGTACATGCTAAATTCCTTCCATTGTTCCTTATATCAATTTATTCACAGTCCTCTCCTTGAATCAAAGGTGAAATCCTTTTCCCAATAACTCTTCTCTTGTCCCTAATATCCCTTCTGATCGACGACCAGTCTACACAAACCAATATTCTTCAAAATCTCCATTTTGACTAAGGCAGCTTGCTCGTGTCGGCGTGCCCCGTGATTCGCTACATTTGATTGGTCAATAAGCCTGCGCGGTATCGATTCTACACTGTATTGTAAACAACTTTTGTCACACTCTAGCAATTTATTGCACATGATGAGGTTGCCAGTTCCATGCACAACCTCATTTTAGTCACATTGTACGTTGTGCCTGAGGGCGCAGTAGTCCTATTATTTATTTGTCTCCATCAGAGACACCCGAGAGAAGTACACGGGCTGCAGCTTGAGTTTTGGGTTGTATATAAGTTTGTTTCTTTGCTGAGGGTGGCTGAGTCATACACAATACTGGCATGGTTTTCGTCATAATTGACTTATGAAAGATAATCATTGTTTTATTGATTGCTTCAGTCCATTTACTTTTACATTTCTTAGCATATTAGTAAATTCTTTACAACTTTGTACTAATTTTTCTATGTGCTTATTTCAGTGTCACTGTTAGTCTTATATAAGTCATTGGAAGCTAATCTTTGTGGCAGTGCTTATGTTCCGTTGGTTTATTTTTATATTTAATAGTACATTATCACACCCAGTACTAAAGATCGTTTTTTTTTTCAATAATGAAATCTCATTTGAAGCACCAAATCTAATGTCTCATCAATGTGTTTTTGCATTGTATTATACAGTACGGTATTATATATTGCTGAATGTTTTGCAAGCAGTGGTAAGCTGTTTATCGGTTCTTAAATTCCTCGCCTTTGCAGTTTACCACAGTTGTGAAGATTGTTTATGATATCACAGAGCCTTGGGGAATTCCATTTTGCTTTTCAAATATTTCTGATCTATATTTGCACTGAAAAGTATCCTTCCTGCAGGGTCTTTTCTATATAATTATATGTTCTATCTGATAGGTCTATTTTCGTGATCCTGTTTGCAGTACGCACACACCAGTAATCATCGTGCGCGGGCGACATATAAAAAAAAATGTCTAACTTTTTAACTTCTATTGAATCCTATCTTTATATCATGTTCTAATTTAAGGAGCTGTGTTAAAGTGCTACGCTTCCTTCTAAATTATGTTTGATGTGTCCTATATAGGATTAATTTTCTACATGGAATTTTATTATGCTGGTAATAACAGTTTTTAACATTTTGTCTAAAATGATGTTAAAGAAACTAATCTCTACGAGCTGACGTCATATGCTTCCTTATATGGCTTTAGTACCACTTTGTTGTCTGTAGCTTTTCTGTGTGCCAGATTTTGTTGCACAGGGGGCTAATCCTTCGGATGTTGGTTTGGGCCATGTTTTAAAAATAAATACATAATTTTGGTGGGGGTAGGGAGAAAGTGAGAATTGTTTAATAGTCCCCGAATATCCGCCTTTCGTTCGAAATGCCCACCTCTAAAGACGTTCCCAAATACGCCACCTAAATGTCACGTCTAGAACTAATGTTGGCTTTTCCAGTGTGTACACCTTCTGTCTTATCTAATGTAACATCTGCATTTAGATAACTTCCTCGTCATTATAATTTTCGTTTTGACTCCCCATGGAATGTGAAGCAACCACCGCAGATGGTCCCCTTGGAGGAAGCATGCACCAACACATTCATGTGCTCTTGCTACTGTCATTTCTAAATGCACCAACACATTCATGTGCTCTTGCTACTGTCATTTCTATATGCACCAACCCATTCATGTGCACTTGCTACTGTCATTTCTATAGTATTTTGTTTTGCATGATAAGGTTTCAGATCCCACGCACAACCTCATGTTAATTGCCTCTTACTTCTTCTTCTTCCTTCTTCCTTCTTCCTCGTTCGTCCTGAAAAGGACGGTGGTTGCGTTGTGTCTGTTTACAGCGCAGCTGCGATATCTGCGCCTTTCGGCCGGCACATCCGACTTCAGCATGGCATTTTTTTTGGGGACCGGGTTTGCCTTCCCACTTCGATCCCTACTCTCTCAGCCAGACTGCAGTGAAGCAGCCTGTTTCCAGGATCACTACGTGGAGGTGGAGTAGGGTCTTGGTCAGCTCTGGTTCGCTGACCCTGACGCAAGCAGTCAAGCTATGAGTCGCTGACTGCATTCTCTATTGCTGCGTCTTTGGGTCCCAATTGCCTCTTACGACATGCCTGGGGCTGCAGCAGTTCTATTCTTTCTTTGTCTCCATAGAGACCACACCCAAGGGTCTTTTATATTTGGACATGCGCCCTAATATAACCGACTAGGTTCAACGGGACGCGCCTCGCCAATACGAGGCAAAAGTTTTACATAAAAAAAAAAAAACCACAGGGGAACTACATGGAACTTTCTAGATAATTTACTTCCTGTATATTATTTCTAGACTTCTCAAATATATCTGTTAATGATATTTCCCGTATATCTGTTAATGATATTTCCCGTATATCTGTTAATGATATTTCACGTATATCTGTTAATGATATTTCCCGTATATCTGTTAATGATATCTCCCGTATATCTGTTAATGATATTTCCCGTATATCTGTTAATGATATTTCCCGTATATCTGTTAATGATATTTCCCGTATATCTGTTAATGATATTTCCCGTATATCTGTTAATGATATTTCTCGTATATCTACCTTCCTTGTCTACGCTGAGTTTCGGACAAACGTGATAGAAATCGTCTCCTTTTTCCGTGATAGTTGGCCGCTGACTGACAATGCAATCAGTGACCATCACAGCTAGTGGCGTCTTGTAGGACAGCAACGAACTGTCTCCACTTTACTCGGTCGACAGCCATCCATCATGTGGTTCCCCAGCTCTGGTTCAAGCTTTGCATCTCTGCCTCCACGATATATTTGGACAAAAATATTTAGCCATTATATTAGCTCTTTCCAGTATAGTTCCCCGAGGTTTGTGTAGAGACAAAGAAATAATAACAATACTGCTCCCACGGGCGTGTCGTAATAGGTAAAAAGCATTATGGTTGTGCATGAGCTTACAACATCCTGTAAATCAGAAATCACAACCATAAAAGAATATGAATGATTTGGTGCAGGCGTCTTGCAAAGGGACAAGCTGCAATGATAGTTCAATGATTCACAAGGAGCGAAAAGGTAAATTGTGATGATGATAAAACTGGGAGGACACCGTTAGACAATCTCTGGAGGAACGAGGACTAGATTGGAACCAGGCCAGGAGGACAACAATAGACTATCTCTGAGTACCGAGGACTAGATTGGGACCTGGCCAAGAGGACAACAATAGACAATCTCTGAAGGACCGATGACTAGATTGGGACCAAGCCAGGAGGACAACAATAGACAATCTCTGAAGGACCGATGCCTAGATTGGGACCAAGCCAGGAGGACAACAATAGACAATCTCTGAAGGACCGATGACTAGATTGGGACCTGGCCAGGAGGACAACAATAGACAATCTCTGAAGGACCAAGGACTAGATTGGGACCTGGCCAGGAGGACAACAATAGACAATCTCTGAACGACCAAGGACTAGATTGGGACCTGGCCAGGAGGACAACAATAGACAATCTCTGAACGACCAAGGACTAGATTGGGACCTGGCCAGGAGGACAACAATAGACAATCTCTGAACGACCAAGGACTAGATTGGGACCTGGCCAGGAGGAAGACAACCTATAGGATAGTATGGCGATCTCTCTGGCAAACTTCTACACCCTAAGGTAGAAGAGGAAAAACTAAGTTAGTAGATATTACCTTTTTGTCCATATGTTTCAGCTCCCACTTGAGATTTTATTTGTTTGAGTTATCACGTTCTTGTTATTGCCTATTTTGAATGGTTTCAATTTTCTCCATTCTTTCGCTATATAGGTCCTATTTTTAGAGTCTGGAATATGGGTGTGTATGAGTGTTTGTGAAAGCCTTGGTTAATGATGTCCATGCTCTGGAATTCCCAGAATTAGAGAGGTAGAGGAGTACCAAAGAACACACGGAGAAGATTACTAGAGACATATGTAAAGTGGACGAAGAATACATGGAAAGACCTTGAGAAGATGGTACGGGACAGGAAGATTTGGCATACATTTCGTGAAGGCCTACTTTCCTTGGGGAGCTGAAGGGTGATGGTGATTTTTAAGATCTGTGAGATGTAACGGCTTGATAGTACTGTATTCAATGCTTGTGGGCTATTCAACGGACCATGACAGTGCACACTACAATCTTAGGTATCTCAATAGCATTCTAATATTCAAGACGGATTTACTGATGTCACAGAAATAAATATATTTTCCCCAAGCGGTTTATAAATTAGTCCGCTGTTCTCACTGAAGGACAATGGGCTTCAGCAACATGTACGCCATTAATTCTTTACTATCTACAATTATCTTTTTAGATTAATTAATAGACACAATATCCCGTTCAATCCCTGATGGGTTATAATTCGGACATAATGTGTCAATAATATCATTATTATATCTTTACTACATGTCAAACGTCAGTTTTTGTTCTATTTATGAACGGTTTTTTAAAACATGCATTTCCTGTCTTATCTGCAAGGTTCTGACACCACGAACTTTTTAAGCAGGAAAGTGTTCATCACCTTTCAACTCCCCAAAGAGCATAGATCTTCAACAAACTTATGCCACGTGTCACATAATTTGGTACGCTCTCTTGTCCTCTGCGGCAGTATTGGTATTTTCGAGTCATTGTTTACATTTCTTCCTGTAATAATTCGTCATGTCTGTTTACCTGACCATCCCTGCTAAGAGAGTAGATAGGTGATGCAATATTGACCGACAGTCATGTTGGTAAAATTCTCGTGTACCAAACATTGGGCGCGCTGGAGTAACACGAAATTCGCCCAGCGAGTTTATCTTGCGCTGATATGGCTATTGTGATTTCCTAATTTCTCTCGTGGAGAGAGTACAACCCAGCTGGTCACACGATGAATGTTTGTTTGCAAAGGTACAGGACAGTAAATTATCTAGGTGGTGACATATTGTAGAAGCACACATGAAGACACCTGGAATGTTCGGACATTAAACGAACAAGGGAAAGTGGCACAAGTAGCAGCAGAAATGAGGGAATATAAAATCGAGGTTCTGGGACTGTGTGAAACAAAGTGGAAGGGGGTAGACGGGAAGAAACTCATCACAGGTGAATTGGTGCTGTTCTCAGGACATGAAGACGAAAGTTCCCACCACAGTGAAGGGGTAGCTCTTATGTTATCTAAAGAAGCACAGAAAGCACTCATTGAATGGGAAGCCGTTGGACCCAGAATAATAACATGAAGACGACAGAAATGTTGTAATCGCTTCCGGGCAGAATTGTTACGAAGACATTATTTGTGATGATGTAAGAAGTTGTAATGAAGAATTGACGGAAATACCAACTACTTATACGGAAAATGACCGTTTTAAATTCACAAACGCATGAGTCATGCAGAAAATTCCATGAGGAAGTTAGCATAACACGCATGTTTGAATACAATGGGCTGGCCAATTCTAGATGTTACAAACAACACTTATGATTGGAGCCTGGTCAAATTGTAATAATCACGTGCGTGGGACGAAAGTTGCAATATAATCTGACACTTTTGCTGGTTTAGGGGACTGTGAATTTCACCTCCCCAAGAAGACAACCAAATAGCCAGAGTAAGGAATAGAATCAATACAATCCAAACACACCTATGTCCATCATAATATTGTGACCGTGTTTTTTCTGGCGTAATGACTCAGGGATGGTCGCTAGTCACCTGTGTTTCGCCAGACAAATAAATCTGGTTTTATTCAGCACTCCTTCACAACACAGGCTTGGATAAACAAGCACCGTCGCTTGAAAAGATGGTCAGACAGACTATGCGATAAAATATTGTCGCTGACCGTCTAATAACCTGGCGTAACTTAATACGTCTTCGTGACGCGTGAATGCGACACAATAAGATAAGTATTACTCCCGTAGCAAATACTGCCATAGGAGAGTGGCGTGTTAGAGACTTTCCCCATGCTATGTCCAGCATAAAGAGTAAAATGTATGAAAGGGAAAAATGAAATGCCAAATAAAAGCGATCGGGGAGAAATATGAAGAAGAAATTATACTGTCGTAGGACTGGAGGTGTGAGAAAAAAGAAAGTGAAGAGCACAGAATAAATGTGCAGGATGGCACAGGAAATGTGACGCTCGAGGTTATTTTGTCTTACTTACTTAGTCGTTCCCCTTCTACCGTGAGGTGTAGAGGTTTGGAAAGTAGACCCGAGCGCAAAGACTATCCTATCGGTTGTCTTCCTCCTGGCCTGGTTTCCTTAATAGTGGCTCGGTCCTTCAAAGAAGTTAATGTTATCCTCAAATCTGGGTCGTCCTGGGGTTCCTGGATCCTTGGCTAAATGTTTCCCATATTGTGCGTGGTAGCCGATCTTCATCCCATTTGCAGACAATGGCCAAAATATATTAGTTGGTACTGTTCTACTTGGGTCTGCCGGGGGGTGGGATTTTAGGCCTTGACGTATCGTCTGATTGCGGACTATGCTCTTCTTGTTATGTCAACCACCTGTCGGAAGATGGCGAGTAATTTTGCATTTAGATTCTTAAAACGGACTATTGCCAATATATTGCCGATAAAGGTTACAAGGCACGAGAAAGCATTCAATGGTGAATTCCCAGATGTTCACAAAGACAGCGCTCGGTGTAAGCCCTGGGAAAGCCATCCAAAACCTTTGCAGGGAATGTTTACACAACAACGAGACATCAAGCTAGCCATGGTATCGCGAATACGACTCAGATTGTGTTTACACAACGGCAGTCATACACAAAATATTATTTTGCCTAGTCATAGGAATATAATTGACGTTGACCAGAGACAGAGCGGCGATTCAACTGTACAATGCAGTATTGTGGTCAGTCGGACCTCATGCAACAAGCATAGTAATATGGATTAAGGGAGACCCAAATTATTGAGCGAAGATCAACATGAAAGGAGTAAAGAATACGTCATTATAGAATGACCCTCAAACGCTCCCCAGACATCAGACGGACAGGAGACGGAGTCTGGGCGAGACAAAAAACACGAAACGACCATAGCAAAACATTACAGTTCTTTTACAGGTAATGGTGACTGGTTGTCTGTCTCAGAAGTAAGACGAACGAAACTTCACCTAGCAGCAGAAGCGAACACGGGAATAGCCAGCTGCCATTCGGACACGATATAAGCCCGTGAAGTCCGTTTCTCAGGAGTGCAAAGAGATAGCATTCCGCCACACACTACCTGTTTCTATATTTCACGAGGGGAGTCAGGACATGAAGTCAGTGATTTTTCTTTATATGGAAACCAAGTGGTAGAGACAGGGGACCTTTGAGATAACTCAGCATTCGTCTTACTACCCTGTCTGGCGTAGATCACGGGACAAGCTAATGAGTAGGGCCAATCAGATATACTGCGACGAACGTATCTCACAGATATTTAATGGCACAAACCTACCAACAACCAACGGGGGTTTTAGGAAGGAACTTGCCAGGCGGCGAAGAAGACTTTCTATCATCAACCACCCACACAGAAAAGTAAGCAGAACATACTTATAATGAGGGATGCATTACTAAGAGCTGTCTACGTGAATTATTGATCAGAAGTAGCAGTAGCCTACGGACGATTGTCATTACAACAAGTGCCTTTGAGAAATCTTGATCAGAAGTTGCAGGAGCAGACGGAGGATCTTGTAAACCCAGTGCCTACGAAAAGTATTGAGATCCTAAATTACCTGCGGTAATGGACAGACTCGCCAAGTAAAACTGATGCGCCAACATATACAGATATATAACATATTCATATCAAGTACCACCTGAGCACACAGTCATCACAACAAGTAGACATCTGACTACCAGACGAAGTCTCTACCGCTTAACATTGCGTTCAACACAAACTATGAATAAGCCACCGCAGCCGCTCGTGGCATTGTCAACACTCGCATTGTGAAGAACAAAAGATCAGACCATCGACACCCGAAGAAAGTCAGTGAGCCGGACAGTGTTATTCAATGCAGACAAAGACATGTTCATGGCGTAAAAACACCCAGAGTTTTATTGACAGTTAGTCAGAGACCAAGAAACAAGATATCCTTTTTTTAGTATTTAGGGTTAGATTAAATTCATCATCATCATCACATAGTATAGACTTGAGATTCATTTGTTTTTTTTTGCATTAACTATTATCTTCTTTTCCAGGTATAGTTAATGTTAGTTCTTATGGCATTTGTATTATTGTAATTGGATGTGGTGTTACTTTTAAGTAATTCAATAAATGTTGTAGTTGTGTTTGCATTACCAACACAGGTTAATTACATATATAGAGAAGGAAAGAAAGTGTGCGAGAGAGACATACAGTTCTTCCTTTCTTCCTCTTCTGTTCACTCAGTGTAATGGAGGGGGGGGGGGCTCGCTAGCATTATAATAGAGAGGGGGATAGAGTGGTAGGAGTGACAGTGTCACGAGATCCAGAATCACTGAGACTATCTGCTGGGAACTTATCCCCAAGTCTTAAATTCACCTTCTCCCACTCCTGCTGCCTACCTTCAACCGGTTGCCAGGCAAATCTGAGCCATTGACTACGCCAGCACCACAACGAGAACTCTCTTTGGTTAACCTTCGGGTTAACCCTGTGACACCACCTTCCTCAGATACCTCATTTCTGAGGTTTGAATCTGGCTTTTGTGGGTTGTAGTCATTGCCCATGACTCGCATCCATATGTCAAGACTGGGACATAGGTGGAGCGGTATACAGCCATCTTCGCTTTCTTACCAACCTCTCTCTTGCTGAGGAATCCTCGATTTATGGCCTGAAAAAGTCTCCCAGCTGCAGCTTTTCGAGTGGCCAACTCTTCTTTGATGCCTCCCTTTCGGTCTATAATAGCTATTATAGACCAAAAGGGTTATTTTGTCACAACAATCAATGCACTTTGCAGCTCTTGTGAGAAGATGTCGTGTTGCTCGTCTGAGTTGATCTGTACGTTCCTTTATGCGGTCAATAACATCCACTATGCGAGCGAGTAATTCGTCTGTTGTATCTACATTTTGTCTGTAAACTTCATCCTTCATCCAACCCCATCAACAATCATCTAATGGGATTAAGTCTGGAGATCTTGGTGGCCAGTTAATGGTACTGCCACGACCGATCCACCGACTAGAGGAAGTTTTATGTAGATGTTGCATCACTTGTCGGGTATAATGTGGAGGGACTTCGACACGCTGAAAATACATAGCAATCCGTCTAACCAAAGGAACACCATCTAATTGTTCTAGTGACTCATTTCGCAGAAATTAGAGGTAATTTTGTACTATCATATGATCTTCTAAAATAACAGGACCAATCAACATGTCATCGACGATACCGCACCACACATTGATTGAGAAACGATGTTGAAAATTGTGAATTTTCGTGAGACCATCAATGAGCGTTACGTGTATTTGTTGAATCCGTTACGGGTGGCATTAGCTTCAGCGGTGAATAATATTGATAGAGGCAAACGACGATTAGTATGTAACCAATGACGACATTCTAATTGCATGGCATTGTCCCCTGGGTGGAGGTTTTGTGCACACTGTAAGTCAAATTAATACAAGCCGTCTTCATGTAATGTTCACCATACTCACGCTCGCGAAACATCTACACGTGTAGAAATTCTTCGCGTGCTAGTAGTAGGACTGCGCTCTACCATTTGAAGAATGTTTTCCTGTTAATCCATATTTTTTGTTCACGTGCTCGTTCGGATGACATTCAAGCAATGTAGTGAAAACCTTGTAAAACACTTTTCGATCCGGAATTCTGCGGTTAGGAAACCGTCGGTGGTATTCTTCAACAGCAGCAGTGGCACTACCATCGCTTTCTTCTTCTTCTTCTTGCGATCGCATCTTTGATGATTACACCGTCAGACGAGTTCTCATGATGAATTCGACTGTTGTTTGAAGTTCCTCTTTAACTCCATATAGCTTTGAGTTTAGTGTTGAGTCATTGGGCCAGTATATCTTTCTTAACTGGTCATACAGAGGACAGTCCTGTAGAACATGCTCAGCAGTTTTGTTCGTTTAATCCACATGTGCACAGTGGTGAAGCAGACAATCGTAGCTTGTGCATGTGTTTATTCAGTTTGTTATGCCCTGTCCTGAGTCGAAAAAATAGTTATCTGTCCCTGCCGGTCGAGAGTGTGATAGTCGTCTTTGGGTTGGTTCTGTTCTCTTCTGATAGTCTGGATAGCTCTCTTTTTCTCAAAGTATGTGACTTCATTATCTTCTTGTTCACATTCTCCTCCCTTTTTTGCAAGTTTATCTGCCTTTTCATTTCCGGGTACACCACAATGAGATGGTACCCACTGAAGTATGGTTCTCTTTTTGGCAGCTACCTTGTTTAGTTCATTTCTCAGATGCGGGAGTTTACCACCCTTGAGAGCTTGCAGGACAGACAGTGCATCTGTGAGGATGACTACCTGGTGGCAGTCAGAGTTGGTGTTATAAATCATATTTGCAGCTTGCTCTAGAGCTTGAACCTCAGCTGTATAGTTGGAACAGAATTTACCAGTGGGAATGTGCCTAGTCTCATAGTGGTTGTCAGGATATGAGATAAAGATACCGGCACCTCCATTCCTAACAGCATTAGTTGCTGATCCATCTGTATAGGCATGTATCCATGATTGATCAGGATAGCTTTCTTGGATCATACTCAATGTAGCAGTTCGTTTTTGCAGATCATTATACTCACATCCACTTGTGAGACCACTGACTGATGTATTAATTTGGAGGGCACTGCTGGCCTGCTCCCATGGTACAGGGTATAGGGTGGGCTTCAGTGGTGTTGTCTTCATGGATAGGTCTTCTTGATGCTGTCTTATAAGTCTTTTCCCCCGATGCACAAAGCTGCTACGCTTTAGACGTCCCAATGCCAGATCATCTAGTCTTGCCTTCATTGGGTGCATTGGCATACTGTTGTACTTTTCCATCTGGATCATGGTTTTTGTGTCTCTTCTATGGGACAATGTCTGTAATCCAGCAACCTTCTGCATCTCTGTTATTGGTGTAGTTTTCATGGCTCCTGTAATGAGCCTGAGAGCTTGATTTTGCACCTTGTCCAATGACTGCAGATGTGAGTTAGCAGCTGATGACCATGCTGCTGAGCTAAACTCTAAGTGTGGTCTTATTACTCCATTATAAATCTTCTTTAGATTTCGTTCATTTGCTCCCCAGTTGGTACCTGCTAATTTTCTGAGTATGCCTAGTCGTCTTCGGGCCTTTCCTTCTGCATTTTCAATATGCTTATTCCATGTAAGCCTTTGGTCAAATGTCACCCCAAGATAGGTGGGGTAGCTTTCTTCCTTGATCACGGTTGTCCCTAGGTGTATGTTAGCTGATTTGTCCTTGGGGGCGAGGGAGAACAGTGTTGTGGAGGTTTTGTCTGTGTTTATTGTGATAAGCCATTTCTCTGCCCATGACACTAGCATGTCTGCTGCCCGCTGCATTCTATAATTTGCTGTGGTGACATTTTCATCAGCGCACCAGAGTACTAGGTCATCTGCATATAAGGCAGCTTTAACTCCTGCAGGGAGATCTTTCACCAGGTCATTGATGTAAACAAGGAAGAGTGTTGGGGAAATTACTCCTCCTTGAGGTACCCCCTGATGGAGCAACACTTTTCTGCTCTGCAGACCGTCAAGAGTGACTCTAGTTCTCCTGTTATGCAAGTATGACTGGATCCAATTCATCATGTTGCCTTGGATTCCACTTCTCCTAAGTTTTGCAATGAGGCCATCTTTCCACACCTTGTCAAAGGCCTGCTTGAAGTCGACCCAGATCGTTAGGACCTTTTTCTTCTCCTGGAAGGCATCTTCTGTTGCTTGAGACAAGTAAGTAACTTGGTCTTCTATACTGTAGCATTCTCTAAATCCAGCTTGTTCCGGCACCAGGATCTGCTCAGACTCTAAATACCATTTCAATCTGTGGTTGACTATTCGCTCCATAGTCTTCCCAACACAGCTTGTGAGACTGATTGGCCAGTAACTTGCAGCCTCGGTCTTACATTTCCCTTTCTTTAGTATGGGTATTGTGATGGCTTCTCTCCATACTTGGGGTACCGTTCCTTTCAACCAGCTGTGGTTGAATATCTCAAGCAGTTTTGTCTTTGCTGCCGAGCTCAGATTTACTAGCATTTCGTTGCTGATTTTGTCTGGGCCGGGTGACTTTTGAAACTTAAGCTTGGAAATAGCCTTCTGTAGTTCTCCTAGTGTGATGGGTTCCCTCATTGGGGCAGGAGTATCTGTCTGTCCCATGGTTGCCAGTATTTCTTTTCTTATCTCTCTCTGATGATCTATGTTAATGGGTAAGTTGCTTTCTGAACTGTATCTTCTAGCAAACAAGTCTGCAGCTTGTTTTCCTCTGAAAAGTTTGCCACCTTCATCCAATGTGATAGTCTGCCTAGGTGAGGAACGCTCTTCATTTAGAGACTTGACTAATCTCCAAAGTTTCCTGCCGTCTTTCTCAAGGTTCAGCGATGCCGTTTTAGTTCTCCAGCTTTTCCGTTTTTCTTCTAGCTTTGTTCTCTGAAACTCTGCTACAGCCTTTTTCCATTTGTTGCGAGTTTCAAGTGAAGGCTGAGACTCTGCGTCCTTTCTAGCCCTGTCCATAGCTTCCTGACGTTCTTGGAGTGTGCTGGACCAGTATGGTATGTAGTTACGCCGGCATCCTTTGGGAATGGTTTCTTTTGCAGCTTGTAGTATGCATCTGTTGAAGTACTACCATCGCAAAAACCATAAACATACATCATATCTGCATATTCAAGATTTGTGAATATATCTTTGTAACCGTTCGGAATGGGAAACATGTTCAAATGAACTTTGTTTCTTAGAATGACCAGTCCTATGACCACCCAAAATATTGACCTTTCCTCTTGGGACATCCTGTTTATATTGTGACAGAATTGTCAGTTCTCTTTTCCTGATTTTTCTCTTCTCTCCGGCATTATTAATCTACCTCTCATTTTACGTACTGAATTCTGTGCGCCATTCTTTGTTTATACTTTATTTCTTTAATTCATGTCATGTCTTTTTTAATTGGCCATCCCTTGTGAGATTAGACACAGGTGTGGCAATATTGGCCATAAGCCATGCTGGTCAGTTTTCGTATAGTGATACCAGATGTTTATAGGAAGATAACAACAGTGTATTGGATTAACACGTAAAAGTGGAGATGAGTTTGTCTTATCGCTTATACGGCTATTGTTACCCCCGACGTTCTGTCTGGGAAGATACATAAAACACCGTGTGTTGGCGACATGGTCAACCAGGTTGTTGCCTGATAAGTTATTAAAGGTTGAATATGCCGTGCCCAAAAACAAACGGTAAATATCCATCTGGTGACAGATGAAAGTCACGCACTTAAGATAAAGAATGGGATTTTGGATCACGAAAACGATGTAATCGTTTCCAGGCAGATGGAAGATCCTCAGTCTTCTTCTTCTTCTTCCATCCTTAGCCACCAACCGGCAAAGCAGTATGTGGCCAGTACGCCTAGTGGCGTCTTAGGGCAACAACAAATTGATCAATCTATCGCTGTTTCCACCACGCCTAGTGGCGTCTTTGTGGAACAAAAACAGACCAAACAATCTATCGCTGTTTCCGTAATCAGACTGGTTGACAAGCAGGTGATCAGCCCACTGTGCGAAGTTTTTACGGGATGGGGTAAACAGCCCCATGCCCAAACCCTCCTTAGTCGCTTTTTACGACATGCATGGTAGGGTGCAGTGTTACTATTCTTTGCTCCCCTTTCGGGCCCCGGCAACACACGGGTGAAGATCCTCAGTAGATACTTTGAATTTTGGCCATTGTTGGAACAATACTGAAGAGCAAGGGGAGAAATCTGGTTTGATATATATATATATATATATATATATATATATATATATATATATATATATATATATATATATATATATATATATATATATATATGATGGGGCCGGGAAGACACCCCTGAGGCCCCACCCCCACTTCAGTTCAAGGCATGTTTGTCGCCCATATATTTTCGGTCGGCCCACGTGACTGTCAGCTCACGTGACGGCGCGAGCCTGGGTTGTGAAAAGTCTGAAGTAGAAGATATGTAATAAGGCCATAATAAAGCCTACATATAGTTGTGGTGTAGAGTTGTGGGTTATAATTGATAGTTATGGGCCATACTTGAGTGGTTTAGTGCCTTATAAAGCGATAATCGCGTGTGATATTTAAGCAGCCAAGATTAATACGCCCAGCGCGCAGTAAAGTGAGTGATTCGACCTGGCCTTATAAAAGAATGCGATAACCAACAGCGACCTTTCCTAGTATCAGCCCACACGAGAGAGCAAACGACGAGGTGACGGGTGTAGGTAGCAGATGGACCAGAGCACGTGAGTTGTAATTCTTAAGCGCAGTTTGTAGAATTTAGCATTCATGTTCTATAAGTCTGTACATTCAGCACGTGAGTTAATTTAAATTAGCATTAGTTTTATATAATTCGGAAATAATATCGATGTGGCTGTTTTAATGTTTAGTGATATAGATAGATGTGTTTCCAAAGGAAATGTCTTTTTAGGACATTGTGATTTAGTCTTGAAATGATAGATGAGTGAAAATAATGTTTGATCGGTTTTATTAGGCACGCAAAGCCCAAATCACATATGTAAGAGTTTAGTATCAAGTATTCCATTCATCAGAGAAGGGCAAAATTAGTAGGAGAGTGTTTTATACATGAAACTGGACAGAGAAGCGATTTTTTACTTGAATTTAGATGATATTGACTGTTATCAAGATGGCGGCCACGTGGTCATGAAAGGCGGCGCGTCACCATGCGTGTGTATAAAGAAGACGCCAGTTTTATATTGTGTGAATTGACACGTGGGTGGGAAGCAGATTAAGATCATTTTCCCCAGTAAAGGAAAGAAAGAGTTGTCGTGTTAATTTTCCTTTATATGATGACTAGTTCTAGTTGTTAAGTCAAGAGTAATTATATTTTATTTCTTTAATGTAAAAGTAATTGAGTGTATTTCACGATAGCCTACTTCTCATAATTCTACTGTATATATTTAATGGGTTACTGTGAGGTGAGAATAGTCATTTAGATTTCTGGAGAGCGCGAGGCCACTCCTTGGGCGTAAAGCGCATTTGAGACATAAATGTTTCTGTTTGCTCCTTGCGGAGCAGGGCGACACCAGTGCGGCTGAATCCAACAGAAGCCTGCATGAAGCATTTATATGCTATGGCAGTGATTTGTTTCGGTAACGATGTGTTTCATGTGATGAGATTCCCAGTCTCATCAGTGGTCATATACGACACGCTTGTTGCCAGGCGCACCAGTCGTCACATACGACATGCTTCCGAATGCAGTAACGAATATTGAGATAGATCAGTTGCGAGGTGGTGGTTTATTCTCGTTATTGAGAGTATTTGTTGTACATATAGTTGAATATTATTTTATGTCCATTTTATGATTATTTAATTATGGTTATGTGAGGAATGGTTGTGAGAGCACGTGGGCTCACTTTAAGATATATATTTCTCTTCTCCGCTCCTGGGGGAGCATGGGGCCAACAGTGTGGTTTGCCTTCATATTAAGCATTCAGATGCTCGGGCAGTAGTGATTTTGGTAGCAATCTGTGTTACACGGTGAGGTTGCCAGCCTCATGCACAACACCATACTAGTCGCATTGGACGACACACATGAGTGTGTGTGTGTGTGTGTGTGTGTGTGTGTGTGATAGTTGAGTGTGTCAGGTGGCGGCGTAGGACAGTTTGACAGGTGAGAGCGTGGTGTTTCTCATTCAGTATTATATTATGATTTTAACTATTCTGTGCTTTGTTTGCTTCTTCAGATTAGCATCGGGCACAGTTGGGTGTTTAGTTTAGTTTTGTTTTGTTATGTTCGCTAGTTTATTTGTTTAATGTTTGCTTTGTCACTGAATGGGTTGTAAAAATAAATATAGCCCCTGCCTCTAGAATCAAGAGTTTTATTGTTGTTCGGGTCGGTGCGAGTGTAAGCAAGAGAGTGATCACACATCACAATATAATCATCATCATCATCTCGCCCACCCTACCACATATATATATATATATATATATATATATATATATATATATATATATATATATATATATATATATATATATATATATATATATTGTATATATATATATACAAGGGAATTGACATAAGTCTTGGGCCTGACCATGAAGGACATGTCACAGAGAGCTGAAATTTTGTATAGTGTTTATTCCTTTTTAATATAGCCACCGTCTGAATTGACACACTTCTGCCATCTCTACTTGACCTTGAAAAGACCTTGGGAGTAGAACACCCTATTTTTCAAACTAAACCAGTCATCACATGCCAGTATAACCTCTTCATCGCTGTCAAAATGATTTTCTTTTAGCTGTTTTTTTAAGATTTGGGAATAGAAAAAAGTCTGATGGAGCCAAATCTGGAGAATATGGTGGGGTGGAAGAATTTCAATATTCAAATCGTTGGCTGCTAGCTGCACAAGCCGTGCTTTGTGAGAGGGCGCGTTGTCTTGAAGCAAAGGAAGATTTTGAGTGCGCGTTATCCCTCGTTTCCTGGTCATAACCTTTCTTAGTTTTGTGAGAAGATCTGCATAGTACTGTCCATTAACTGTGTTGCCACGAGGCAGATAATCTTTCAGAAGGACACCTTTGCCGTCCCAAAAACAGTCAGCATCACTTTTCCTGCAGATTTATGCGCCCTCGGCTTGACAGGTGTTGGGGAGTCCGGGGTTTTCCATTGCATGCTGGCAATTTTGGATTCTGGATCATAATGGTGTACCCAAGTCTCATCTACTGTCACCATGGTCTCCAAAAATGTTTTTGACTGACACTTTTTGAGCAACTGTTGACAGCAATTTACCCTCGTTTGCTTCTGTTCACGTGTCAACAGTCGCGGAACCCAGCGTGCACACACTTTTCTCATGTTCAGTCTGTTGTGTAAAATTCTATAAACTGTTCTTTCATTTAGTTTTACTCTACTAGCTATCTCCACAATAGTCATTTTTCGATCCTGGTCAATGATTTTCTTCATTCTTGTTGCATTTTCATCGTTGCACTCTGAGGCTGGTCTACCAGATCTTGGCATATCAGCAACATTTGAGCGGCCGCACTTAAACTGTTGACACCAGTTTTTTACCGAAGTATATGAAGGACAAGAATCACGAAACACTGGTTCCATCTCCCTGTGTATTTATGTAGGTGTTTTTCCCTGAAACATCAGAAATTTTATCACAGCTCCAGCTGGCTTCCTTCTTTTCCATTGTTTTGTCAAATCTTTGGAGCAGCAGATCCGGTCAATAGGGTACATTGTGCCGTGCACCGTAGCGGGAAAACCAATTGAAGAAACAAACGCGTACTTTACACATTCAGTGCAAATATGATGAACTTTAAATGTGCCAAGTTTCATCTTCCTCCTGTGACTCCTTCATGGTCAGGCCCAAGACTTATGTCAATCCCCTTGTGTATATATATATATATATATATATATATATATATATATATATATATATATAAACGAACGAACTTTATTTTCAAAGTGTTAAGAATTGGGCACGCAGGCCCGTCTGACATTCTGCCCTTCCTCTCTCTCTCATCATATATACTATATCCTTTCATCCTCACATTTACTTTAAGCATAATTAAGGCATTTATCATTATAAAAGTAATATTACATTTGCAATAATCATCATAATTAAAGGACGTTTTTAACATTAAAAAAGAATAATAATAATAATAATGAATGTAAAAAAAAATAAATATAAAAAAAAAATAAACATTAATACATAGAGATAGATAGATAGATAGATAGATAGATAGATAGATAGATAGATAGATAGATAGATAGATAGATAGATAGATAGATAGATAGATAGATAGATAGATAGATAGATAGATAGATAGATAGATAGATAGATAGATAGATAGATAGATAGATAGTTTATGGTGGTATATAATAAAAACTCGTGACATTTTGGGAATCCGCTGCTGAATGACCTGGGACTTAGTGTGTTGTCAGCACATGCGGAAAATGTTCCCACAGGTGAGCAGCTTTGAGTCCCAAACAGATACTGCCACAGGGAGTGAATTGTTTACGCCTCCACTATACGAGATCCAGCTTTATGACCTATGCTCCTTAGGGAGGTAAAGGGTATTGACTGATAGATAAGAATCGTGCATATAGGCCCGTCTTACATTTTGCCCTTCCTCTTATTCATCTTTTATTGCTAGTTATTCAGACATTCTCCATACTTAAGGTGTTAGTTTAATGGCGATGCAACATTATAAGTAGTATAAAAGCATACATTTACAGTATTTGATTACAATTAAGAAGTAAGATATATTAAAATGAAAAACTAGATCATTAGACCCTCCATACAGTATATTAGATAATAATTCGAAATATAATCCCTTAGGGCGGCATATAATTGGCACTCATAATGTATTTGAACAGTCTACGATTATATGAGTAGGGACTGTGCATGTTTTTAAGATCATGTGGAAGATTGTTCCAAAGATGAGCAGCTGAGTAAGCCAAGCTCTTCTTGAACAAATCTAGCCTGGGCTTGGGTACCTGTAACTGGTTTAAGCGGTTACTACGTTTTTCATTGAATTTTAAAAGAGGCCACAGATACGTTGGAGCATTCTGTGACAAGATTTTGTGAGCGAATTTAGCTTTGTTAAATAGGAAGCGCTTTCTAAGGGGTAATATTTTAAGATAGTTTATATAAATCTGTACAATGTGTTTGGTGTTTATCAGCAACTAGGCGCACTGCACGTTTTTGAAGTGAATGAAGCCTTTTTGTGTTGGATATGGAACAACCATCCCAGATTGTGGAACAATAGTCTAGGTATGTTTGTATGTGAGATGTGTAGAACATTTTCCTTGCCCCCTCATCCAGGAAGTGTTTGATTTTGGCTAATTGGTAAACTTTTTGTGCCGTTAGCTTTGTGAGTGCACTTACATGTGAGTTCCAACTTAGGTGCTGGTCAACAGTTAGACCTAGAGTTTTATGTTCATTTACGTTTTCAATTAGTGATGTTCCAATGTAGAGCTGAAGTGTTGTTTTCTGCGAGTTTTGTAGTTTTTGTCTGGTTGATATTAACATACATTTCGTTTTACTAATATTTATTTGCATTCGATTCTCGTTGCTCCACTTAATAATAATTATTTTTAAAACTACTTACATTTGAATAATATCCTTTTGGATATCACTCATATTCTATTCTATCTCCGTATATGAATTATTACATTTTTAATATATTTCAACCAGGCTTGCTCTTGTAGCTTTAGATTTTCTTTCCTGCCAATGCAAATTTTTAAGGTCGGCCATGTTTCATATATTTGCTCCTTCCTACACTTTCGGCTAGACGAAACGCAATACATGTATTTCAATCCACCGTCACTTCAAAGCAAGACCCAAAGCGTTGTCCCTGCACTCTTATCGCTGTGTGTGTCGCGTTACACATTTTTTTCAGAAACAAAGCAAGTGGTACCAAATCTTGCAACAGAGGTTAAGCTATTACAGTGCTTATATACTGTTCATACAACCCACAACGCCATCTCCAAACCTCAGAAATGAGGTATCTGATGAAGGTGATTGAAGTAACAAGAAGAGACATGGTCTGCAACCAGACGATACTTCATGGCCTCCAAGCCCAGTCCATGCAGACGCAAGTGGAGCTGTCCCAATAACGATGGTTTGGCCATGTCTGCAGAATAGGAGATAGGCTACCACGACAAATATGGGAAACCAAGAGCCAGGGATCCAGACCTCCATTGCGACCTAGAGTTCACTGGGAGGGCAACATTAGACAATCTCTGAAGGATCGAGGACTAGATTGGAACCAGGTCAGGAGGAAGACAACCGATAGGATAGTATGGCGCGCTCTCTGTCCAACCCCAATACCCCGGGGTAGAAGTGAAACGACCAAGTAAGTAAGTGAGTACTGCTCGATGCACTATATGGCTTTATTCTTTACAGAGATAATATCTTTTGCATACAATATGTAAACTCACACACACATCTTGGCAGAAATATAGGACTCGTGTTTGGTATTTTCAGTTCCCAGTGTGAAATCTGTACTGATTACTATTGTTTATTATGCTGGTAACGTTTAATTGATAATTTGAGTCTTCTATTGTCTGGAAGCCTTAAGGATATCTATTATATTTATGTGGTAAGCGCTCTATGTTCAGGATACTTGAATTAAACGTCGTGTGTGCTAGATGTGCTGTGTGCCATTTTTTTTTCCCAGTAGTTGAATCATAATTTCTTTTCTTCTTACTACTTGTAGTTTGATGCCCATAATACTTCTACCGATGTTCCTTTGATGCCTCTGCTATGATTGATAGTGCTTGGTTTGAATAAATAATCCTAGCTCGGTGGTCCATGGTTCGATTCCTAGTTGAGGTGGGATTTTTTAGACTGCAAACGGCTCCGGGTCGACTCAGCCTCATGAATTGGGTACCAGAGCAACTCTGGAAAGGTTAAGGCAGCCGGCGTGATGCTGACCACATCACCCCTAGTGTGCGATGGTCAAGAAAATATGGGCCTAACACCGTATCCCCAATATGCCTCAATAGGCGTGTTACGGGAACCTTTCCTTTTTCCTTTAATAAATAATCTAAGTTCATAGTTGCTCATTACGGAGCTTGGAGCTACCACTGCAGCTGGTCCACAATCAAGAAGCTTGCACCAGTCACATTCTCTTGAAGAGGTGGTTCCTGTATGTGACGAGAGGTTTTTGGTTATATACGTGATAGTTAAGATATCCAGATGAATCAGGTGATACCAGGATAGAATGTCAGTCAAGAGTTCTGGTCTTAAAAGTAATACCACAATCTTCGAAATAAGCACTGGTGTATCCTTGTCATCTACTCTAGAATCCTAGAGCAGAGACTCCGACACCTAGCTGAGCCACAATTGGATGAGGTCCAGTGTGGATTCCGAGCAAACCGAAGTACTCAAGACCTAATCTTCACACTCAGACAGCTGAGTGAAAAGGCCCTTGAGTATAAGAGTGAGATCCATCTTTGTTTCATAGATCTGGAAAAGGCGTTTGACAGGGTCCCCTGGAGCAAACTTTGGGACTGTTTGGCAAGGAAGAATATTCCAGCACCTCTGATTCATGCTATACAGAGCTTCTACAAGTCTTGCAGAAATTATGTGAGGACAGCAAACCATAAGTCAGAAGAGTTCAGGACCACCACTGGTGTAAGACAAGGTGATATCCTATCACCTTACCTCTTCATACTCCTTATGGACGATGTCATCAAGGCATGTAAGGAGAGAACAAGAAAGTATTCAGTGGGGTACTGGAAGATGAGACAGGTCTATATTTCGGAGCTGGCATTTGCTGATGATGTTGCCCTGATTGCTAAATCAGAGGCACATCTCCAATCCAACCTGCAAGTCTGGAAGGAAGAGCTGGAGAAGAGAGGGATGGTCATAAGCAGCTCTAAAACAAAATCCATGGTGATATCACGAGAAGAAAGAAAACATCAGATTAAGTTGGGAGAACAGGTCCTGGAGCAGGTCGACCACTTTAAATATCTCGGAGCTATTATAGACCGAAAGGGAGGCATCAAAGAAGAGTTGGCCACTCGAAAAGCAGCGGCTGGGAGACTTTTTCAGGCCATAAATCGTGGATTCCTCAGCAAGAAAGAGGTTGGTAAGAAAACGAAGATGGCTGTATACCGCTCCACCTATGTCCCAGTCTTGACATATGGATGCGAGTCGTGGGCAATGACTACAACCCACAAAAGCCAGATCCAAACCTCAGAAATGAGGTATCTGAGGAAAGTGGTTGAAGTAACAAGAAGAGACATGGTCCGCAACCAGACGATCCGTCAAGGCCTAAAATCCCATCCGCTGCAGACCCAAATAGAACAGTCCCAACTAAGATGGTTTGGCCATGTCTGCAGAATGGGAGAAGATCGGCTACCACGACAAGCATGGGAAACAAAGAGCCAGGGATCCAGACCTCCAGGACGACCCAGAGTCCGCTGGGAGGACAACATTAGACAATCTTTGAAGGACCGAGGACTAGAATGGAACCAGGCCAGGAAGAAGACAGCTGATAGAATGGTCTGGCGCTCTCTCTTCCAAACCTCTACACCTCACGGTAGAAGGGGAACGACTAAGTAAGTAAGTAAGTATCCTTGTCAAAGGAAAAGTCAGACTGAAAATCTTGGCACAGATGGTGTCACGGAATTGCCTCCCCTGCTTTGCAGTAGTGGTCCAACACTGACCAAAACTCAAGAGTATTTAATATTGGTCTTCAAAGGTGTCTACGTTTGCACAAGGTTACTCTTGGCAGAGTTGTAGTTAGATAATGCCGCTTCTACCTCAAGGGAATTTTCATAAGATATTTCAGAAGTCAAGAACAATACTGCGTTGGGCAGAGCAATTGTTAACTTATATCTGATCCGCCGCCTTTTATGAAAAATTAAGCAATTATTAATTTCAGCTCGTTCAAGCCCCCACCCCGATTTACTCAGTGGACTTCTTATTATTATGGTATAGCTCTGTTTAGAATGTATTTAGTAAATTGACTGAGACAAACATGCAGTAGACTCAAAATGATTAAATGTTTTTAAAGGAGGTCACTTGGCAGCTGTTCTGGATTACTTAGCTGTCAGTGATGGTCCTGCTCCTTATGATAGTTTGGTTCTTGGTAGACTGATCACGATCGTCGCTGGTCAAGGTTGTAGGACGCAGCACGTTCCCAGAAATGTCAGGGAGTGTCTACGAAGTTGGTCTCTCGTCTTTAAGCTCAGTCCACTTGTCCCTTCTTGTTCCAGAGATACTACCCTCAACTTGTACCACCAACAACTATGGTAAAAGAATAGAAACTAAACGCTCTCCTGAGTATTGCGTTTTCCGACACATAGTTATGGGTCCCTTTCTCCTATTCCACCATCTCATCTACCTCAGACTTTACTCTCGATGAGAATTAAACGTAATCCCTCGAGAGGAAACTTTCTTTACATTTAAATTGAATAGCTTTATATTTACTTTACATTCAAATAAAAAGGTTAATAGTATAGATAGAATATGTTTACATTAACATCTACACTGATTGGAAAGTGTTCACAATATAGACTGAATATGTTTTCATTTACATCTACACTGATTGAAAAGAAACTTTCATTAATTTTAAAATGCATGTTTAAATAGACATTTACAATGGTTTGAAAATGAAATATTATAATTAGAATGTTCATCATTTCTGTCATCATTCCCTCCCTACTCCATATGAAACTTGGGACTACCTATGCTTTAATTCTCTGTAAGAAACTAGCAATAAAGCAGTCACTAGCCCTTGCAGTGATGGTTCATGAAATCATCATTCTATATGATGACGTTGCCAGCCTCAAATGACTTGGACATCCACTAGCGCTTTTCACGTATTAATATTCACATGGCAATATATACATATTAGTTCACATGTTAGTAATGAACAATATAAAATGTAAAAAGTACAACTTACGCCAATCTTGGCTCACAGACTGTTTGCTCACAGAAGTAGGCTTAAGCCACTGGCAGGTGCCTTTTTTCACGTGTTCTTAGGGGTCGTTATTTTAACATTTAATTCCCACTATGACTCCTTGTTTCAGTTTCCTCAGATTCCGGTTCCTTATTAAAATGGTTTTTCTGGGCTCTTTAAGTCCTTCAAGATGTTCCACAAAGCCCGGTCTGATAAATGGAGTTCTGAATTCTAACTTCTGGCAGTTTGGTTTCGTCTTGGCAAGCGATCTTTACAGTGTCTTAAAACTGCGAAAAGGTCAGGTTATATGGACCTTACTCCCCGCATTTGTTTTGTTACGAGGCTAAGAAAGCTCCAATCTTTTCAAACATGCGCGTTTAGTGGGGTACTTTCAAAATTATTTCCGCCTGAAATAATGTGCGTGATGCTAAAGGTCAAGTCTCCCATATATGCAGTGAAAACATCTGATCCTCTCTCGGCCATGTTTACACATAACTTATTATTTTACTTAATATGAAGTAATGTTTTTGTAACAAGGTGTGCCGGAAACGACGATATCGTGCATGTCTGTCCAAAATGTGTCGCACAGACGAGTAATCTCGTTATCTGTCGCTTCAGCACACAAAATCCGTCTCTTTACCATCTTGGCAAAGAACGCACCCTGTCCTGTGATTAAACAAATGCGCTTGGCGATTTTAGTGTCACTCCGTAGCCTGATGTCGGACACACCCGAAATTAAATAACGTGGTTGTCGGCTAATATTATCATATCAGTTCATTCCTCAGCAGGGAGAAACAGATAAGCAAACAGACATGACGACTTATCGCTGAGAGGAGTGTAAGAATGTTTGAAAATACAAAATATCTGCTACATAGCAGAGAAAGAAAAAAGGTGCTGACCACTGAAAAGCACGTAATAAAGTCAGTACAGCAAATGCTACTGATTACTGCCGGAGTGAAGCAAATGTCGACCCAAATAATGTCACAGATGGTAAAAAGTAGTACCAGGATTTAAGGTGTCTCCTCCCCACAACTATCCTATGATAAATTAATGCTAGGGGATAAATGAAAAGAATGAAAACTTTAAACACAATGGTAAAAAGTGAACACGTCTTCAAGTACAGTTATGCTTATTTAATATTTACATTAATTTTCTTTTTCTGCTGCTCGGAAAAGAGCAATAAAGTATTCACAAAATATTCACAAAATTGATGTTATCTCTTAACTAAAGTGTTGGTAGGAAAGTCTTTCCTTCTGGAAAAATAGTTTACTTGAAAAAAAGTCCTTTGGCAATTTTAATAGGTATTATTGTCCTTTAACACTTCGGGATCTGGAACAATATCCTCTTGTCTAGTAAAGTTAATGAATTCTTGAATCAATATTACTAGTATCACTGTTCTCTTAGTCCTGTGACTTTACAGATTATTGTCATCATCTGACTGAATTCTACAATAACTGGAATAACTGTTGTAGATGTTTGTTTCATATGATAATAAACTGGCTGTTGGTTCATATATGGATTCTGTCAGTGCCTTATTGAACACTTAACTTTGATTCTTGATAGTGCTGACACTGAACTGTCACTGTAGTTATCAGTATTGGCAGACCCAACAGTAGTGGTACCAATGACCAGCTGTAGTTCACTCTTTTGGATCCTGCACGTTTGTGGGATTGCCTCTGACGGACAACACAGTCTTTTGATAATTGACAGTATGGGTTGAGTTGTTACATCAAACCCTCAGACTTCAGAAAACACACTGGACGTTAATGGCTTGGCAGGCTGCACACAATTCAGATGGCAAAGGCGTAGTGGCAAACTCTGCATCCAGTTTGTTTCAAACTTGTTTTCATTGCACCTCTTTCAATTTTGCGCTCCCCTTTTTATTGGTCACATCGTACGGCAGAAAGAGAGAGACTGACGTCACAGTCTAACAATAGGCCTGAGACCATCTTGTCAAACTGATGATTTTAGTTGAGTTGTGCTTTTCTTGAAACTTTTCATGCGTCATTCTCAGCTTGTATGCAAGCGATGCTGTCTCAACCTGTCTTGTTTTGTTCAGCAGGCTTAGGTCTATCTTCCTATATATGTATTTCCACGATCTGTCACTTCTTTAATTGGCTATGCTCGGCAGATGTGGGTTTACATGCTTTCAACTCAAGTGTTGACACAAGTAACAGCATTTATCTAAGTACATGCTAAACTCCTACCATTGTTCCTTATATCAATTTATTCACAGTCCTCTCCTTGAATCAAAGGTGAAATCCTTTTCACAATAACTCTATTCTGGTTCCTGATATCCCTTTTGATCGATGACCAGTCTACACAAACCATTATTCTTCAAAATCTCCATTTTGCCTAATGCATCTTGCTCGCGTCGGCGTGACCCGTGATTCGCGACATTTGATTGGTCAATAAGCCTGCGCGGTGTCGATTCTACACTGTATTGTAAACAACCTTTGTCACACTCTAGCAATTTATTGCACATGATGAGGTTGCCAGTTCCATGCACAACCTCATTTTAGTCACATTGTACGTTGTGCCCGAGGGTGCAGTAGTGTTATTATTTATTTGTCTCCACCAGAGACACCCGAGAGGTACACGGGCTGCAGCTTGGGTTTTGGGTTGTATATAAGTTTGTTTCTTTGCTGATGGTGGCTGAGTCATACACAATACTGGCATGGTTTTCGTTATAATTGACTTATGAAAGATAATCATTGTTTTATTGATTGCTTCAGTCCATTTACTTTTACATTTCTTAGCATAATAGTAAATTCTTTACAACTTTGTACTAATTTTTCTATGTGCTTATTTCAGTGTCACTGTTAGTCTTATATAATTCATTGGAAGCTAATCTTTGTGGCAGTGCTTATGTTCCGTTGGTTTATTTTTATATTTATAGTACATTATCACACCCAGTACTAAAGATCGTTTTTTTTTTTTTTTTTTTCAATAATGAAATCTCCTTTGAAGCACCAAATCTAATATCTCATCAATGTGTTTTTGCATTGTATTATACAGTAAGGTATTATATATTGCTGAATGTTTTGCAAGCAGTGGTAAGATGTTTATCGGTTCTTAAATTCCTCGCCTTTGCAGTTTACCACAGTTGTGAAGATTGTTTATGATATCACAGAGCCTTGGGGAATTCCATTTTGCTTTTCAAATATTTCTAATCTATATTTGCACTGAAAAGTATCCTTCCTGCAGGGTCTTTTCTATATAATTATATGTTCTATCTGATAGGCCTATTTTCGTGATCCTGTTTTCAGTACGCACACACCAGTAATCATCGTGCGCGGGCGACATATAAAAAAATGTTTAACTGTTTAACTTCTATTGAATCCTATCTTTATATCATGTTCTAATTTAAGGAGCTGTGTTAAAGTGCTACGCTTCATTCTGAATTATGTTTGATGTGTCCTATATAGGATTAATTATCTACATGGAATTTTATTATGCTGGTAATAACAGTTTTTAACATTTTGTCTAAAATGAGGTTAAAGAAACTGATCTCTACGAGCTGACGTCATATGCTTCCTTATATGGCTTTAGTACCACTTTGTTGTCTGTAGCTTTTCTGTGTGCCAGATTTTGTTGCACAAGGGGCTAATCCTTCGGATGTTGGTTTGGGCCATGTTTTAAAAATAAATACATAATTTCGTATGTCACAGTGACGTACATGAGGCAGGGAGGCATCCGGGCTTCAGCTCCATACTATTTTTTTTTTTTAACAATGAGCTGTGTAACTAAACACGTTAGATACTTGTTTTGAAGGATGCTTATTCGTGATTTAAGCAGTATGCCCAGTATCATTAAGAACGTGTCATAACAAAATGACATACTGTGGGGGTAGGGAGAAAGTGGGAATTGTTTAATAGTCCCCAAAATCCGCCTTTCGTTCAAAATGCCCACCCCTAAAGATGTTCCTAAATACGCCACCGAAATGTCACGTCTAGAACTAGTGTTGGCTTTTCCAGTGTGTACACCTTCTGTCTTATCTAATGTAACATCTGCATTTAGATAACTTCCTCGTCGTTATAATTTTCGTTGTTACTCCCCTTGGAATGTGAAGCAACCACCGCAGATGGTCCCCTTGGAGGAAGCATGCACCAACACATTGATGTGCTCTTGCTACTGTCATTTCTATATGCACCAACACATTCAAGTGCTCTTGCTACTGTCATTTCTTTAGTATTTTGTTGTGCATGATAAGGTTTCAGATCCCACGCACAACCTCATGTTAATTGCCTCTTACTTCTTCCTTCTTCCTTCTTCCTCGTTCGTCCTGAAAAGGACGTTGGTTGCGTTGTGTCTGTTTACAGCGCAGCTGCGATATCTGCGCCTTTCGGCCGGCACAGCCGACTTCAGAACGGCATTTTTGGGGGACCGGTTTTGCCTTCCCACTTCGATCCCTACTCTCTCAGCCAGACTGCAGTGAAGCAGCCTGTTTCCAGGACCACCACGTGGAGGTGGAGTAGGGTCTTGGTCAGCTCTGGTTCGCTGACCCTGACGCAAGCAGTCAAGCTATGAGTCGCTGACTGCATTCTCTATTGCTGCGTCTTTGGGTCCCAATTGCCTCTTACGACATGCCTGTGGCTGCAGCAGTTCTATTCTTCCTTTGTCTCCATAGAGACCACACCTAAGGGTCTTTTATATTTGGACATGCGCCCTAATATAACCGACTAGGTTCAACGGGACGCGCCTCGCCAATACGAGGCAAAAGTTTTACATAAAAAAAAAAAAAACCACAGGGGAACTACATGGAACTTTCTAGATAATTTACTTCCTGTATATTATTTCTAGACTTCTCAAATATATCTGTTAATGATATTTCCCGTATATCTGTTAATGATATTTCCCGTATATCTGTTAATGATATTTCACGTATATCTGTTAATGATATTTCCCGTATATCTGTTAATGATATCTCCCGTATATCTGTTAATGATATTTCCCGTATATCTGTTAATGATATTTCCCGTATATCTGTTAATGATATTTCCCGTATATCTGTTAATGATATTTCCCGTATATCTGTTAATGATATTTCTCGTATATCTACCTTCCTTGTCTACGCTGAGTTTCGGACAAACGTGATAGAAATCGTCTCCTTTTTCCGTGATAGTTGGCCGCTGACTGACAATGCAATCAGTGACCATCACAGCTAGTGGCGTCTTGTAGGACAGCAACGAACTGTCTCCACTTTACTCGGTCGACAGCCATCCATCATGTGGTTCCCCAGCTCTGGTTCAAGCTTTGCATCTCTGCCTCCACGATATATTTGGACAAAAATATTTAGCCATTATATTAGCTCTTTCCAGTATAGTTCCCCGAGGTTTGTGTAGAGACAAAGAAATAATAACAATACTGCTCCCACGGGCGTGTCGTAATAGGTAAAAAGCATTATGGTTGTGCATGAGCTTACAACATCCTGTAAATCAGAAATCACAACCATAAAAGAATATGAATGATTTGGTGCAGGCGTCTTGCAAAGGGACAAGCTGCAATGATAGTTCAATGTTTCACAAGGAGCGAAAAGGTAAATTGTGATGATGATAAAACTGGGAGGACACCGTTAGACAATCTCTGAGTACCGAGGACTAGATTGGGACCTGGCCAGGAGGACAACAATAGTCTCTCTCTGAAGGACCGAGGACTAGATTGGAACCAGGCCAGGAGGACAACAATAGACTATCTCTGAGTACCGAGGACTAGATTGGGACCTGGCCAAGAGGACAACAATAGACAATCTCTGAAGGACCGATGACCAGATTGGGACCAAGCCAGGAGGAAAACAATAGACAATCTCTGAAGGACCGATGCCTAGATTGGGACCAAGCCAGGAGGACAACAATAGACAATCTCTGAAGGACCGATGACTAGATTGGGACCTGGCCAGGAGGACAACAATAGACAATCTCTGAACGACCAAGGACTAGATTGGGACCTGGCCAGGAGGAAGACAACCTATAGGATAGTATGGCGATCTCTCTGGCAAACTTCTACACCCTAAGGTAGAAGAGGAAAAACTAAGTTAGTAGATATTATCTTTTTGTCCATATGTTTCAGCTCCCACTTGAGATTTTATTTGTTTGAGTTATCACGTTCTTGTTATTGCCTATTTTGAATGGTTTCAATTTTCTCCATTCTTTCGCTATGTAGGTCCTATTTTTAGAGTCTGGAATATGGGTGTGTATGAGTGTTTGTGAAAGCCTTGGTTAATGATGTCCATGCTCTGGAATTCCCAGAATTAGAGAGGTAGAGGAGTACCAAAGAACACACGGAGAAGATTACTAGAGACATATGTAAAGTGGACGAAGAATACATGGAAAGACCTTGAGAAGATGGTACGGGACAGGAAGATTTGGCATACATTTCGTGAAGGCCTACTTTCCTTGGGGAGCTGAAGGGTGATGGTGATTTTTAAGATCTGTGAGATGTAACGGCTTGATAGTACTGTATTCAATGCTTGTGGGCTATTCAACGGACCATGACAGTGCACACTACAATCTTAGGTATCTCAATAGCATTCTAATATTCAAGACGGATTTACTGATGTCACAGAAATAAATATATTTTCCCCAAGCGGTTTATAAATTAGTCCGCTGTTCTCACTGAAGGACAATGGGCTTCAGCAACATGTACGCCATTAATTCTTTACTATCTACAATTATCTTTTTAGATTAATAGACACAATATCCCGTTCAATCCCTGATGGGTTATAATTCGGACATAATGTGTCAATAATATCATTATTATATCTTTACTACATGTCAAACGTCAGTTTTTGTTCTATTTATGAACGGTTTTTAAAACATGCATTTCCTGTCTTATCTGCAAGGTTCTGACACCACGAACTTTTTAAGCAGGAAAGTGTTCATCACCTTTCAACTCCCCAAAGAGCATAGATCTTCAACAAACTTATGCCACGTGTCACATAATTTGGTACGCTCTCTTGTCCTCTGCGGCAGTATTGGTATTTTCGAGTCATTGTTTACATTTCTTCCTGTAATAATTCGTCATGTCTGTTTACCTGACCATCCCTGCTAAGAGAGTAGATAGGTGATGCAATATTGACCGACAGTCATGTTGGTAAAATTCTCGTGTACCAAACATTGGGCGCGCTGGAGTAACACGAAATTCGCCCAGCGAGTTTATCTTGCGCTGATATGGCTATTGTGATTTCCTAATTTCTCTCGTGGAGAGAGTACAACCCAGCTGGTCACACGATGAATGTTTGTTTGCAAAGGTACAGGACAGTAAATTATCTAGGTGGTGACATATTGTAGAAGCACACATGAAGACACCTGGAATGTTCGGACATTAAACGAACAAGGGAAAGTGGCACAAGTAGCAGCAAAAATGAGGGAATATAAAATCGAGGTTCTGGGACTGTGTGAAACAAAGTGGAAGGGGGTAGACGGGAAGAAACTCATCACAGGTGAATTGGTGCTGTTCTCAGGACATGAAGACGAAAGTTCCCACCACAGTGAAGGGGTAGCTCTTATGTTATCTAAAGAAGCACAGAACGCACTCATTGAATGGGAAGCCGTTGGACCCAGAATAATAACATGAAGACGACAGAAATGTTGTAATCGCTTCCGGGCAGAATTGTTACGAAGACATTATTTGTGATGATGTAAGAAGTTGTAATGAAGAATTGACGGAAATACCAACTACTTATACGGAAAATGACCGTTTTAAATTCACAAACGCATGAGTCATGCAGAAAATTCCATGAGGAAGTTAGCATAACACGCATGTTTGAATACAATGGGCTGGCCAATTCTAGATGTTACAAACAACACTTATGATTGGAGCCTGGTCAAATTGTAATAATCACGTGCGTGGGACGAAAGTTGCAATATAATCTGACACTTTTGCTGGTTTAGGGGACTGTGAATTTCACCTCTCCAAGAAGACAACCAAATAGCCAGAGTAAGGAATAGAATCAATACAATCCAAACACACCTATGTCCATCATAATATTGTGACCGTGTTTTTTCTGGCGTAATGACTCAGGGATGGTCGCTAGTCACCTGTGTTTCGCCAGACAAACAAATCTGGTTTTATTCAGCACTCCTTCACAACACAAGCTTGGATAAACAAGCACCGTCGCTTGAAAAGATGGTCAGACAGACTATGCGATAAAATATTGTCGCTGACCGTCTAATAACCTGGCGTAACTTAATACGTCTTCGTGACGCGTGAATGCGACACAATAAGATAAGTATTACTCCCGTAGCAAATACTGCCATAGGAGAGTGGCGTGTTAGAGACTTTCCCCATGCTATGTCCAGCATAAAGAGTAAAATGTATGAAAGGGAAAAATGAAATGCCAAATAAAAGCGATCGGGGAGAAATATGAAGAAGAAATTATACTGTCGTAGGACTGGAGGTGTGAGAGATCACACAAAAGGACAGGGACAGACATTTCGTCACACAATCTCTAGGCTGTTTACTTATTAATCGGGCGCTCCAATGCATTGTCTGGCCGAAAATGTGTTACGACTAATACGTAAACAGCATTTCACTCCTCAGATCCAAATGTCAATATGGGTTCAATAATCAGCAAGGATTGTCGATGATGTCCCGACATGACAAGAATTGAAGGAAGGGAGTGTAAACAATGAATAGAAAATATCAAATATTGTCGGAGGTGGGAAAAAAGAAAGTGAAGAGCACAGAATAAATTACAGGATGGCACAGGAAAATGTGACGCTCGAGGTTATTTTGTCTTACTTACTTAGTCGTTCCCCTTCTACCGTGAGGTGTAGAGGTTTGGAAGAGAGAGCGCCAGACTATCCTATCGGTTGTCTTCCTCCTGGCCTGGTTCCTTTCTAGTCCTCGGTCCTTCAAAGATCGTCTAATGTTATCCTCCCAGCAAACTCTGGGTCGTCCTGGGGGTCTGGATCCTTGGCTCTTTGTTTCCCATGCTTGTCGTGGTATCCGATCTTCTCCCATTCTGCAGACATGGCCAAACCATCTTAGTTGGGACTGTTCTACTTGGGTCTGCAGGGGGTGGGATTTTAGGCCTTGACGTATCGTCTGATTGCGGACCATGTCTCTTCTTGTTACTTCAACCACCTGTCGCGAGAGGCGAGTAATTTTGCATTTAGATTCTTAAAACCTATTGCCAATATATTGCCGATAAAGGTTACAAGGCACGAGAAAGCATTCAATGGTGAATACCCAGTGTTCACAATAGACAGCGCTCGGTGTAAGCCCTGGGAAAGCCACAAAATTTGCAGGGAATGTTTACACAACAACGAGACATTAGCTAGCCAGGTAGTCGCGAATACGACTCAGTGTGTTTACACAACGGCAGTCATACACAAATATTATTTTGCCTAGTCATAGAATATAATTGACGACCAGAGAAAGAGTGGCGATTCAACTGTACAATGAGTATTGTGGTCAGTCGGACCTCATGGAACAAGCATAGTAATATTGGATTAAGGGAGACCCAAAGTCTGAGCGAAGATCAACATGAAAGGAGTAAAGAATACGTCATTATAGAAAGACTATTAAACGCTGCACAGACATCAGACGGACAGGAGACGGATTGTCTGGGCGAGGCAAAACACGAAAGCGACCATAGCAAAACATTACAGAAACTTTACAGGTAATGGTGACTGGTTGTCTGTCTGAAGTAAGACGAACGAAACTTCACCTAGCAGCAGAAGCGAACACGGGAATAGCCAGCTGCCATTCGGACACGATATAAGCCCGTGAAGTCCGTTTCTCAGGAGTGCAAAGAGATAGCATTCCGCCAGACCTACCTGTTTCTATATTTCACGAGGAAGAGTCAGGACATGAAGTCAGTGATTTCTTTATATGGAAACCAAGTGGTAGAGACAGGGACCCTTTGAGATAACTCAGCCTTCGTCTTACTACCCTGTCTGGCGCAGATCACGGGATAAGCTAAATGAATAGGGCCAACCAGATATACTGCGACAACACGTATCTCACAGATATTTAACGGCAACAAACCTACCAACAAACAACGGGGTTTTAGAAAGGAATTTGCCAGGCGGCGAAGGATACTTTCTATCATCAACCACCCACACAGAAAAGTAAGCAGAAAATACCTAGAATAAGGGATGCATTACTAAGAGCTGTCTACGTGAATTATTGATCAGAAGTAGCAGTAGTCTACGGACGATTGTCATTACAGCAAGTGCCTTTGAGAAATCTTGATCAGAAGTTGCAGGAGCAGACGGACGATCTTGTAAACCCAGTGCCTACGAAAAGTATTGAGATCCTAAATTACCTGCGGTAATGGACAGACTCGCCAAGTAAAACTGATGCGCCAACATATACAGATATATAACATATTCATATCAAGTACCACCTGAGCAAACAGGCATCACAACAAGTAGACATCTGACTACCAGACGAAGTCTCTACCGCTTAACATTACGTTCAACACAACCTATGAATAAGCCACCGCAGCCGCTCGTTTCATTGTCAAACTCGCATTGTAAAGAACAAAAGATCAGGCCATCGACACCCGAAGAAAGTCAGTGAGCCGGACAATGTTATTGAATGCAGACAAAGACATGTTCACGGCGTACAAACACCCAGAGTTTTATTGACAGTCAGTCAGAGACCAAGAAACAAGATATCCTTTTTTAGTATTTAGGATTAGCTTAAATTCATCATCATCATCACATAGTATAGACTTAAGATTCATTTGTGTATTTTGCATTAACTATTATCTTCTTTTCCAGGTATAGTTAATGTTAGTTCTTATTGCATTTGTATTATTGTAATTGGATGTTTTTACCTTTAAGTAATTCAATAAATGTTGTAGTTGTGTTTGCATTACCAACACACGTTAATTACATATATAGAGAAGGAAAGAAAGTGTGCGAGAGAGACATACAGTTCTTCCTTTCTTCCTCTTCTGTTCACTCAGTGTAATAGAGAGGTGGGGGCTCGCTAGCATTATAATAGAGAGGGGGGATAGAGTGGTAGGAGTGACAGTGTCACGAGATCCAGAATCACTGAGACTATCTGCTGGGAACTTATCCCCAAGTCTTAAATTCACCTTCTCCCACTCCTGCTGCCTACCTTCAACCGGTTGCCAGGCAAATCTGAGCCATTGACTACGCCAGCACCACAACGAGAACTCTCTTTGGTTAACCTTCGGGTTAACCCTGTGACACCACCTTCCTCAGATACCTCATTTCTGAGGTTTGAATCTGGCTTTTGTGGGTTGTAGTCATTGCCCATGACTCGCATCCATATGTCAAGACTGGGACATAGGTGGAGCGGTATACAGCCATCTTCGCTTTCTTACCAACCTCTCTCTTGCTGAGGAATCCTCGATTTATGGCCTGAAAAAGTCTCCCAGCTGCAGCTTTTCGAGTGGCCAACTCTTCTTTGATGCCTCCCTTTCGGTCTATAATAGCTATTATAGACCAAAAGGGTTATTTTGTCACAACAATCAATGCACTTTGCAGCTCTTGTGAGAAGATGTCGTGTTGCTCGTCTGAGTTGATCTGTACGTTCCTTTATGCGGTCAATAACATCCACTATGCGAGCGAGTAATTCGTCTGTTGTATCTACATTTTGTCTGTAAACTTCATCCTTCATCCAACCCCATCAACAATCATCTAATGGGATTAAGTCTGGAGATCTTGGTGGCCAGTTAATGGTACTGCCACGACCGATCCACCGACTAGAGGAAGTTTTATGTAGATGTTGCATCACTTGTCGGGTATAATGTGGAGGGACTTCGACACGCTGAAAATACATAGCAATCCGTCTAACCAAAGGAACACCATCTAATTGTTCTAGTGACTCATTTCGCAGAAATTAGAGGTAATTTTGTACTATCATATGATCTTCTAAAATAACAGGACCAATCAACATGTCATCGACGATACCGCACCACACATTGATTGAGAAACGATGTTGAAAATTGTGAATTTTCGTGAGACCATCAATGAGCGTTACGTGTATTTGTTGAATCCGTTACGGGTGGCATTAGCTTCAGCGGTGAATAATATTGATAGAGGCAAACGACGATTAGTATGTAACCAATGACGACATTCTAATTGCATGGCATTGTCCCCTGGGTGGAGGTTTTGTGCACACTGTAAGTCAAATTAATACAAGCCGTCTTCATGTAATGTTCACCATACTCACGCTCGCGAAACATCTACACGTGTAGAAATTCTTCGCGTGCTAGTAGTAGGACTGCGCTCTACCATTTGAAGAATGTTTTCCTGTTAATCCATATTTTTTGTTCACGTGCTCGTTCGGATGACATTCAAGCAATGTAGTGAAAACCTTGTAAAACACTTTTCGATCCGGAATTCTGCGGTTAGGAAACCGTCGGTGGTATTCTTCAACAGCAGCAGTGGCACTACCATCGCAAAAACCATAAACATACATCATATCTGCATATTCAAGATTTGTGAATATATCTTTGTAACCGTTCGGAATGGGAAACATGTTCAAATGAACTTTGTTTCTTAGAATGACCAGTCCTATGACCACCCAAAATATTGACCTTTCCTCTTGGGACATCCTGTTTATATTGTGACAGAATTGTCAGTTCTCTTTTCCTAATTTTTCTCTTCTCTCCGGCATTATTAATCTACCTCTCATTTTACGTACTGAATTCTGTGCGCCATTCTTTGTTTATACTTTATTTCTTTAATTCATGTCATGTCTTTTTTAATTGACCATCCCTTGTGAGATTAGACACAGGTGTGGCAATATTGGCCATAAGCCATGCTGGTCAGTTTTCGTATAGTGATACCAGATGTTTATAGGAAGATAACAACAGTGTATTGGATTAACACGTAAAAGTGGAGATGAGTTTGTCTTATCGCTTATACGGCTATTGTTACCCCCGACGTTCTGTCTGGGAAGATACATAAAACACCGTGTGTTGGCGACATGGTCAACCAGGTTGTTGCCTGATAAGTTATTAAAGGTTGAATATGCCGTGCCCAAAAACAAACGGTAAATATCCATCTGGTGACAGATGAAAGTCACGCACTTAAGATAGAGAATGGGATTTTGGATCACGAAAACGATGTAATCGTTTCCAGGCAGATGGAAGATCCTCAGTAGATACTTTGAATTTTGGCCATTGTTGGAACAATACTGAAGAGCAAGGGGAGAAATCTGGTTTGATATATATATATATATTATGTGTATCAGTTTGTAAAGATAGTTCTAGTGTGGCGCAACTTTTGTCACTAGTGTAAACAGTACAGTCATCGGCAAACAGGTCACAGGATGAGTGTTTGATGTGCAGAGGAAGATCATTAATGTATACGGCAAAGAGAAGAGGGCCGAGGATGGAACCCTGAGGAACACCGATATCGACAACAGTTGGGTTGGACAAAGAATTATTGTAAGACACCACTTGTTGTCTGTCTGTCAGGAATGATTTAATTAACTTCACCAGCTTAAGATTTACTTTCATTGTTTCTAATTTTCTGATTAAAATAAAGTGATCTATCATATTGAATGCTTTTTTAAAGTCTACAAAGATTGCTCCACATAAGTTATCGTTATTGATGTTTAGATGCCAGTTCTCTATCATTTTTGTTAAGGCTGTGTCGCATGAATGCTTTGGTCTAAACCCCGACTGACTATCAACAAGCAGGTCATTATTAGCTAGGTGTTCCATTGCTGTTTTGTGTATGTGTTTTTCCAGTGGTTTGGACAGCGATGATATAAGCGAAATGGGCCTATAGTTACCAAGGTTGCTATTATCTGATGAACCAGGTTTAACAAGAGGGTATACTTTAGCGATTTTAAAGGCAGATGGAAAGTAACTCCTTGCGAGACATTGATTATATATGTATGTTAGTGTATCAGTAATAGCTGGTGCAGCATAACGCAGTATTCGATTACTGATTCCATCAAGTCCCGATGAGTTATTATCTTTAAGATCAATAAGATAGTTATAAACTTCGTTAACTGTTATAAAAGGAATGTCGCATGGAATGGTGTTAGTACACTTGTTCTCGCAGAGCGTAGATAATTCGCTGAAGTCACAAGGGGAAGAAGGTATGGCGGATTTTATATTGTGGATGTCTGCCTGAAAATGATTGCTGAAATCTGTACAAGTAAATGAAGTATTGGGTTTTTGTGAGTCTGGCGAATTTCTTTTGTTCACTAAGGTATTGATTGCCTTCCATATATTTCTACTGTTGCTTTTGCTTTGAACTAAATGACTAAAGTAGTTTTTCTTTTCTCTGCGAATTAAATATTGTACTTTGTTCCTTGCCGCCCGATATGTAATGATGTCCTTATTTTTGTGCGCTCGATTTTTCTGCCTTATAGTGGCAAGTACTTCTTGTGTGATAAATGGAGATTTTATTTGTCTTTTTACGCGAATTTCTTTAGTAGGCGCATGCTTATTAAAAATACTATAAAATGTCCGTGTCCAATATGCAATGGCGTCATCAGGATCAGGAAGTTGGTAAACATCGGCGAAAGGCGCATTTCGCAAATCATTTAAAAATAATTCTTGGTTGAAATTTTTTAGACTTCTATATTCGATACTGATGTGTTTATTTTTTGGAGATTTGTACCCATTTTTTGCCCAAGTGCAACATATGGGATAGTGGTCACTCATAGCAATAGTAGGGATGGAACATTCTATAACGTTTTCTGGACAGGTTACATATATGTGATCGATCAGTGTGGATGATGTTTTTGTTACTCTGGTAGGTTTGTTGACTATTTGTTTCATGTTGTACGATGCTATGATGTTGGTCCATGTTTGATTCGGCTTATGCATATCAATATTGAAATCACCAAGAAGAATAATTTCGTTAACTGTAGTAATAACTTTATCCATCATGTTGGTAAAATCTTCAAACCATGTTGTTCCTACACTGGGGTTACGATAAAGATATCCTATTAAAATGGGTCTTTGCTTATGTGGCTTTACCTCTAACCATATGCATTCTATATCTATGGTCTCTAGATCGTTTCTGCGGCGATAACTGAGAGAAGTGGAAATATAGACTGCTAAACCTGTCTCTAATTGTCTACTAGAATCTCGCCGAATAGTGTTAAAACCAGTACGTGCAATGTCACCATCTGTTATTTTCTCATTCAGACGACTTTCTGAAAGCCCAAAAACATGGAAATTTTGATTCAGAACTTGTGTGAGTTCTGGAAGTTTACCTAGAAGATGGTTTACGTTCAGATGGCCAAGTCGTAAACCATTCATGGTTAGTAACTGTTCATAAGTACCTGGCATTTATGTTATGTAAAAAAAAGCTCGCGCTCAAATACTAAATTTAACAAATTTTACCAATGAAGGGGAATTAATGGTGGTATTAGTAAGTGGGGCACATTGAAAACTAATTACAAACAATTCAGCCAAATGAATTACGTCAAAAATAGGTGAAAAATGTAACAGATCAAGCGCTCATATCAGACAGTCAAACAGTGTGGAGAAGAAAAAAAATTATAATAATAATATAATAAAATTATATATATATATATATATATATATATATATATATATATATATATATATATATATATATAGATATATATATATATATATATATATATATATATATATATATAAAAAACAACAATCGACAGTTGCTGGTGTTACAGAGACAACTAGTGAGGCCAACAGTCGTTGTTAATATGGAGTAGAGGGTTGTTGAAAATAGAAGTGCGGTGGATTTGGCCGTGATAGATGATGCATTTGGTAGAAAGCGGGATATTGAGGTACAGTTGTTGAATGAGTGGGGTATTCCGGCAAGTACGACCTCCAAGTGTAAGGTGCATAGTCCAAGAGTCTTTGTTGATGTAGGAAATGATGAAATGCTGGGTATGTGGGTTGATGTGGGTGAACCTGTGACGACAGCGATGAGCGGGGAACTCTCATTGGTGTCTGGGACGACAGCGGACATGGTGACACTTCTGTTGATGAAGGCTGAGCAGATTGAATTGGATCGCTTACAGACCTCTGGGAATGAAGTGGGTCAAGTTGGTGTTGTCGAGGAGGGTCGTCTGTGGCAGAAGGTTGTTGAAGGCAGACATTGTTGGTTTCCTGCACATCCGTGGTGCTAACAAGAGGTATAACGTGATGATCCTGATTGTCTGATGATTTTGCGCGGCTGGTGTTTAAAGTTGGGGGTAGTGATGGAAAATGAAGGTCATAATTGGCATTAGATGAGTAGCTATTTATATTCACATGGCGTTTGGATGGATATATGGATGCCGATGTGTGAGTAGTGCCTCTGAGTGTGCTTTCTGGATACTTTATATTTGTCGCCAACATACTGGTCCCTTGTCTGGACAATGTAATTTCGCCACTGTAAAGATGCTTTCTAGGGGCTCCTGAAGTGGCAAGGAAGACCGAGCTGTGATCTATGAAAATATGTTCATTCTCGAGGCAGTGTTTTTTAAGTATAGCATTGTTAGTTTCAACACATTTGCGGTAATAGGCACGGACTGGCGGGATAATAGAGGAAAAATAAATTTTGGCATTATGGAATAGCGACCGAAATATGAATGTTTAGGTCTGTCTGTGAGAGTTCAATATCTTTTATTGAGTCTGACAGACCTATGTGCACAGTTACTCTAATTACAGAGAGATCAGGCGAATACCGTTTAAGGAGGGTCAGTAAGTCGTAAGTTGATGCCCAGTTCTTGAAGCGAACAGACACCGAATCAGTATCACCAGTTACTAGTTTTGATTGTTGAAGCTCCTTCATGGTTTGGTCCCCAAAGATGAGATGTTTTCTTCTGTTCGTGTGGGTGCCAGTGTTTACAGCTGTATCTTCCCTTGTTCCAGTTGTGCTGTGGCTGCTAGAAGTTCTGTGGTGTGTGCTGGCAGCTGCCGGTCGAAGTGGCGGATGGCGATTTGAAATTTTGACCGGAATTCTGCAGACACTGGCTGCAGGATTTTCCGGAGTGTCCAGGGAATTACGTTCATTAAGGCGTAGTTCTGAATGAGGTATGTGTTGTTGAGGTCGGAGGCTCTCCGCACGTGTTTGTTTGTGACCCAATTCTTTTGTGTGCTGTTGTTTAGTCTGCTGCTGAATGTGTGTTTTGCTGTGTTCGTAGCGACTTTTTAGAGACAGATGATCAGCCTGAAGCTGTTCATAAGATTTTTTAAGACTGCTCAATTCAGCTTTCAGTAGTTCCATCTCAGATGTTATTTTTGTATACACATCATCATGTGGTGATTGTATAGTTTGCTCGCGTGGTGTCCTTTCTAGACTACTATCAAGCAATCCTATTAATGAATTATGCTCTGGCTCTGTAATGGTAGATCTTGATGTAACGTAAGGCGTCTCTGTAATGATAGATCTTGATGTAGAGGAAGGCGTTCTTGTACTACCTGTATCTGTTTGTCATGCTCCTGAACGAATGTATCAGAGACAACGGGAAAGGAACAGTGTGTGAGGGCTAATTTCTGGGTATCGGAAGTGGTTGGTGCATTGTTGAGAACAGCTGTTGACGTTATAGCCATTCGACTGACTCCAGCAGTCGTTGCTGTTTTCCATAAATGATTCAAATCATTCTGGATCCACTCTTTAACTGCAGTCTCTGAGCCTTGTACCATGACCTTGTTGGATGTATTATAGAAATGGAGAAAAACGTGTCCAGTAGAAATAACATCTTCGACATGAGCACCATTAGCGTCAGTGCGAGATTCAATTGAAGCGATAGATTTATAGTAGGCCTTGGACAAGCTACGCAATGCTTCGTACTCGAACAATGTTTGGAATGTTAATATGACACACTGGTTCTGGTTTTTGTATTGTAGCGTTACTAACGGTGCTGAGGGCGTGTCTGCACTGAGAACCCTGGTCTTCTTTTTCACCGCCTTAGGCGCATTTAAGATGTAGTCCTTTTGTTTCTTTCTGCTCGGTCGAGTGGTGGTGACCGAGTTTACGTTGGGCATTGTGAATGTTATTGCTGGTATCGCAAAGAAGGAAGGCAATTAGCTTTGTTCATGGCTGATAATCATCGCTCTGGCGTGACGATTTGGGTCGCAGGGTTTCATTTTATAGTGGATTTTCCAAAAAGGCCCCGCGCTGAGGACCTATAATTAAACACCTGGGTGGCTTGGTCATTGTTGGGCGCTCAATTCGTGGGTTGTCGGCTACCCATTTAACAATACTACAAGTTTATATGCAAAACAGCACAGTGTATTACAATAGTAGATCCTTTTAGAACAAAATCTAACATTTCTGTTCACATTGACACCACAAAAATGATTTCACGACAAAGCCACAATAATACCGAACACAATGATATTAAAATCCATCATGAATTATAGCAGAAACACACCTTTACAAATTCGAAAGTAGAGCTCTATGAAAACACGTCCGCACTCTGTGAGAGAGAGAGAGAGAGAGAGAGAGAGAGAGAGAGAGAGAGAGAGAGAGAGAGAGAGAGAGAGAGAGAGAGAGAGAGAGAGAGAGAGAGAGAGAGAGAGAGAGAGAGAGATTTATTGAAGTCATTGATCTAAAAACCCCAGTGTATGAGAAGTAGAAGTAAACAGAACAACAAACAGAGAAGAGAGCTTGGGGAATAAACGAAAATGAGAAGGAAGACATGGAAAGATATTGAACTAATGCTTGGCCACGGGAGGACGACTTCTGCTTCCTCGTTCGACTTCAGACTTCCACATTAATGACTCTAATAAAGGCAGTAGTTAGCTCAAGCTTCCTTACATCCCCAAACAGTTTTTCGTTGAGAGAAGTAGGTAGTTGCCCTATGCAACTCTGTTCACTGCTGTAAGTTGGGCAGGACTGGTGCAGATGTTCGCCTGTAATGGGGCTGGTGCCAGAGTAGCAGAGATCTGTCGGACCAGTCATGTACTTGTGATATAGAATAGATGGTACCTCAGCCTGTTGTGACCAGTGCGTAAGCGGACTTGGTATGGGTTTGTTGAAAGCATATGGTCCTTGATGAACTGAAGGATAATGCATGAATCTTCTTCTTCTTCCGTCCTTAGCCACCGACCGTCAAAGCAGTCAGTGGCCATTACGCCTAGTGGCGTCTTAGGGCAACAGCAGATAGGTTTTCTTTGCCATTGTTTCCCATCACGCCTAGTGGCGTCTTTAGGGCAACGGCAAATCAACCCATTTGCTGTTGTTTCCGTAATCGAAATGCATGAATATATAGCTGTAAAGAAGACACGACGGTGTTGAAACACGATGGGACATCCAGGTCTTATAATTTTAATAAAGATTATGACAGCGAAGAAGACTACAGTAAAAGGTAACCCCATATCAGATGCTGTCGTAGTGTAGTGAAGTGTTAGAGACTTCACTATTCTAGGTTTCATCTGTCTGGGGTTGGGGGACCAGTTCCCTTCCTCGCTTGTTTCGCCTTCCCTAAATAGAGAGCAGGCACCCAATTACAGCTGGGTAGACTGAAACGTGACGCGACCTGGTTTCGATCCCGGTAACTTTGCCTCAAGAAGCAAGCTCTCTAACCCTTCTGCTACTCGATTTCTCGAGACTACAGTACATAAATAACATATAGATAACATAAAAGAATGGAGCACGAACAGACTAGAAAGTAATTAGTATAGAAGTGAGTGACTCACACTCTTTAACGCGAAAAGTTATCTGACAAAGAATTTGAATTGTTGATATCAACTACTGTAATGCATCATCTACTTGAGCAAAAAGGTATTTCGTTTACTCTACCGGACTTCACGCTTTATAATAGCTTTAATGCTGCAGCAAAGAAAATAGAGGACTTTACGGTATCCCTATAGCTTGGATAAATGATACATATCTTTTTTTCCATATATTTCTTTCTTCTCTGACAATGCGTAAAGAAAGCCATGTACCGCTTCAGTGTGGCGTTGTGGCTTTGATATTAAATGTCACGGTTTGGAATTATCGTTGGGTGTCTCATACCTTCACGCCTCGCCTCTCACAACCAGGAACGATATAACTGCTCGCGATTTAGTATAATCGTTGAATATAATTGAATAACGTATACAGTACTGTTCTAATGTGTGGAGGCAGAGGAATAATTTTGTTATTCGTGCTGGTTGAGATATAATTTGCAATATACTGGAGATGATACGACTGTGTTATATTTTGGAGGTGTGTATATATATGTAGCTCTTTGTATACATCAAGTCACTTAAAATGGCATGCGTTTCGGCCCAAAAATACGGTAAGCCACTTGAAGTGGCTCGTAATAGTAAAGTTCCTTTAATTGAAATTTAAGCCAAATTTACTGACATTTCTTCCAGTTCAATAACTGTTAACTGCTGTGTTTACATATGCTAGAATTTTTGTTTTTAAATCTATGATGTGGTATTAGTTTTTAATACAATAAGGAACAGCTACTTGTTATAAACAAACTTTTTTGGCTGAAATGGCTCAAATAATCGTAAGTAAAGCTTATCGGCTGAACACGAATCGCAGCTTATTCAGTTTTGGATTCGAAATGACAGTGATACGTTGCTTAGTATGCATATTTCTGATTCACACGCCTCTTATCTCACAACCAGGAACGATATAACTGCTCGGCAATTTAGTATAATCGTCGGATATAATTGAATAACGTGTACAGTACTTTTGTCATGTATAGAGGTAGGGAAATACTTTAGTTATACGTTTTGGATGAGGTATAATTTGCAATATACTAGAGATTATACGACTGGAGGTGCTTGTGGTGTATGTATATATACATATATATGCTGAAGCACATTAAAAACGCACCACTATTATATATACTGATGCCGAGAAGCTGGAAAAAAAAGAGTGGGAATGGATTTTCCCCGTGTTTGTCATGAGGTAGAGAGCGAATGGCTGCTGGAATGGAAAGTGCATGATTCAACCCACGGGTTTGTGTACAGACTACATAAAAACAATGAAAGTTACACGTGCAACACGATTCCCAACAGCTATGACCCTGAAAATGTGTACGCGTTATGGCAGTATACTCGGTATAAAAAGGCCGTTGAGACAAAACACCCAGTACATGTGCTTGAAATTCCACGACTATCAGAAAACGACCGCCAACGAGCCATTGTTATGTTGGAGACCGGAATGAGCTCCGCGGGCCATTGCCGGAAGGATGAATTGCCACCACAGCTCTATTGTACGTCTCAATGAACGTTACGGAACCACTGGCAGTGCCCGGGATAGACTTCGGAGTGGCCAACCACGAGTTACTACCCCTGCGCAAGATCGTCATATTGTGCTGAGTCACCTAAGGAATCGTTCTCTCCCGGCAAGTCAAACAGCAAGAGCAATAGTGGGTAGACGTGGGCAAGTCTCTCGAATGACAGTCATACGACGACTCAGAGATACAGGCCTTACTGCAAGACGACCTTATGTTGGGCCAAACTTGACTCACAGACATCGTCAGCAGCGCCTGCAATGGGCAGAACAACATGTCAGATGGACTAGACTGCAGTGGAATGCTGTCCTATTCACAGACGAGAGCAGATTCAACATATCCTTTGTTGATGGACGTATGCGGATTTGGCCACGGTGTGGAGAGCGCTTTGCAGATTGCTGTGTTCGTCAGCACAACCGATTTGGAGGTGGCAGTATTCACATTTGGGGAGGATTCAGTTTTCACCATCGCTTGCCTCTTCACGTCTTCCGTGGAAATGTTAATGCTGTGACATATCGAGATGAGGTTCTGGATGCATTGGTTGCTCCTGCGGTCACAAATTATCCAGACTTGCAGCTTGTCCAGCAGGATAACGCACGTGCGCACACCGCATGCATTATGCAGCAATATCTACAGCAGCAGAACATTGTGACGATTGATTGGCCTGCCCTATCACCAGACATGTCCCCTATAGAACATCTGTGGGACGAGCTTGGACGCAGAGTCTACAGGCAAGGTTCTCAAGCTAATCTGCAACAGCTCGAAGCTGCTCTTACACGTGAATGGGACTTGATTCCCCGGAATTTCCTTCAGAGACTTGTGCGTTCCATGCGGAGCCGCTGCCAAGCTTGTTTGCAAGCACGCGGTGGACATACCAGATACTGAGGATAGTGTGAATGAATTTTTTTCTTGGTTGCATTTTTTGTTTTCTCCCTTGCAATGCAATGAATTTCATAACAATCAAATGTACAAATTAATGACCAGCATGGATTCATAGGAAAATGAATAAAGATTCCAAATATGTAAACTTGTAAACACTTGTATTTACATTTCACACTCTGTTCCTGGATTATACAGGTGGTGCGTTTTTAATGTGCTTCAGTATATATATATATAGATATGAGCATTATATAAAAAAATTTATTTAAAGGTAGTCCCATAGCAGATACTGCGGAAGAGAAGTGAAGTATCAGAAATTTCACTATACTAGGTCTCAGCTTTATGAGGTGGGGTGACCCGTTCCTTTCCTCGCTGCCTGTGCCTTCCCTAATTCAATAGCGTAGTCAGAAACCCATTTACAGCTTGATAGACTGGAATGTGACACTGCCGTGTTTTGATCTCGCTTTGCCGCGAGAGGCAAGCGCTCGAACCCCTCTGCCAATCGGACGCCGAGCATAATATACGTACTCTTTGTCTAATCATTTCACTCGCGTCAGTATTTCTATGACCTTTCTATTATCTCTTCTTCCTGAGTAAGGTTAAAACTCAAGGTGATATGAAGTTTTTCTTTCGTTTGTAATTTGTCACACGCTGGGATTTTTGTCACACACTGGGATTTTTGTCACACACTGGGATTTTTGTCACACACTGGGATTTTTGTCACACACTGGGATTTTTGTCACACACTGGGATTTTTGTCACACACTGGGGAATTGAGGGCGGATTTCTAAGACATGACGACATAGACAAATCGGGTTGAATCTTCTCTACCACTTTCAATTATGTCTTCAGAGTCCTTCTCCGTGTATTTATGTGTCTCACTCTCTTTCACGTACCTTTAATTTTGCAGAATAAGACCTGCCTTCTAATGCTATGAGCTGGTTTCTCTAACGTGTGTCAATACAGCGTCATCTCTTGTACCACTTCATGTTGCCTTCTTCATTCGATCAGTTCCACAATCATGACTTTGTTCTGCTATAATTTATCCTTATGTTCTACACAAGTATTCATTTATGAAAGTCTGTAACTTGTTGTTTTTTGTTTTAGTTCTCAAAGTTTCAGAGCCAAATTATAGACATGTCATGGCATTTGAGTTGAAGATGTGTTGGTCTTTATTTCTGTTGATTTAAGTTAAAGTTCCTCTTCCATTCTATATTCTTTATTTTGAAATCATTGTCTTATCCTCCAACTTTGTCTATACTGCTGCCAAGATATATGTGTGAATCCACATTTTGGAGGGATAAATCTCACACGAGTTATTTGGCTATCGTCTGTTGCATTTATTTTTATAATATTTGTTTTTCCCTGTTTGTTTTCAGACCCACTTGATGTGACTTCTCATCAAATATTCTTATTTAGTTTTTCATCTGGTTACGGTTATGGGACAGAAGAGCCAGGTCATATACAGAGCTAAAATACTGAGCTCTGGTTCTGGCAGTTCGAGTGGAGAATAAACTGAGCACTTTCTAACCAATTAAACAATGAATGAGGAAGAGATGTATTCTTCCCCCTGATCTATTATTTTCTATTCAACGAAAACATTGTGAGGTGGGTCAAACATAAACCGGAAATACGGTTTTGGAGATTACAGAAGTACAAACAATTTGTGTTGATGCCAGTAGTATTAGAAAGAAAAAAAACACACACAAAAATGAAAACGAAAAAAAAGACACAGAAAATGTTGGGTAGAAGCAAAAAAAATTGCAGAAACAAATGACAGTAGGAATAGAAAGACAACGGTGACAACAGTTATCTCCGAGGAAAGGACCCAACGGGAAAGCAGATTAATGATAAACGGTGCAACGTTAAAAACCCACACAGTTTAAAATATTTTGGCACAATGATTATATCAGACAGAAAATGCATCACGGAGATTATGATCAGATATGGCAGGCAAAAACAGTATTCCATAAAATGGTGAATATTCTATGTAATAAATAGTTGTCATTGAGAACAAAGAAAAAAATTTGTGAACTGTTGCATAGAACAAATTAAATTTTGTAAAGAAGTCTTATTCCGGGCTCGATTTAAGACTTCTGCAGTAATGACTCTAATAACGGCAGTCGTCAGCTCAAGGCTCCTGACATCTCCAAACAGTTTTTCTTGAAGTGAAATAGGTGTATGCAATATGCTACTCCATTCATTGTTGTATGTTGGGCATGACTGCAGCAGATGTTGGTCTGGACATTGGGGAAACAAACGCAGTAATCACTGGCGGCAACACAGATATGGTTTTCTTAACATAATTTTGAGAATGGGACAGTTAAGAAAGGCATTGAAAAATGCCTGAAGAGCTAATGAAAAAAGAGGATAAATACGAGGAGAATCCAATCAACCTTCATTGCGCATGTGATGAAAAGAGGAGCACTTGAAAACAATATAAGTATGGGAAAAACAGAGGTAAATAGAAGAAGAGGAAGACTTACTTACTTACTTACTTACTTAGTCGTTCCCCTTCTGCCGTGAGGTGTAGAGGTTTGGAAGAGAGAGCGCCAGACTATCCTATCGGCTGTCTTCCTCCTGGCCTAGTTCCATTCTAGTCCTCGATCCTTCAAAGATTGTCTAATGTTGTCCTCCCAGCGGACTCTGGGTCGTCCTCGGGGTCTGGATCCTTGGCTCTTTGTTTCCCATGCTTGTCGTGGTAGCCGATCTTCTCCCATTCTGCAGACATGGCCAAACCATCTTAATTGGGACTGTTCTACTTGGGTCTGCAGGGGGTAGGATTTAAGGCCTTGACGTATCGTCTGGTTGCGTACCATGTCTCTTCTTGTTACTTCAACCACCTTCCTCAGATACCTCATTTCTGAGGTTTGGATCTGGCTTTTATGGGTTGTAGTCATTGCCCATGACTCGCATCTGTTACTGGGGGAGGTTGTTCCCAGTTGATGCGAAGAGTTTGCTTGTTGATACAAGGGGGTCCTTAATGATTATGGTTTCAGACTGTTTATACTGGCCCTTCTATTTACGTTTACTTCCATTTTATCCCTTGTCTTTCTCAGTCAGTTAGAGTATCGTGCTAGTGATGTTAAATTACGCGAAGGTGGGATAGAATATTTGTTGACTTCATAATATAATCAAATTCCAACGTTAGAGACTTGATAAGTCATTCCTAGAGTCCACATGTCTTTATTATATCACTTCCATACGAACAGTTCATACATGGTCATTATGAAGAATTATACATAACAAGTTGCAGTTCATATTTCATATATTATTCCTTTACAAATCAGTCCTTTGTCTCGTAGCTTGAAAACATAATAGTCAGAACAACATAACTGTATGCACGCGTGGTTGGTAATTCCAACGACCGGCAGTGAGATTATGCGTCTGGCACTAGTATCACTAAAAAAGGACCGTTAATTCGTCTTGACAAGGTTTTGTCAATTACTAACCTGTGATTTCATCTTTCTTCATCATCACATTGGACTGACCCATGTCCATTATTTAATATAATATAATTGTGCGGCAATACAAGCCCGGCAATATAACATTCCAAGGACACGTCTTCTCGGTTCGACGGTCGTCTAGAAAAGGGTCCCGTCTCTTGGTCACCGTGCGTGACTACTAACGCTGAAACGTCACAGCGTTCACTAGACTAATAATACTTTTACATTACATTACACGTTGTAACCCCTAAAATCGCATGCTGCTAACCTCTAGCAGACCATGCCAATTAATCTACCGTAACCATTCCCTGTCCACCGGGGGAAAAAAAATCTATTAGATAGATTTTTTTTTTTCAAAAACCTATCTGAATGAATATCAAAAAATTTAACAATATCGAAAAAAATTTAACCAACAATGCGGCATATGGCCTACGATGTTCTGTCTAGAACAGTGTCGTGGTCATGTCGACATACTAACAGTCATCTAATATATAAATCATCATATTATACATAAATGTTAGACATAAATTTTATATGAACTAAAAGAGAATGGATAATGTTGATATCTAATTAAATAATATGTCGTAATGAAATGTCATGTCAGACTAATCTAAAGAGTTAAAATTAAACTAATTAATTATATTGAGTGTGTAATAAGAATAAAGTTGTTGAAAATCAAATGTAAGAGAAATGAAAGGATATGTTAAGGAGAGAAATAAATAAATGAAGAATAAAGTAGCGAAAGAAAGTAATGTATAAATTTAACTTAGTTATGTGTGTTGGACATCAATTAAGTTTAGTATTAAGTTGTTAATACATATCTAACTAATTTAAACAATAATATAGTAAGTAATGTATCAACATAATCAATAACTATATAATATAGTAGTTACATGCAATAACATTATACAAGAATCATGTGAGTTCTTATTTTTTTTTTCTTCCTTTCATTTTTTTTTTCTTCAAATTTCACCTTTTTTTCATATTTATCTCACTTTTCATTTTAATTTCCATTATTTTAATGTACTTAATTAAAATTAATTAAAGTTGGATATGATGATCCATACGTAGGCTTGATCCTTGTGAATTACGATAAGAGAAGATTGTTTAAGTGTTCTGATTCAGAATAAGTATCGATATTCTTAACGTCCAAGAGTTCCTATCACAAGCTTCAATTAGTTCGAAATGTCATCAAGTATTAATATCAAAGTTGTTTCAACCAGTTTTATCCGGAACGGACACTAGCCAAAGTCCCGGCGTAAAATACGAACACACTGTCTCTTGATTTAGTTCATTTCGTTTCGCACTCGTCTGTACAAGTTATTTAGTTGAATCGTAAGCAAAAGTTTATCTCCATGTTAAGAATTTCGCGATAGGATTCAGTCTTCTGTGACATGTAATTTCGGTTGACGTATTAGAAAAGTGTCAGTGTTGATTACTCGATATCCGAAGGATTTCTGGATAGTGCGTCTGCGACGATATTGTCTGTCCCAGAAATGTACTCAATCGTAAAGTTGAACGGTTGAAGGAGAATGGCGAATCTGGTGAGTTTGGACTTTTATGATTCGCCCGTCGTAGTGATGCTACGGCCTTCTGGTCGGTTTGTAATACGAAAGGAGCTCCTAATAGGAACTTCTTCAGTTTCGTTATCGCCCATACCACTGCCAAAAGTTCGCGGTCGACAGTCGAGTATTTGACTTCAGGTGGTTTCAGTTTCCGTGAGACGTACAAGTTTGGATGGAGGATGTCGTCATGATATTGGAGCAAACATGCGCCAATTCCGTAGTTACTCGCATCTGTGCGGAGAATAAACTTTTTGGAAGCATCAGGTAGTCTCAAAATTGGTGGGTTTGAAAATATATTAATTATTTGACGGAAAATTCTATCACATTGATCAGTCCATGTCACCTTCACTGGCATGTCCTTCTTTAATAATGAGGACAAGACAGCCGTGATAGATGACAAGTTAGGTACGAATCTACTGTAATATTGGACTAGACCTAACAAGCTTCTAACCTGTTTCTTCGTTTGAGGAACGGAAATGTTTAAAATTTTTGAAACTGTACTGGGTAATGTTCGGATATATCCTGCTCCAATAATGTGACCCAAAAAAATTATTTCATGAAATGCCACTTGTAATTTTGTGGGTTTAGCAGTTAAATTGTTAGTTCTTAAGGTATCCAAAACGTATTCAAGACCCAAAAAATGTTCCTCAAAAGATGAACTAAATAAGCATATGTCGTCTATGTATGTAATAATGTCTGGTCTACCTGAAAAAATGTGTCGCATCATGCGAACAAAGGTAGCTGGAGCGTTAACAAGCCCAAAAGGCATAACATTCCACTGGTATAGACCTTGCGGAGTGGAAAACGCTGTGTAGTATTTAGCTTTTTCGGTTAGTGGTATCTGCCAATAACCTTTAGTTAAATCTATCTTAGTGAATATAGTTGCTGTCGATAGACGTGGCAGTAAGTCGTCGAGAAGTGGATGTGGTTCGCTATCAACTATCGTTTGTGCATTTAATTTTCTATAGTCGACGCATAGTCTAATGTTATTGTCCTTCTTTCGGACAATAACTAATGGAGAAGAAAATGGGGAATTACTAGTTTCAATAATTCCTAAAGATAACATCTGTTCAAGTTCCTTAGTAGTTTTAGTAAGAAAGTGTAGAGGAACAGAATATGGATGTACCCGAATTGGAGTATCATCATTAAGAGTGATGTCATGACTAATGACTGATGTGCGACCTGGAACGTCGGTCAACACATCTGGGTAAGATTGTAGAAGTTCAGCAATCTGTTGATGCTGTTGCGGCGTAACCGACGAAGAGATGGTTACGTCCCGCCAAGATTCACTAGGCTGTACTACAGGTACAGGTAAAGCTAACTGTACCTCAGGAAAAGAAGATTCTTCTTCCTGGATAACAGACAGATTAGAATAGTGACATCTAGGTACGAAAGTGTCCTCTAGTTCGTGAAAAATAGCTTGTAGATGTTCAGGTCGAGTATGAAATTGTTTGAGCATATTTATGTGAAATATTTTGTGATGTCCCTTAATGTCCAGGACATAATCAACATCAGAAATCTTATTGATAACCTGGTATGGACCGTTCCATGAGATGAGTAATTTATTATTGTTATGTGGCAATAACACATAAGCTTGATCTCCTGGAAATAATTGACGTAATCGTCTACTATTGTTTTGGAAAGTTCTAGCTTTCGCTTTAGCAGCCTCAGATGAAGCTGTTGCCATTTTACAGGCATCAATAATGTTATTCCGGAGATTAATTACGTACTCATAAGATGACTGGGTATCCTGAGTCATCTCGGAGTCAATCAATAAGTCTTTTATTAGTCCCATAGGACCTCTTGGCGGAGCGCCAAAGACTAACTGAAACGGAGAGAAGCCAGTTTGTTCATGTGGCACCTCTCGATAAGCGAATAACACGGCTGGGAGTACTCTGTCCCAGTCCTGTGGATGGTTAACTGTAACTTTATGTAACATTTGTTTGAGTGTGCGGTTAAGTCTTTCTACAGCACCATTACTCATTGGGTGATAAATGCTGCTGAGATTTCTATCTATTTGCCAAGTCTTCATTACTTCAGTCATAGTCTCAGATATAAATTGAGATCCATGATCTGACAAAAGTTTTCTAGGAAAACCTACTCTAGAGAAGATTAGGTGTAGTGCATCAGCTACATCTGTGGTGGTGGTTGTTTTTAATGGGATGGCTTCTGGCCATCGTGTGCATAAATCGATGCATGTGAGAATAAATCTATGTCCTCTGGCTGATGGTAAAAGTGGGCCAATAATATCAATGGCCATCTTGTCAAAGGGTCTCACAGATATGTCACAAGCCTGAATAGGCGCCGTGTGAAAGGCTCCTCGTGCTTTCACTTCTTGGCATATCGTACAGGAGCGTACGTACTGTGAAATATCTCGTGATACTCCCGGCCAAAAAAAAAGAAGATAATACTCGCGAACGTGTCCGAGTATATCCCATGTGACCTGCGCACTTAGAATCATGTGCGTGTTGAAGTATGTACCGTCTAAAAGCAAAAGGTACCATGACCTGTTGTCTTACATGAGTTTTATCCATAAAACATCTTAATAAAATGTCATTTTTAATAATAAACCAGTGATTATTATTATTGTTCATAACAAGATTGTCAACTTTGTTGACCAATGCAAAAAATTTTGTTAATGACCTGTCTTCCCTCTGTTTTGCAGCGAAGGATACTCGGTCAATAGCAGAATGAACCTCGATACTTTCATGTTTGTCTGTTTCCTTGTTTTCCGTGTCCATATTCTCTAATTGTTTTGTATGTGCTCTGGTTATTACTGCATTTCCTATGCATAGATTATCTTTTTCCCATTTGATAATATCTTCCGGTGTGCAATCTTTACTTCCGTGTATACATCCCACCATAAGGTCGGCAATTGGATTTCTTAACATGCATGCTTTAACGTTGCCTGTGAAAAAAGGTGTATCAATATGTATAATTGCAGTTGGATAATATTCTATAGTTCCACCAAAGGTCATACACCTGACATGTTCTCCAGTTGCACAATTCGGATGAACAAGTGTCTGACGGATTCCGATCGTTGTCGATCCAGAATCTCTTAAAACTGAGACGACGGATCCATTAACTTTTCCTCTGTTGAAGATCAGCGAGCCTGTTCCGTCATTGACTGCTAGACTGACTTCTGGTAGAATGTGTCCGCAGTTCAGAACTGTCTCTTTTGCCTTCTGAAATATAAGATTACATGTTGGGCAACTATTTGCCACGTTATAATTCATTGCAAAACAAGTAGACGAAGACTGTATTTTGTCATTAGTAGATGAACTCTGAACCCCAGGGGTTGTAGCAGTAGTAACGGCTGCCCCTGTATTATGATTATAATTTGTCGATCTACGAGAATGAGAACGATGACGAGAATAATCAGTTGAATTATCTCGTTGTCCTCTATTGTAACTGTTATCTCGATGTCTCGAGTTATAATTGTCGCTATTGTTCCACTTGTTACCATTATTATAATTATATGACCGATTATAACTTGAGTTACGTGGATTACTGTTGTATCTGGACTGAGGTGAATAATTTCTGTTTTGTGGTCTTCCTCTATTAAAGTTATTGTTATAACTATTACGCCCCTTATGAAAATTAATGTCATAGTTTCCCTTGAACCTACCTCTGTCCACACTGTGTGTTCTGGGTTTGTTATTACTATGATATGCCATATTGGAGGCTACAGGAAGTGGTTCTCTTATTAACGAGCCAGAAATGTTAGCATTCGGATGAGCGTTGCAGTAATTTAAAGAAATTTTTTCTAACTCATCAATAGTTTCTGGTTTCCGTTCTTGCAGATAAGCAAAGAATGGTGGGCTGACAGAAGATAACACTTTATCCCTCAATAACAAATCGACTAACTTGTCGTAAGATTTGTTGACACCTGCTAGTTCAACCCATCTGTTAAAAGTATTGCGTATGTTAGCAATAAACCCTGTGAAGTCTTTATTATTATCTGGCAACAAACTTTTGAAACGTAATCTACATGCCTCTTCGTTCAAATGGAACCGACGTAATAACAACGTTTTAATGGCCTCATAATCTGTGGCTAATGTCGGATCAATATTTTGTGCTGCACTTGCAGGTTCTCCATCCAGAAATTCTTTAAGTTTAAGTGCCCATGCTGTTTTGTCAAGGTTATTGACCTTACATATATCCTCAAAGCGCGCCAGCCATGATGATAGGTCGTCCACGTGTAATTTGAATGGTGGTAGTTTAAAGTAATAATTGCCCTTAAGTCGGTTGGAAGAAGATCCCGATTGAGCATTATCATTTTGGCTTGCTGCAGCACCCTGCGAATTAAGTTTTGCTGTTTCCAATTTGAGCCGTTGCAATTCCATTTCTTGCTGCAATATGATTTCCTGTCGTTTCAATTTATTTTCTTCTTCAATCCGTAGGATTTCATCTCTTGCCATCTTTCTTTCTTCTTCTTGTCTTAATTCTTCTTTCTCTGCCTTAGCAATAGCTTTCCTTTCAGCCTCTTCTGCCTTATGGTTCGCAAGTTGTTGTTCCGCAAATTCCAGGAGTGCATCTCCCTTTTTGTTACAATCTTTTCCAATTTTAATGAAATGATCCAAGGTAAGCATTCTTGAAGTTGAATTATTTCCGTATTCAATTACTTATGTCTAGTAATCACCAATAGAATCTATGTCGATAATTCTAATTACTCAAAGAATGAATAATCAATATAAGAAATTGCAATATTCCTGTACTGTTATTTATAAGTTCCACAAATCTATAATATTTTGTAAAAATATTATATATACCCACTAATATCTATCATAAATAGTTATGATAGTTAGTTATATAAGGTGCTGAAATTATATCATGCACTTAGTACTAGTATCCAACAATTATGTGTTATATCCCCAAATAATTAGGTTATTTAATCTTAATAGTTATTAAGTTTACAATGTAGTACTGAGAAAGTGTACTAATTAACATTAAATATGTCTTAATATGTTATAAAGTTATAATAATTAATCATGGTATATTATGCCATAATCATGAGATATAAAGTGCGTTGCCCATTTCTTGGACCACTACTGCAAATATGTGCAAAGTCCCTAATTCCTCATTAAAGCTCATAAAAATTTAATCATATTCATCTACACTATTATTAATGAAGAAATTATAGCATTAATATTAAATTATAGAAGGATGAAATGAAGACAAACAATACAATGTGTTAACCAAGGATTACAGAACATTATTACCATACGACAAGACATTTTCACAATAAAAAAATGCATTTATAACTAAGTGGTATAAAACGGAAGTGAGAGATTAAGAATGAACTGAATAGAAAGTTAAGCTGCGTACACAACAATTAGTGACGTATACATGGACTCATTGACGATTGTACAAAAAAAAAAATTAAACTGAATGATAGTAAGGTCAGAAAAACACGATAGGTTACAAACATTGTTACAAAACTTAATAAAAATTAGAACAAAATACACTAAAATACCCCAATTATAACTAGACTGGACATCTAACATGCAAGGTCAATTAATTGCAATTACGAACGAACGAAAATCATCGGAAGGTCGTCGATGGATTCTTCGTTAAAAGCAATTAACTAACGGCCTTAAGGAACATTCAGAATGAATATCGGCATCCTCAGAGCCATGTTATTCATTCCAAACCGCCGCCCATCCATACCCGCGAATAAAGGACAACATCAACGGACAAAACAGATATAATATAGATATATAATAAACAGGGAGGACATGCCTGCACAGCGAATTGGACTTAGTATTGTGTTAATGAATGACAATCGTCCTAAGTCTAAACTTATCTTTAGAAGGCTCCGGCGATGTCAAGATCATCAACGGACTAGACTAGTGCCTAGTACTGTTTGCTCATGATTGGCTGATCACAGTATTCTCTTGTCTGGTCTTCTTGATTAAGCAAATGTTAATCAAAACTGGAATGAGTTGACGGTTGTTCCTTTCGAAGCGCAGCATCTACGCACGATGTAGTGACGTCAGATTTGCATTGCGTAGTCATGTGTTCAACGTAGTATTATGCAAATCATGTGACTTGCTTGTAATGGTAAACAGTTGGCAAAACATGTAAACAAGAAAAAATTTTCCTTCTTCTTTCGTCCCCGCGATGGCCAACCATTGTTACTGGGTGAGGTTGTTCCCAGTTGATGTGAAGAGTTTGCTTGTTGATACAAGGGGGTCCTTAATGATTATGGTTTCAGACTGTTTATACTGGCCCTTCTATTTACGTTTACTTCCATTTTATCCCTTGTCTTTCTCAGTCAGTTAGAGTATCGTGCTAGTGATGTTAAATTACGCGAAGGTGGGATAGAATATTTGTTGACTTCATAATATAATCAAATTCCAACGTTAGAGACTTGATAAGTCATTCCTAGAGTCCACATGTATTTATTATATCACTTCCATACGAACAGTTCATACATGGTCATTATGAAGAATTATACATAACAAGTTGCAGTTCATATTTCATATATTATTCCTTTACAAATCAGTCCTTTGTCTCGTAGCTTGAAAACATAATAGTCAGAACAACATAACTGTATGCACGCGTGGTTGGTAATTCCAACGACCGGCAGTGAGATTATGCGTCTGGCACTAGTATCACTAAAAAAGGACTGTTAATTCGTCTTGACAAGGTTTTGTCAATTACTAACCTGTGATTTCATCTTTCTTCATCATCACATTGGACTGACCCATGTCCATTATTTAATATAATATAATTGTGCGGCAATACAAGCCCGGCAATATAACATTCCAAGGACACGTCTTCTCGGTTCGACGGTCGTCTAGAAAAGGGTCCCGTCTCTTGGTCACCGTGCGTGACTACTAACGCTGAAACGTCACAGCGTTCACTAGACTAATAATACTTTTACATTACATTACACGTTGTAACCCCTAAAATCGCATGCTGCTAACCTCTAGCAGACCATGCCAATTAATCTACCGTAACAGCATCCGTATGTCAAGACTGGGACATAGGTGGAGCGGTATACAGCCATCTTCGCTTTCTTACCAACCTCTCTCTTGCTGAGGAATCCTCGATTTATGGCCTGAAAAAGTCTCCCAGCTGCAGCTTTTCGAGTGGCCAACTCTTCTTTGATGCCTCCCTTTCGGTCTATAATAGCTCCGAGGTATTTAAAGTGGTCGACCTGCTCCAGGACCTGTTCTCCCAGCTTAATCTGATGTTTTCTTTCTTCTCGTGATATCACCATGGATTTTGTTTTAGAGCTGCTTATGACCATCCCTCTCTTCTCCAGCTCTTCCTTCCAGACTTCCAGGTTGGATTGGAGATGTGCCTCTGATTTAGCAATCAGGGCGACATCATCAGCAAATGCCAGCTCCGAAATATAGACCTGTCTCATCTTCCAGTACCCCACTGGATACTTTCTTGTTCTCTCCTTACATGCCTTGATGACATCGTCCATAAGGAGTATGAAGAGGTAAGGTGATAGGATATCACCTTGTCTTACACCAGTGGTGGTCCTGAACTCTTCTGACTTATGGTTTGCTGTCCTCACATAATTTCTGCAAGACTTGTAGAAGCTCTGTATAGCATGAATCAGAGGTGCTGGAATATTCTTCCTTGCCAAACAGTCCCAAAGTTAGAAGAGGAAGACTTTCTTACTTACTTAGTCGTTCCCCTTTTACCGTTACCGTGAGGTGTAGAGGTTTGGAAGAGAGAGCGCCAGACCATTCTATCAGCTGTCTTCTTCCTGGCCTGGTTCCATTCCAGTCCTCGGTCCTTCAAAGATTGTCTAATGTTGTCCTCCCAGCGGACTCTAGGTCGTCCTGGAGGTCTGGATCCCTGGCTCTTTGTTTCCCATGCTTGTCGTGGTAGCCGATCTTCTCCCATTCTGCAGACATGGCCAAACCATCTTAGTTGGGACTGTTCTATTTGGGTCTGCAGCGGATGGGATTTTAGGCCTTGACGGATCGTCTGGTTGCGGACCATGTCTCTTCTTGTTACTTCAACCACTTTCCTCAGATACCTCATTTCTGAGGTTTGGATCTGGCTTTTGTGGGTTGTAGTCATTGCCCATGACTCGCATCCATATGTCAAGACTGAAGAGGAAGACATAGAGACAAAATAATTGATAGCCTGACATACTATGAAAATGGGAAGAGATCAGCATCAGAGCTACTGAAGAGTATTCAAACTCAAGAGTTGAGGAGGGACATGATTGTCTAGTCTCGAGACATAGCACCTGGCTTGACTTGTAGTCACTGTGGCCTTCTTGTGTCTACGTGTTCACTGAGCTCTGCTTAATGAGTGCTTCAGTGCCATGTATTCTGTTCTGTGCTCTTACTTGAATGTCATATGTTTTATGCATGAATTTGGACTTGTAATGCTTTTTTTTTTTCCCATCAGACACGAAGGAGTTTTCTCAGTATATACCATTGACATGGACGAACATGCAATGACACAAGGAGTGATTCCAATACGACATGCTTCCTTACCAGGTGTAATCAAACTGCCTAAAAGGTAAAGATATACTTTCTGAATCTGCCTTTTATTTGCTTTCTGCTGTTTTTGTTGAATGCGCTTTTCAGATAAACATTGTTCGACTTTATATAAATTTTCAGACAGGATAGATTCAATATTTTGAACACTTTTGTCAGATCATCCAACGAAACATTCTCCTCTTCAGATACGAAAAGGCTGCTTTGGGTGATTCTGCAAATTTCAAGCACCGTAAATTATCCATCTCCATCTGTGCAAGCTCGTTGCCGCAGCGTGAAGGCATGTGTGACAGAATGGACGATCTGATGGCCGCAATGTTGTGGGTCAAGCAAGAACTGGTATGTATTTGGTCACGGTTATGATACAACTGAACGTAGAATTCAACACGGGCTTTATGAAAATAAATAACATATAGTAGTAAACAAATTCTTTACAAAAGGATTTCTCACCCTTTTCTTGCGTCATGGACCCCTTTGATTTTCCGATGAAAGCCATGGAGCTCTTTCATTGCCCAATGAATTCTATGGACCCCTTCTTGGAAAAAAATGTACAGAAAAGCATAATTAACAATTTTACATTTTAAATTGTAAGTTTAACGCACAGATCCCATAGTATCTATTCACGGACCCACATGAGGTCCATGTATTACAAGTTAAGAAACCTTGCTCTAGAAAGATACTAAAATTGGGTGGCAGAAAATTGGCAGCTATGAAGATACTTGGAATACACCCAGACAGTTGGAATCCGAGGGAAAGATTACACAGATAAATAAACGGATTGGGTATACCTTATTGCCAAGGACAAATATTGACAGTGATTCCGGGTTACATTAAAAATGGGTCCTTGCAATCACATTGTGTTCGACAATTGATGTAGGCTCAACAAATACTTACTGGTGATACAAGTTAACAAATTCAACAGAAGTCTCAATCACAGTCCCATTAATTCACCATTAATGAAACAGCAAAGTACAGGACATCGGTACAGTGCTAGATAGGACTGATGTGCGGAAGCCAAGGTGATGTCATCTAACAATAGCTTCCGGAAAAAATCTCACAATATATTGCTCACATTGTCTTGGCATACATCATATAACATCCACACTGGATGTCGGAGTGGCTAAGAGGTATGGCGTCCGCCTCGAATTCTAAAGGTACCGGGTTCGATTTTCCAGTAGAGGGAATATAGTTTATGCACATTTTTTTCAGAACCAGTGGTCTTAATGATGTCATAATTTCCTGGTTTCCTGGGTAGTGAGATCGGATACCTAGCCTTCTCGAATAAGAGGCGAAAAAATAGACCTCGTGTGCAAGTTGAGCACGTTAAAAATCCCACGGCAGCTGGAAATCGTAAAGAGTAGGCCATAAGGCCGCTGCCCTGGCAAAATTTAAAAATTAAAAACCTACCTACCACAAAAATAATTATGCAATGTGTGATTCATGTGTACACACATTGGGATTCTCGCCGATGCTACGGAGTTTGTACACTGTGCTGAGATCCTCCTTATGTGATCTAAGGGAGGAGATCGGAACACTGATATAGTTGTCCATGTGCAATGAAGATAGTCCTTAAAACCAAAACCAAACACAACTAAACATCCACACTACGCTAGTATTTGTGCCCACTCCGACAGGACACATACAACAGCTTCAGACTAGGTCACTAACGGTCGGATCATCTTCTTTCACGAAACTACCTGCGACTGAATTCTCATAGAATCACACATGACGCAGGATTGTCTCCTTGCGTCAACGTGAGTCCTACATCATCATCATCGTTGTCGCCACCATCACCATCACCACTACCACAATCATCATCATTTTCCTTTGCACTCACTACGGCACATGGAGTCATCGCTGTAGCTAGTCCTCCTGCAAGAAGCCTGCACCAAGAATGCACACGCTCTTGCAGCCGTTCTTTCTGTGGCATTTAGTTTTTCACGATAGTTGCTAGCCCACGCACAACCTCATATTAGTCGCCTTGTACGACATGCCCGAGGGGTGGGTCCTATAGACAACTTCTAATCAACTGGATAGCGCGGGATATCATCGCAATTCCAGAACAGCCGTGTGTCCACGACGGCGTTCAGTCACGACCTGTATTCTAAGACTTTCCGTCACCATTAACCGTGACATCTCAGTATCCTCTCAGTGACATATACTGCGTTCACTACAAAACATGTTCTCCACGAGCTCATGCAAATATTTGTGTGAGTTCACTACAACCACTGACTGCTTTGACAGTCGGCGGCTAAGGATCAAAATAGAAGACTAGAGTCTTGAGTAACTATCACTCTACAAGTACACAGAGTTCTAAATAAATGTTGGAAAGTGCGAAACTCGCGTTTCATATCATCTTCATAATCATAGTCATCCTCATGATCAACATCATTCACCTTCAGCTCCCCAATAAGTATAGGCCTAACAAAAGTTTGCCAAGTCATTCTGTCCTTTGTCATCGGCAAGGTATTTCCATGTCTACGTCATCCCCTTCATGCCTGTCTCCAATTCTCTTCTCCATGTGTTATTTGGCAAGAACCGCCTGGTAATGATATCAACAGGTTTCCTTAATATGTGTCCATCTCCAGGGACTCGCTTACCGACTACAACAGGCACTCACTCCTACATCCACACACACGGAACACACTTGTCATCACGCTTGTACAAACTGAGCTCTACGGTGACTAGCGTCGAAGCTGCAGAAAAAAAAGAAGAAGGGAAGGCTACAGGAAACGACGAGAAAGTCAACGATAACAGAGATAGCGAACGTGGCATGAAGAGAGAGATGGAGCAAATGAGAGTAAGACGAGATGAAAGGAAAGGCGTGCACCTGACTGCGCAAGCCAGCCAAGGGAAACGATTGCCTTGTTCTCTGATATGTTGTTGACGTCATTTGTGTTTGTTGTATTGATGTTGAGGATGGCAGTGATTGGATCGTCATGGTAACCGAACTTCGGCATAGAAAAGTATCACTTTACGACAAGATGACAGATAACCTTTGTTTGCAAGAAATAACCCTAGTAACTCTCTATCTCTGTTTCTCTCTTTCCCTTCCTCTCGCTCGCTCGATATATATATATATATATATATATATATATATATATATATATATATATATATATATATATATATATATATATATATATATATATATATATATATATATATATATATATATATATATATATATATACATATATATATATATATACATATATATATATATATATATATATATATATATATATATATATATATATATATATATATATATATATATATATATATATATATATATATATATATATATATATATATATATATATATATATATATATATATATATATATATATATATATATATATATATATGTAGCGGGAGGTTAAAAAAAATATTTATTATGTAAGAGGATGCCAGTAAAGAGTTCTGACCTTACAAGTAATACCCCAGTCTTAGAAATAAGCACTGGTGTATTGTTATCATAAAAATAGTCAGACTGTGAAAACCCTGGCCCAGTTGGTAAGAAGTAGTACCAGGATTTAAGGTGTCTCCTCCCTGTGACTATCTTATGATTACTTATATTCTAGGGGATAAGTAAAATGTACATTCACTGAACCCACAAAATGGAAAAAGTGAATAAATCCTCAGGTACAGTTAAAATAGTTTAATAAGTACACTAATATTCTATTTCTACTAGTTGGAAAAGAGCATTGAAATATATATATATATACAAAATTAAGTCACACAATTCCTATTATTGTCTATTTATACTGCATTCATTTTAAATATATCACTGTTCTTAGTCCTCTGATAAATGTCATCACTTGACTATTTACTGTGTTTCATATATTGTGGTAGTCAGTGTCCTAAGTGACACTTATCTGTTCAACTTGATACTGCTGACACTGAACTGTCCTTTGCTGATATCAGACTTGGTAGGCCCAACAGTAGGGATGCTAATGACCAGTTGACGTTCACTCTTTGGGGTCCTGCACTTTTGTGGGATTGCCTCTGATGAACGACACAGGCTTCTGATACTGGACAGTCTGGTTTGAGTTATTTCATGGAACCTGCAACATATCAGCCTTGGCTAGTATCTGGCTAGACTTGTAGCTGACTAGCACAGATGTCAGACCAGTCAGTCATCAGATGTCACCGTTATACAATCATAGTAAGTAAGGACATCATTTCAGTGATATAGCATTAATATTAACATTTCAATTAAGTGTAACTGACTAGCACATAAGTCAGACAAGTCAGTCATCAGGTGTCAAAGTTATACAGTCATAGCAAGTAACATCATTTCAATGATACAGAATTAATATTAACATATCAGTAATAAACATCATCTGGTTTATTCCGCTCCTATACATCCCTTTCTGATCTATAACTTGATCCTTCCAAATCATATCAAGTACAAATTCAAATACTGATGCTATTCTTAGCATCTACACAAAATTAATACATAAATAAAGAGAGTGACCAAGCGATCAAGTTGCTTTCTTCGGTAGTACAATTACATAGTTTTGGAATTGAAACCTGGCTGTGGAACACTCCATTTTACCAGCGGTAAATGGGTACAAAGTTGTGCGCTCGAACTAGGGAAGGCAAAGGCAGCGAGGAAGGGGACTAGTCACCTTAACCTCGTAAACTGGGATCTTCCATGATGAAGTTTCTAACACTTCATTTCCCTATGACAATCTCTGCCATGGGACTGCCTTTATCTTCGTAAGCGATAAAGCAATATGATAAATATATCTTCATTAGGCTGTGGGGCTATTTGTGATTAATTTTTGTACAAGCAACAATCATCCACAATGCACATGTTTAGATCATATTAAAAATACAATACATTATATCAATGACTATTATACAGGCATATTTTGTGAATTCTATATGAACCTGAAATAACAAATATTATACACGGTAGTTATCATAATTTCGCTTACCCTCAGACTTCAGACATCGACTGAAACTTTTGGCGATCCGCTCACACTTCAGATGGATTTTGCGTAGTGGCGATCTCTGCCGTCAGTCTGTCTCAACCTCTTTCGTTGTGTCTGTCTCCAGTTTTACCGATACGCTATATATACGTATAGCGCGGACGTATCGGAGGGTACCGACGTCACAGCTTAAACCTAGGCCTGAAGAATCCTTCCCGAACAGTGATTTCAGCCGATCTGTGCGTCAACTGAAATTTTGCCTTTCTCATTCTCGGCATATATAATATCCATATTGTTCCATCTTATCTAGTTTTATACAGTTGATAATTCTCTACCTTCCTATCCATGTAATTTCCCAAACTGTTATTTGTTGATTTTAATATTTAGAACAGAAGTGGGTTTACATGCTTTTCCGCGTAACTGAGGGCAGCCGAAATACGCATATATCTCCGTAAATGAGAACTTCCTACCGTTCCTTCTTATATGCAGTTATACACAATCCTTTCCTGGACCAAAATGTGAAATCCTTTTCCTAATGATTCCCTTCTGCTTTTATTTATCGTTGGCGATTTCCTCTGTCTGATACACATTTCGCTGATACGCCGCCATTTTGAAAGCGGTCAATCGATCGTTGACGGGTTTATAAATCTAACTGAACACGTTTGCAATGACTTGAAACCAATTTTGCGACATAGCTCCCCCATATTTTAAGCTGGATGATATCTAGCTTAACTATTGGGTACAAGACAATTGCAAATCGACCATTCCGAGGTTAGTTTTCCTTCCTTTTATCCTCCTCAAGCTCTGTGGGATGACGACTAAGAAAATCTGCGCCCACATTCTGTTTTCCAAGAATATATTCATCCTTTACTATCTCTCTTCTTCCTGTTCGGCTTTTCATCCAGGCTCTTACTGCTGGTGAAACGGTGTCGGTAGGTTTCCCATAAATTTTACCGCCCTCTTTTCGTTGATAGTTGGATGTGGTTTTCCCTCGCAAATCCGTAGGTGTTTGATTTTCGCTACGTGATTTGTTCCTTTTTTCCAGCGCATGGGGTTCAGACTGCAATTGACTCTGTGTGGGATGTTTCCTTTCCCCTCCAGTGCAAATCTCGGAAGTACCCATGATGGCTGGTTTTCTTGTAGACTTTTGATGAAGACTCTTCCGTCGACTTTCTGAATCTACATGGGTGCACTCTGGACAGGAATTTACATACTGATTTATGTCTTCCGTAATACCTGGCCAGTAGAACTGGGTGGATATTCTTTGTTTTGTGGCACCATTACCCAGGTGTTCACTCAAAGTTGATATGTGTCCCCAGCCCATAACCTTATTCCTATAGGTGGATGGTACAACAAGTTGACCATGACTTTTCGTCCCTCTGCCAGCTTTCCTGTACAAGAGTCCATGTTCCCTATAGAAGTGTCCTTTCCTTGGTGTGTTATGTGTCTTTGACAATTTGCCAAAACAAGGCTTCAGTGTGCTGTCGGCTTCTTGAGCCCGTTTAATTTCAGTCGAATGAAATTTTAAGTTGGTGTCCCTCTCTATGTTCCTGGAGTCAGACCTGGTCTGGGTTCCTGCCATAACCATAGGTTTTACAGGGTCTCCCAAGAAAACATATTTACGCCCCAACATTAGGGGGTAAAAGGGATCATCTATCACAGCTGCATTTATCTCCCCTTCCACATAGCGACAACTGACATGAATCTTTGCTATGGGTTAAGTAAGGGGTGATGTTCTTTTTAGTGGCCCTCGAATATCTACTGTTTCTGTGGTGATTTGTTCAGGGCTCACCAGAGATGCACACACAACTGCGTCATAGGACAAACCTGTGTCATACATTCCTGTGACTTGTTTGCCATTCACAGTCACTATCTCCTGTGTAGGTGGGTGATGGAGGCTATTCTGACTCACAGTCAGTTCCTTCCTATCAGAAGCCCTCACCTGTAGACATGCAGCATGAAGAAGGGGTTTTTTCCTCCCACATTCATCAGTGTTGTGGTTGCTCATCTTACAAAATTTGCACCACTTATCTCCCTGTTTGTAGGGTTTATTTTCCTGAGTCTGAGGGTTCTTGTCCTTATTATCCCATCTTGGCTTATTTCTGTACGGTTGGTCCTTTTGGTCAAACTGGGTATTCTGCGGTGGTGGCTTATATCCTTCTACCTGCTTCCTTTTTGTTCCTACCAATTCAGCTTGAGCTGCTTGGTATCTCTCTGCACATTTCAAAATGTCTTCCAGCCTCTCTGCTCCTTGTTCCATAAGGAATTTCCTCATTTCTTGAGACATTGAATCTTTCACTTGCTCTAACATAACCATTTCTTTCAGATCCTCGTAGGTTTTCTGATACTTACCTAAACTACTTCATTTCAACAAATACGTTTCTAGCCTAGCTGAGAACTGGTTATATGTTTCTCCAGGTAGAGGTTTAGAAGTTCTAAATTTCTTCCTATATGCCTCAGAGTTCTTTTCATACCGGATCAGTAAGGCTTGCTTTAGTATTTCATAATTTTCCTGATCTTCTTTGGGGAGTTTCAGAAACACATCATATGCAATACCTCTCAATCCCTGGGATAACTTTAGACTCCATTTTTCCTTTTCCAGTCCATATGTAGAGGCTAGCCTTTCATACCTATCCAGGTACGACTCAATTGCGTCCTCCTTTTCAACAAATGGATCTAGGTGGAAGTTCATGGCCCCATTTGCTGTGTTCTGAAAAGAGCTATTCGCAGAATGAGGTGAGCTATTACCATGGGTGATAGTCCCAGCCTGAAGTTCAAGATCAAGCTGTCTCATTTTCAGCTCATGGTCTCTCTCTGCTTGTAACCTCCTTTCTTCTCTCTCAGCCTCTGCTTGTAGCCTCCTTTCTTCTCTCTCAGCTTCTAATTTCTTGGCTTCTCTCTCTGCATCCAATTTCTTGGCTTCTCTCTCTGCTTCTAATTCTAATTTCTTGGCTTCTCTCTCTGCTTCTAATTTCTTGGCTTCTCTCTCTGCTTCTAATTTCTTTGTTTCTCTCTCTGCTTCTAATTGCTTTGCTTCTCTCTCGGTGTACTTTTCACATTCCGTCGTGACATACCGGATCAGAGCGTCACCATCCATGCCAAGCTCTTTCCCACCTGCAGTGTAGCAGACCTAAATTTGACCAAGTCAGCCATGATGTATCTGTAGTCTAGTAGGGCAAGCGATCTTACTCAAACTAATTTACTACAATATAATTAACTTAGTTAAAATTAAAGTTAATTAAACTGACTTCACCATATATGAAACAGCTTTCTTTATCTGTACTCAATGGTACTCCTAAAAATATAATTATTTCCTACTATGTTACTCTTTCCAAAAAAATTTTACAAAAAAGAAAATTTCCTACACAACAGAAATAGAAAGTTGGCTCAGGAATATCAAAGATATATCCCGGACGAGCCCCCACTGTAGCGGGAGGTTAAAAAAAATATTTATTATGTAAGAGGATGCCAGTAAAGAGTTCTGACCTTACAAGTAATACCCCAGTCTTAGAAATAAGCACTGGTGTATTGTTATCATAAAAATAGTCAGACTGTGAAAACCCTGGCCCAGTTGGTAAGAAGTAGTACCAGGATTTAAGGTGTCTCCTCCCTGTGACTATCTTATGATTACTTATATTCTAGGGGATAAGTAAAATGTACATTCACTGAACCCACAAAATGGAAAAAGTGAATAAATCCTCAGGTACAGTTAAAATAGTTTAATAAGTACACTAATATTCTATTTCTACTAGTTGGAAAAGAGCATTGAAATATATATATACAAAATTAAGTCACACAATTCCTATTATTGTCTATTTAGACTGCATTCATTTTAAATATATCACTGTTCTTAGTCCTCTGATAAATGTCATCACTTGACTATTTACTGTGTTTCATATATTGTGGTAGTCAGTGTCCTAAGTGACACTTATCTGTTCAACTTGATACTGCTGACACTGAACTGTCCTTTGCTGATATCAGACTTGGTAGGCCCAACAGTAGGGATGCCAATGACCAGTTGAAGTTCACTCTTTGGGGTCCTGCACTTTTGTGGGATTGCCTCTGATGAACGACACAGGCTTCTGATACTGGACAGTCTGGTTTGAGTTATTTCATGGAACCTGCAACATATCAGCCTTGGCTAGTATCTGGCTAGACTTGTAGCTGACTAGCACAGATGTCAGACCAGTCAGTCATCAGATGTCACCGTTATACAATCATAGTAAGTAAGGACATCATTTCAGTGATATAGCATTAATATTAACATTTCAATTAAGTGTAACTGACTAGCACATAAGTCAGACAAGTCAGTCATCAGGTGTCAAAGTTATACAGTCATAGCAAGTAACATCATTTCAATGATACAGAATTAATATTAACATATCAGTAATAAACATCATCTGGTTTATTCCGCTCCTATACATCCCTTTCTGATCTATAACTTGATCCTTCCAAATCATATCAAGTACAAATTCAAATACTGATGCTATTCTTAGCATCTACACAAAATTAATACATAAATAAAGAGAGTGACCAAGCGATCAAGTTGCTTTCTTCGGTAGTACAATTACATAGTTTTGGAATTGAAACCTGGCTGTGGAACACTCCATTTTACCAGCTGTAAATGGGTACAAAGTTGTGCGCTCGAACTAGGGAAGGCAAAGGCAGCGAGGAAGGGGACTAGTCACCTTAACCTCGTAAACTGGGATCTTCCATGATGAAGTTTCTAACACTTCATTTCCCTATGACAATCTCTGCCATGGGACTGCCTTTATCTTCGTAAGCGATAAAGCAATATGATAAATATATCTTCATTAGGCTGTGGGGCTATTTGTGATTAATTTTTGTACAAGCAACAATCATCCACAATGCACATGTTTAGATCATATTAAAAATACAATACATTATATCAATGACTATTATACAGGCATATTTTGTGAATTCTATATGAACCTGAAATAACAAATATTATACACGGTAGTTATCATAATTTCGCTTACCCTCAGACTTCAGACATCGACTGAAACTTTTGGCGATCCGCTCACACTTCAGATGGATTTTGCGTAGTGGCGATCTCTGCCTCAGTCTGTCTCAACCTCTTTCGTTGTGTCTGTCTCCAGTTTTACCGATACGCTTTAAATACGTATAGCGCGGACGTATCGGAGGGTACCGACGTCACAGCTTAAACCTAAGCCTGAAAAATCTTTCCCGAACAGTGATTTCAGCCGATCTGTGCGTCGACTGAAATTTTGCCTTTCTCATTCTCGGCACATATAATATCCATATTGTTCCACTTTATCTAGTTTTATACAGTTGATAATTCTCTATCTTCCTATCCATGTAATTTTCCAAACTGTTATTTGTTGAATTTAATATTTAGAACAGAAGTGGGTTTACATGCTTTTAGCGTAACTGTGGGCAGCCGAAATACGCATATATCTCCGTAAATGAGAACTTCCTACCGTTCCTTCTTATATGCAGTTATACACAATCCTTCCCTGTACTAAAATGTAAAATCCTTTTCATAATGATTCCCTTCTGCTTTTATTTATCGTTGGCGATTTCCTCTGTCTGATACACATTTCGCTGATACGCCGCCATTTTGAAAGCGGTCAATCGATCGTTGACGGGTTTATAAATCTAACTGAACACGTTTGCAATGACTTGAAACCAATTTTGCGACATAGCTCCCCCATATTTTAAGCTGGATGATATCTAGCTTAACTATTGGGTACAAGACAATTGCAAATCGACCATTCCGAGGTTAGTTTTCCTTCCTTCTATCCTCCTCAAGCTCTGTGGGATGACGACTAAGAAAATCTGCGCCCACATTCTGTTTTCCAAGAATATATTCATCCTTTACTATCTCTCTCCTTCCTGTTCGGCTTTTCATCCAGGCTCTTACTGCTGGTGAAACGGGGTCGGTAGGTTTCCCATGAAGTTTACCGCCCTCTTTTCGTTGATAGTTGGATGTGGTTTTCCCTCGCAAATCCGTAGGTGTTTGATTTTCGCTACGTGATTTGTTCCTTTTTTCCAGCGCATGGGGTTCAGACTGCAATTGAACCTGTGTGGGATGTTTCCTTTCCCCTCCCGTGCAAATCTCGGAAGTACCCCTGATTGCTGGTTTGCTTGTAGATTTTTGATGAAGACTCTTCCGTCGACTTTCTGAATCTACATAGGTGCACTCTGGACAGGAATTTACATACTGATTTATGTCTTCCGTAATACCTGGCCAGTAGAACTGGGTGGCTATTCTTTGTTTTGTGGCACCATTACCCAGGTGTTCACTCAAAGTTGATATGTGTCCCCAGCCTATAACCTTATTCCTATAGGTGGATGGTACAACAATTTGACCATGACTTTTCGTCCCTCTGCCAGCTTTCCTGTACAAGAGTCCATGTTCCCTATAGAAGTGTCCTTTCCTTGGTGTGTTATGTGTCTTTGACAATTTGCCAAAACAAGGCTTCAATGTGCTGTCTGCTTCTTGAGCCCGTTTCATTTCAGTCGAATGAAATTTTAAGTTGGTGTCCCTCTCTATGTTCCTGGAGTCAGACCTGGTCTGGGTTCCTGCCATAACCATAGGTTTTACAGGGTCTCCCAAGAAAACATATTTACGCCCCAACATTAGGGGGTAAAAGGGATCATCTATCACAGCTGCATTTATCTCCCCTTCCACATAGCGACAACTGACATGAATCTTTGCTATGGGTAAAGTAAGGGGTGATGTTCCTTTTAGTGGCCCTTGAATATCTACTGTTTCTGTGGTGATTTGTTCAGGGCTCACCAGAGATGCACACACAACTGCGTCATAGGACAAACCTGTGTCATACATTCCTGTGACTGGTTTGCCATTCACAGTCACTATCTCCTGTGTAGGTGGGTGATGGAGGCTATTCTGACTCACAGTCAGTTCCTTCCTATCAGAAGCCCTCACCTGTAGACATGCAGCATGATGAAGGGGTTTTTTCCTCCCACATTCATCAGTGTTGTGGTTGCTCATCTTACAAAATTTGCACCACTTATCTCCCTGTTTGTAGGGTTTATTTTCCTGAGTCTGAGGGTTCTTGTCCTTATTATCCCATCTTGGCTTATTTCTGTACGGTTGGTCCTTTTGGTCAAACTGGGTATTCTGCGGTGGTGGCTTATATCCTTCTACCTGCTTCCTTTTTGTTCCTACCAATTCAGCTTGAGCTGCTTGGTATCTCTCTGCACATTTCAAAATGTCTTCCAGCCTCTCTGCTCCTTGTTCCATAAGGAATTTCCTCATTTCTTGAGACATTGAATCTTTCACTTGCTCTAACATAACCATTTCTTTCAGATCCTCGTAGGTTTTCTGATACTTACCTAAACTACTTCATTTCAACAAATACGTTTCTAGCCTAGCTGAGAACTGGTTATATGTTTCTCCAGGTAGAGGTTTAGAAGTTCTAAATTTCTTCCTATATGCCTCAGAGTTCTTTTCATACCGGATCAGTAAGGCTTGCTTTAGTATTTCATAATTTTCCTGATCTTCTTTGGGGAGTTTCAGAAACACATCATATGCAATACCTCTCAATCCCTGGGATAACTTTAGACTCCATTTTTCCTTTTCCAGTCCATATGTAGAGGCTAGCCTTTCATACCTATCCAGGTACGACTCAATTGCGTCCTCCTTTTCAACAAATGGATCTAGGTGGAAGTTCATGGCCCCATTTGCTGTGTTCTGAAAAGAGCTATTCGCAGAATAAGGTGAGCTATTACCATGGGTGATAGTCCCAGCCTGAAGTTCAAGATCAAGCTGTCTCATTTTCAGCTCATGGTCTCTCTCTGCTTGTAACCTCCTTTCTTCTCTCTCAGCCTCTGCTTGTAGCCTCCTTTCTTCTCTCTCAGCTTCTAATTTCTTGGCTTCTCTCTCTGCATCCAATTTCTTGGCTTCTCTCTCTGCTTCTAATTCTAATTTCTTGGCTTCTCTCTCTGCTTCTAATTTCTTGGCTTCTCTCTCTGCTTCTAATTTCTTTGTTTCTCTCTCTGCTTCTAATTGCTTTGCTTCTCTCTCGGTGTACTTTTCACATTCCGTCGTGACATACCGGATCAGAGCGTCACCATCCATGCCAAGCTCTTTCCCACCTGCAGTGTAGCAGACCTAAATTTGACCAAGTCAGCCATGATGTATCTGTAGTCTAGTAGGGCAAGCGATCTTACTCAAACTAATTTACTACAATATAATTAACTTAGTTAAAATTAAAGTTAATTAAACTGACTTCACCATATATGAAACAGCTTTCTTTATCTGTACTCAATGGTACTACTAAAAATATAATTATTTCCTACTATGTTACTCTTTCCAAAAAAATTTTACAAAAAAGAACATTTCCTACACAACAGAAATAGAAAGTTGGCTCAGGAATATCAAAGATATATCCCGGACGAGCCCCCACTGTAGCGGGAGGTTAAAAAAATATTTATTATGTAAGAGGATGCCAGTAAAGAGTTCTGACCTTACAAGTAATACCCCAGTCTTAGAAATAAGCACTGGTGTATTGTTATCATAAAAATAGTCAGACTGTGAAAACCCTGGCCCAGTTGGTAAGAAGTAGTACCAGGATTTAAGGTGTCTCCTCCCTGTGACTATCTTATGATTACTTATATTCTAGGGGATAAGTAAAATGTACATTCACTGAACCCACAAAATGGAAAAAGTGAATAAATCCTCAGGTACAGTTAAAATAGTTTAATAAGTACACTAATATTCTATTTCTACTAGTTGGAAAAGAGCATTGAAATATATATATATACAAAATTAAGTCACACAATTCCTATTATTGTCTATTTAGACTGCATTCATTTTAAATATATCACTGTTCTTAGTCCTCTGATAAATGTCATCACTTGACTATTTACTGTGTTTCATATATTGTGGTAGTCAGTGTCCTAAGTGACACTTATCTGTTCAACTTGATACTGCTGACACTGAACTGTCCTTTGCTGATATCAGACTTGGTAGGCCCAACAGTAGGGATGCCAATGACCAGTTGACGTTCACTCTTTGGGGTCCTGCACTTTTGTGGGATTGCCTCTGATGAACGACACAGGCTTCTGATACTGGACAGTCTGGTTTGAGTTATTTCATGGAACCTGCAACATATCAGCCTTGGCTAGTATCTGGCTAGACTTGTAGCTGACTAGCACAGATGTCAGACCAGTCAGTCATCAGATGTCACCGTTATACAATCATAGTAAGTAAGGACATCATTTCAGTGATATAGCATTAATATTAACATTTCAATTAAGTGTAACTGACTAGCACATAAGTCAGACAAGTCAGTCATCAGGTGTCAAAGTTATACAGTCATAGCAAGTAACATCATTTCAATGACACAGAATTAATATTAACATATCAGTAATAAACATCATCTGGTTTATTCCGCTCCTATACATCCCTTTCTGATCTATAACTTGATCCTTCCAAATCATATCAAGTACAAATTCAAATACTGATGCTATTCTTAGCATCTACACAAAATTAATACATAAATAAAGAGAGTGACCAAGCGATCAAGTTGCTTTCTTCGGTAGTACAATTACATAGTTTTGGAATTGAAACCTGGCTGTGGAACACTCCATTTTACCAGTGGTAAATGGGTACAAAGTTGTGCGCTCGAACTAGGGAAGGCAAAGGCAGCGAGGAAGGGGACTAGTCACCTTAACCTCGTAAACTGGGATCTTCCATGATGAAGTTTCTAACACTTCATTTCCCTATGACAATCTCTGCCATGGGACTGCCTTTATCTTCGTAAGCGATAAAGCAATATGATAAATATATCTTCATTAGGCTGTGGGGCTATTTGTGATTAATTTTTGTACAAGCAACAATCATCCACAATGCACATGTTTAGATCATATTAAAAATACAATACATTATATCAATGACTATTATACAGGCATATTTTGTGAATTCTATATGAACCTGAAATAACAAATATTATACACGGTAGTTATCATAATTTCGCTTACCCTCAGACTTCAGACATCGACTGAAACTTTTGGCGATCCGCTCACACTTCAGATGGATTTTGCGTAGTGGCGATCTCTGCCGTCAGTCTGTCTCAACCTCTTTCGTTGTGTCTGTCTCCAGTTTTACCGATACGCTATATATACGTATAGCGCGGACGTATCGGAGGGTACCGACGTCACAGCTTAAACCTAGGCCTGAAGAATCCTTCCCGAACAGTGATTTCAGCCGATCTGTGCGTCAACTGAAATTTTGCCTTTCTCATTCTCGGCATATATAATATCCATATTGTTCCATCTTATCTAGTTTTATACTGTTGATAATTCTCTACCTTCCTATCCATGTAATTTCCCAAACTGTTATTTGTTGATTTTAATATTTAGAACAGAAGTGGGTTTACATGCTTTTCCGCGTAACTGAGGGCAGCTGAAATACGCATATATCTCCGTAAATGAGAACTTCCTACCGTTCCTTCTTATATGCAGTTATACACAATCCTTTCCTGGACCAAAATGTGAAATCCTTTTCCTAATGATTCCCTTCTGCTTTTATTTATCGTTGGCGATTTCCTCTGTCTGATACACATTTCGCTGATACGCCGCCATTTTGAAAGCGGTCAATCGATCGTTGACGGGTTTATAAATCTAACTGAACACGTTTGCAATGACTTGAAACCAATTTTGTGACAATATATATATATATATATATATATATATATATATATATATATATATATATATATATATATATATATATATATATATATATATATATATATATATATATATATATATATATATACTGGAGTGAGTTACAAACGCGCCAATATCCACGTCGTCTGATCTCAATCAGCCGGTTAAAAAACTGTGGGAATGCAATATCCCCGTGTTTCCCGTGAGGTAGAGAATGAAATGCTGCCAGCAAAGCAACTGAATGCTGAACCCAACTGCAAATCGTGCTGACAACGTGAAAACAATGGGAGTGCTCATGCAGCAGCCAACAATTATGTCCCACACAACATGCACGCGTGGCGGCAGTATACCCGGTGTAGTAATAAAAAAAAAGCCTTTGAGTCAGAACACCGAGTACTTGTGCTTGTAATGCCACGACTGACTGAAGCCGACCGCCAACGAGCCATTGGTGTGGCAGAGGTCTGAATGTGCTTGCGGGACCTTGCCAGAAAGATGCATTGCCCTCACAGGACTATCGTACGTCTCATTGAACGTTACCGAACAACTGGTAGTAACCGGGATAGACTACGGAGTAAGTAACCACGGGAAACCACTCCTGCATAAGATCATCATATCGTACTGAGTCACCAACGGGATCGTTCACTCCCGCAAGTCAATCAGCGCGGGCAGTAACAGGAAGACGTGAGCAAGTCCCTCCAAGTACCGTCAAAAGAGCGGCAGGCCTTACAGCAAGACTACCTTATATGAGGCCAAACTTGACATACAGACATCGCTAGCAACGTCTGCAATGGGCAGAGCAGCATGTCAGATGGACGAGACAGCAGTGGACTGGTGTACTATTCACAGACGAGAGCAGATTCAACTTATCATTTGCTGATGGACGTCAGCGGGTTTGGCGACGGTGCAGAGAGCGCTATGCAGATTGCTGTGTACGTCAGAGCAACCAATATGAGGGTGACAGTGTTCACATTTAAGGTGGATTCAGTTTTCATCATCGTTTGCCTCTTCACATCTTCCGTGGGAATGTCAATGCTGTGACATATCGGGAAGAAATTCTGGATGCATTGGTTGTTCCTGCGTTTACAGCACATCCAGACCTGTAAACCCTCCAGCATGACAAAGCACGTGCGCATACTGCTCGCATTACTCAGCAATATCTATAGCAGTATAACATTGTGACTATTGATTGGCCTGCCCTATCACCAGACCTGGCCCCCATAAAACACATTTGGAACGAGCTTGGACGCAGAATCTACAGGCAAGGGTCCCCAGATAATCTGCAACACCTGGAAGCTGCTCTCCGCCGTGCATGAGACTTGATTCCCCAGAATTTCCCGCAGAGATTTGTGCGTTCTATGTGGAGCCGCTGCCAAGCCTGTTTGCAGGCACAGGGTGGCCATACCAGATAATGAGGCTTGTTTGGATTTTGTTATTGGTTGCCTTTTTGGTTTTCATCCTTGTCTGATGTGATTACATAATTTATTCAAAAGCAAATGTACACATTAATGACCAGCATGGGTGAATAGAAAAATGATTAACGATCTCAAATATGTAAACTGTTTTTACACAATTTTTTTTTTTACCTGGCTGGTCGAGATCAGTCTATGTTGATATTGGAGCGCGTTTATTGCGCACCAATATATATATATATATATATATATATATATATATCTATATATATATATATATATATATATATATATATATATATATATATATATATATCTTCTTCTTCTTCCGTCCTTAGCCAACGACCGGCAAAGCAGTCAGTGGCCATTACGCCTAGTGGTGTCTTAAGGGCAACAGCGAATAGATTTTCTTTGCCGTTGTTCCCATCATGCCTAATGGCGTCTTTAGGGCAACGACAAATCAATCCGTTTGTCATTGTTTCCGTAATCAAAGTGACTGGCAAACGGGTGATCAGCCCGTTGGGATATATATATATAGCTGCCATGACAAGGTTGAATGTGATCTGGAAAAGTAACATCAGTTTTCCTGTGAAGATCAAATTATACAAATCACTTGTATTATCTATTCTCTTGTATGGGTGTGAGAGCTGGACACTCACTGCAGATACGGAGCGAAGGATTTAGGCTTTCGAGCATAAATGTTATAGAAGAATTTTGCGCATTTGCTATAAAGAGCACAAAACAAATGTCTATGTTAGAGAGAAGATAAACACCTATGCAGGCCACCAAGAACCACTTTTGTCAACAGTGAAACGTCGAAAGCTTGCCTGGTTTGGGCATGTAACTCGTCATGACTCCCTTTCGAAAACGATCCTTCAGGGAACAGTCGAAGGTAAACGGAGAAGAGGAAGGCAGAGAAAATCCTGGGCTGATAACATCAAAGAATGGGCAGGACACGGTTTTTCCACACTTGTACGCATTGCTGAGGATAGAGAGCAGTGGAGGACCCTGTCTGCTGATGCTTCCACCATGGCACCCCTACGACCCATGACGGGTTACGGGCTGAGATGAGATGATGATATATATATATATATATATATATATATATATATATATATATATATATATATATATATATATATATATATATATATATATATATATATATATATATTGTTGACTCCATTTTATCGTTGAGTTCAGTGAAGAGGTAAATTGAAACGCGAATGGTTAAAACGGAATGAATGTCAACAATGTTCTTCAAACGAAAATTCCAACAAGTATCGTTGAATTGGGTGAACTGGGCAAGTATTGGCAGCACACAAATCGGTGATTACTGTACATATATTTTATTGACGTGACACCAACGAAGTGGAACAGGACAATCATAGTTACAGATGCGAAGATCATACGTCAAAATGTTAATATCACTGTTAATAGTTGTTGTAGATTCTCTAACAGTTAAGTTCTCTTATATTCCAGTGACTAAGGATCACTTCCATTACCATATAACAGACATGGTATTAACGTCCGTTGACCTTCTCCCAAGGACGTTTATTAAGGCAAACGGATTCATTCTCACGGAGCAATAATTTATATCATACTTGTAAGCATCCCAGACTTTCTTCATACATCCCGTTATATATAGTATATAGTTTTCAAACAAAGTCATACATGATAATACGAACAGGTTAGAGATTCCAGTTGACTAACCTCTCCCATTCTATGCCACGCTTCTGGCATTGTAGTAACAGCATATTAAACATGTGAAGCATATATATATTCATTAACTTGATTCCACATATGGATTCTCCCTCTACGAAAAGATTCCAAAGGCTATCGACTCCGTGTGTCCAATTCTAGGAATGTCATCTCCGATGAATTCCCGCTAGACCATTAATAGGAGCGGCCTGATACTTTAATTAAACTTGCCATAAGAAATGGGGCGACACTTACTTCATACTTCCACTATTGGCTTCGCCATGAAGACCAATAGATACGAATACAACTGATGGCTTCTTCAAATTTGCCAAAATCAAAGGATAACACAGCGGACATAAATATGGTCCGAGCTGCCCCTTACATGACGTCAGAAACTACTCAACTAGGTTACACGTGCGTCCAAAGCAACTCACACAGCATTGTGCACGTCAGTGCGTGAATCAATCGAACGCACAAATAATATAACTATATAAAACTGGTGCGTACATTTGGCAGGACCGAAGACTACCCCCGTAGGTAATAAATGTACGTAACAGCTCCCTTATCACCTCCCCTTAAAAAAATTAATTCTATTAATTTTTTTCGAACTAATTACTCGAGAGAGGTGAGTCAAAACTACAACAAGATTTATGACATGCATAAAATTATATCATATTAAGAAAAGAATATTAAATGAAAACAATATAACTAAATGATAGTATGCATTAAAGCACACATCCACCATCGACCTACTTTGGAACGATGTGGTAATATTCGAAGTAAAAAGAAGTTGAAAATGAAAATTAAATAAACTATATAAAAAAAAAGATGATAATAAAATTCAACCAAATTTTTTTTAAAGAAATTTGAAACATATGATTTCAAAAATGAAAATGAACAGCAACACTGATGATGATCAATGATAAAAGAATCAATAAAACAGAAAATTTTAAAATACAACATGCAAAATGAAACAAAGCATAATTAAACACTTTAAGAAGCAACGCACTTACTATTTCCTAACACTAGTAAGTTTGACTAGTTATCTAAAAGTGAGATATCATGTAGTGGGATAAGTGAATACACGTATTGCGAGACACTAATAAAGTTAGTAGATGTGTGATTTATAATCAATCAAATTGATTAAATTGAATTATAATAATTAGTAGTACTTAATTTATGAACAAATAACTAATTACTAATTTATTCTAAGTGATTTCAATTTCACTCATTGTTAATATTCTTTTAGAACTAGTTAAATCGACAAGAATATGTTCTCAATGTACCATGTCTGAAATACGCTTACGAACACGATATGTAGTGTAATCTGTTCCATAACAATAGTGAATGTCTATTTGTCGCATTTACCAATGTTTCCATACTAAAAAAAAAATGTTACTTTAATATCACTGTTCCCGTTCTAACAAAACGTTACTTCACAAGAAATAATGTTATAATCCATACGTAAGTATATTCTGAAAGTTATATATATACGAATACTGCAGAACTACACATAGTCTCCACAGATGTATAATCAGTGACCATGTACAAAGTTATTCATGTTTCTGTGAGGACGTTTCACTATCTGGAAGTGGTTTAATTTCGACATGTTCACTAGGGCATCTTGAAAGACAGTCTGCAAACACATTCTGTACTCCAGGAATAGCTCGTATCTCAAAATGGAACGGTTGAAGCGCAATAGCGTAACGCGCTGACTTTGATGACTTCACGTTCCCTGTGTTCAGTGCTGTAAGAGCTTTCTGGTCGGATTCCACCACAAAGTGTGATCCGAGGAGATAACGATCCAGTTTATTGATTGACCAGACAAGAGCGAGGAGCTCTTTGTCCAGAACGGAATACTTCATCTCGCTCGTCGTAAGCTTTCTGGATACGTACATAACCGGAAATAAGGTGCCTCCGTATTCCTGCATCAAAACTGCCGCGATAGCGTAGGAAGAAGCATCACTGCGAAGAACAAAGGTGAGATCTTTGTTAGGCAACCTTAAAAAAGGCTTATTTGAAAAAAATTGTTTTATATAATCTAAAGCCGTTTGATGATCCTGCGACCACTTTATTATATTAGATGTGCCTTTCTTTAGTAACGAAGAAAGAGGTGCAGTTATAGTAGACAAATGAGGGATGAATTTAGAATAGAACTGTATTAGTCCTAAGAGCGACCTCACTTGTTTTTTTGTCTTAGGTGCTGAGATGTTTAAAATTTTAGAGACGTTACTGTCTTCTGTATACATTAAACCGCGACCTATACGGTGACCAAGAAATGAGATGTCATGAAAACCGACAAAAGCCTTTGAAGGTTTCGCTGTTAAGTTATAATCCCGTAAGGTAGAAAGTAAAGATTTTAAACCCTGAATATGTTCATCCCAAGAGTCACTGAAAAGACAGATGTCATCTATATAAGTAATGACATCGGGACGATGAGACAATATGCGGCGCATCATGCGTACAAAGGTAGCTGGCGCATTCATTAGACCGAATGGCATAAAATTCCATTGAAAAAGACCCCGTGGCGTCGAGAAAGCGGTGAATGGCTTTGCTTTAGGGGTTAATGGCACTTGCCAATAACCCTTTGAAAGGTCAAATTTCGAAAAGAATGTGGCATGAGATAATTTCTCTAATAAGTCGTCTAAAAGAGGTAATGGTTCCGCATCGAATTTTGTAACTTTGTTTAATTTCCTGTAATCTACGCAAAGACGTATATTGTTGTCCTTCTTCCTAATGATTACCATAGAAGAAGAATATGGTGATGAAGATGGTTCAATTATATTTAATTGAAGCATCTCATCCAATTCCTTATCAACCTTATCACGAAAGTGTAAAGGAATAGGATATGGGCGAACTCGAATCGGTGTATCGTCAGTCAGAATAATGTCATGTTGGATGACTGACGTATGACCTGGGATGTCAGTGAGGACATCCTCATACGTGTGTAGAATATTAGAGACTTGCTGACGTTGATCATCAGTAAGAGTAGATGAGATAGTAACATCATTCCATTTCTCAGTGGAATGGAGTGGTACAACTGGTATTGGTAGTTGTACATCATCGAAAGAAGATTCCTCTTCTTGGATGACTGACAAACTAGAATAGTGTTGAATAGGAGGTGTAGGATCGTCAGTTGCTTGGAACACTGATTGTAGATAATCAGGACGTGAGTAATATTCCTTCAACATATTAATGTGGAAGGTTTTATGTTTACCATTAACATCAACGATGTAGTCGACATCGGATATTCTTGAGATGATCCTGAAAGGACCTCTCCAGGTAATTAAAAGACGATTATTATGCGCAGGGAGTAATACAAAAGCTTCATCACCAGGTATGAGCTGGCGAAGACGTCTATACTTGTTTGCAAATAGACGAGCTTTTTCTTTGGCTTGTTCGGATGATGCAGTAGCTAATCTACAAGCATCTATGATTCTCTTTCTCAGAGAGATCACATACTCATAAGAGGATTGAGTTTCCTCTTCAATATTCTCGTCAACCAATAAGTCGTGGATTAACGACATCGGACCGCGTGGTTGCATGCCGAAAACAAGCTGAAATGGAGAAAACCCCGTTGCTTGATTTTGTACTTCGCGATACGCAAAGAGACAAGCGGGTAGGACCCGATCCCAGTCTTGGGGATGGTCTTGAGTCATCTTACCCAACAACTGCTTGAGTGTCCTATTTAGACGCTCAATTAACCCATTTGACATCGGATGATAAATAGAACTTAGAGATCTGTCTATACCTAATGTCTTCATAACTTGAGACATGGATTCAGAAATGAACTGAACCCCATGATCCGACAAGATTTTCCGTGGAAAACCAATGCGTGAGAAGATTAACATCAATGCCTCTGCTACACTGGCAGATGAAGTGTTCTTGAGAGGGATGGCTTCAGGCCAGCGAGTGCACATATCAATGCACGTAAGGATATGCGTATGCCCTCTAGCAGATGGTAGCATAGGACCAATAATGTCTATAGCCATTTTATCAAATGGTCTAATCGGGATGTCCGCAGCTTGAATAGGAGCCGCATGAAATGGACCCCGTACCTTAACTTCTTGACATATCAAACAGGACCGACAATAGAGAGTGATGTCCTTATGGACGCCTGGCCAGTAGAATGCCGAAAGCACTCTGGATTTGGTACGCGAAAAACCCATATGGCCCGCACATTGCGAGTCATGCGCATGTCGTAATATACGAGATCTCATACAGGATGGGACTATAATCTGAGAACATAAGGATGAATCCTTTTCTCGTATTACTCTAACCAAAATCCCATTTTTAAGTATAAAATCATGTCTAGATTTTGCAAGTTTGTTGCTGGTATTATTTTTGTTCACATACTGAAAAATTTTTTTTAATGAATCATCATTCTTTTGCAATGTTGCAAACAACTCCCGTGAAATAGGAGCATCATCATCACAAGTGGTATGAACTGTAGGTTCCATAGGTGTATCATGCGACATATTAGTAGCTTGCGCTCTAGTCACTACTGCATTTGCAGTTTGAATATGTCGCTCTTCCCATTCAGCAATTTGCTGTGGTGTACACTCTTTAATACCATGTATGCGACCAAGTATTAAATCACAAATTGGATTCGGAAGGAGACAAGCTTGAATCTTTCCTGAAAAAAATGGTGTATTAAGATCAATAATAGCAGTGGCAAATGTTTCAATTGTGCCACCAAACGTTACACACTTGACAACCCGGCCCGTGGCACAACTTGGGTTGATCAGCGAAGTCCGGACGCCGACTGTGCTGCAACCTGAGTCAAATAGGAGAGAGCATGAAATATTGTTGACAAATCCCTTGTTAAACTTAAGAGAGCCCTGTCCCTGGTGTACTGACGCAGCAGTGGCCGTACAGACTGCAGGTAGACTAGGCAAGGTATGTCCGCAACGCAGCGTCGTGATCGCCCTGGGCTGGAAAAGAGTAGAGCATTCTGAACAATCTTTGACTTGGGTACAATCAAGAGAACAACACATAGCATTATGAGTTTCAGCTCCTTTACCCTGTTCAATGTTAGCCTGTGTATCACTAAAAGCGACATTAGAATGTCTATTCGTATTACTCAACGATCTATCTCGTCGACGCGATCGATTTTGATTTTTGTCATTAAAATTGCCATAATTGTAGTTTCTGCTAGAGTTAAAATTTGGATGAGTCCGATAATTTGTATAATTATCGTTATGATGTTGGTAAAATGGTTTATTTCCAAAAAATTGTTTGTTTTGCGGACCCTGAGATCTTGATCTCCAGTTTTGTTTATTATAATGTCCTTGATTATTTTTAAAATTATTGTTACCAAAATCTCGCGATCTGTGAGCCTGGTTCCAAGAAACATTAAATGGAGCAGATTGTTGAAATTGCTTCCCTTTGTAAAAATTACCATTGTTAAAATTGTCATTATTTCCCTTATTGACATATCTGTCAGCACTAAAAGAACGATTGCGTGAAAAATTGTTTTGTTGTGCTGCAAAAGCAACAGGCAATTCATTCTTAATCTGTGCATTACTTAGATCCATGTTTGGGTGAGCAGTGCAAAAATTTTTAGCATGCTGTTCTAAGTCTTTCATAGATAAAGGTTTCCGTTCGTGTAAAAATGCGAGAAATGTAGGATTTACAGACGAAAGTACCTTATCGCGCATCAGTAAATCGAAGAGACCTTCATACGACTTTTCAATTTTGGATAATTCGATCCATCTTTCTAATGTTAGTCGTATTTGTGACAGAAAATCACTAAAATTTATGCTAGATTGAGGTAGTAATGTATGGAATCTTGATCGATATTGGTCTTCTGTCATTTGGAATTTTTGCAGAAGTGCCGCTCTAAGAGCATTATAGTCATTTTTCTCACCAATGCTGGTGGTATGATAAACTGCTAATGCGTCCCCTGTAAGTAATCTGGATAAATATGTACAGTATAGAGCTTTATCCACGTTATAAGACACACAAGTGGCCTCAAACCTATCTAGGAAGAATATCACGTCATCAGACGGGGGATTAAATTTTGGTAATTTAAGGTGAATTTCCTTAAAATTATCATGTCTGGATGAAGTTTGGCTTTCAAAAGTTCTCTGAGAATTAGCTTCCTGAGTTAACCTAAGTCTCTCATATTCTGACTCTGCTAATTTCAGTTCATGCTGTCGTTTTCTTTCATTCTCTTCCATCTCAAGCTGAAGTCGTTTTGTGTTTTGTTCAGCTATTAATCTTCTTTCTTGCATTTCTTTTTGTTTAACTTCCATTTCCTTTTCAGCTATTAATCTTTTTTCTTCCATTTCTTTTTTAAGTCTATCTTCAGCCTCCCTTTGCTTCTGTTCTGCCTCTCGCTGAAATCGTTTCTCTTCTAATTCAGCGGCTAATCTCATTTTTTTCTCCTCTTCCTCAGCTATAAATTTCCTCTTCTTTTCATCCTCCTCAGCAGTTAATCTCATTTTTTTTCTCCTCTTCCTCAGCTATAAATTTCCTCTTCTTTTCATTCTCCTCAGCCTCAATCCTTTTTTGATCTGCCTCAAATTTCAAATTTTCCAAACGTAAAGTTTCTAACCTTCTCTGATCAGCTTCTATTTCTTGAGCTTTCTTATATTCTGCAAGTGCAAATGCTTTTGCTTCCTCGGGAGCCATCTGAAGAGCTTTTGCTTGCTTAATGAAATAGTCTAAGGTAGCCATTATTCAATTTTATTATGTAATAATACTACTTAAAATTGTTACTACAACTAGTGGTTTTCGTTCCTGTTCTAGAACGGTAAAATCAATTTATATAATAGGCAATAATATTAATAATTAATAATGTAATTTATAACATGAAATGGTGTGAAAGCAATAACGTGACAGACAATAGCACAATACTGACACGACACGATAATCAAGACAAATGACTACAGTCGTAGAAATCAAATAAAATAAAATGTGGAACTAAAAAAGAATGTCGTAAAAAATTACGATGACATCTACGATCAAATAATGCACAAGACAATTGACAACACAGTGTAAAAACATATGCTTTGTAAAAAACTGAACGACAGTCAGGTAAGATGGACAATAATCACATACAAAATACATCATGAAAATAAGGTACAAGTAAAAATAACTACCAAAAACAACAATTAAAACTTGACGAAACAGCTAAAACAGTCAGGTGTCACAGACTACCAGACACAGTGGACCAAAGATCCTTCTATGCTCACGCATAGGAACATTCCACTGCGGGAAGTCTGCAAAATAATGTCCTACAGAACGTCTGACGAAGAGCCCGAATTGGCTTCGAGATGGATCTCGTTCGTCAGATCAACCTCCCTACCTCCCACGAAGAATACACAACATATAACACTTAACACGAAAAATATGAATGTGGACATATCACGGAAGGCACAACTAAGCGTAATAAAGTGTACAACGGAAACACGTTATACTCATCTCGCGTGCAGGTAAAAAATCAATGTGCCTCGTCTCCGTGGATGTACGTCTACAGATAAAATACTTCGTTCTGCTTCTCTAGAATACAGCTCGCACGTAATAATGATGAAGAGATGATCTCCAAGTAATCAGTCACTGTGAAACTTGACGTGGAGGTTGATTGAAGACCTTGACCTTGGTAAACGTAAGTTGAATCTGATTCATATCACGCTAGGATCCAAATTGAGATGATGTCGCCTTGAAAGTAAAAATTCTTCTTTTCAAACGATAATTTGGATGGGTACGTTCCTTGGAAGTTAGATATTTCCAGACCACACTGGCATACCAATTATTGTTGACTCCATTTTATCGTTGAGTTCAGTGAAGAGGTAAATTGAAACGCGAATGGTTAAAACGGAATGAATGTCAACAATGTTCTTCAAACGAAAATTCCAACAAGTATCGTTGAATTGGGTGAACTGGGCAAGTATTGGCAGCACACAAGTCGGTGATTACTGTACATATATTTTATTGACGTGACACCAACGAAGTGGAACAGGACAATCATAGTTACAGATGCGAAGATCATACGTCAAAATGTTAATATCACTGTTAATAGTTGTTGTAGATTCTCTAACAGTTAAGTTCTCTTATATTCCAGTGACTAAGGATCACTTCCATTACCATATAACAGACATGGTATTAACGTCCGTTGACCTTCTCCCAAGGACGTTTATTAAGGCAAACGGATTCATTCTCACGGAGCAATAATTTATATCATACTTGTAAGCATCCCAGACTTTCTTCATAAAATTCTTAGATAGCATATCCAATCCAAACAAAGGCAGATATAACAATACAACCAGGTTAGTGTTTCATCTTGGCTAACCTCTCGGTATCCATGCCACGACTTTGGCATAGGTAAAACGGCATATTAAACATGTGAAGCATATATATATTCATTAACTTGATTCCACATATGGATTCTCCCTCTACGAAAAGATTCCAAAGGCTATCGACTCCGTGTGTCCAATTCTAGGAATGTCATCTCCGATGAATTCCCGCTAGACCATTAATAGGAGCGGCCTGATACTTTAATTAAACTTGCCATAAGAAATGGGGCGACACTTACTTCATACTTCCATTATAGGCTTCGCCATGAAGACCAATAGATACGAATACAACTGATGGCTTCTTCAAATTTGCCAAAATCAAAGGATAACACAGCGGACATAAATATGGTCCGAGCTGCCCCTTACATGACGTCAGAAACTACTCAACTAGGTTACACGTGCGTCCAAAGCAACTCACACAGCATTGTGCACGTCAGTGCGTGAATCAATCGAACGCACAAATAATATAACTATATAAAACTGGTGCGTACATTTGGCAGGACCGAAGACTACCCCCGTAGGTAATAAATGTACGTAACAGCTCTCTCTCTCTCTCTCTATATATATATATATATATATATATATATATATATATATATATATATATATATATATATATATATATATATATATATATATGACGGTATTGCCTCCCCTGCTTTGCAGTAGTGGTCCAACAGTGGCCAAAACTCAAGAGTATCTAATATGGGCTTCAAAGGTGTCTACCTTCGCACAAGATTACTCTTGGCAGAGATGTGGATAGAAGGATAATGATACTTCTATCACAAAGGGAGTCTTCACACGATATTCAGATAAGCGAAAACAATGCTGCTTTGGCTGAGCACGTTAATTCTAGAATCTGCCTGCAACTTTTGTGAAGAATTAAGCAATGATTAATTTTAGCTCTGAGCTCAGTGGAATTCTTATTATGCTGGTTTAGCTCTGATTAGATTTTATTTAGTAAATTGACTGAGACAAACATGCAGTACATTTAAAAGGATTCAGTCGAAGTTAAATTTGTATAATTACAAATAACAAAATTTAATAATCATTTCAGGTTTTAACAAGTTTAAAGAATTGAATACTATTTTATGAAAAGATTGTCATAACTGTTGTGATGGGATGTCGTAAATTTATTTTGAGAGAAAGAGTCTTAGAAATAGTAGTCCGGTTTAGAGTGTAGAATGATGGTGAAAAAAGCTCAGTGATAGAAATGTAGAGATTAAATATGATGCTCCACAGAGTGCTGGAGGAGAGTAAAGACAGACTTATTTACGACAAATCGTTTCTCTCAATCTTCTCTTCCACTCTCCTGGTCAAACAATTATTTGCCAGTTTTCCAGACACACATCTGCGCTCACACCGATTTGGTGCTTCAAACACACCGACGACGTGGATACAACTATCTTAAACAAATAGGGGAAATTTTCTGGGCTTTGGGTAGTCCAACACCGTAACGATTGAGTTTATGTTGTTTATTAAGATTAGAAAAAACAATCACAACAATAATCATTGGTTTACAGCAAAGAAAATCATAAGTACTGAAAAATGTAAATAACAAGGTAGGGAGGGGGTGAAGAAGAGTTGTATCGACTAAGCTCGTCCCGCTTATTAGACAAAGATAATCCCAGTCCAAAGATAAATAGTTATCAGGAACGTAGGTAAGTTAACCTAACAGTAAAGTTAATTACTCTGAAAAGAGGTGTTACAAAATTAGGTATAGGTGGTAGAAAGAAATCCTGTTCTTCCCAATTGTTCTTCCCTTTACTAAGCAAATGAAAAGGAGGGGGCTTTAAACGGAGTTAACAAATTATCAACTATCCCACTTAAAGGAACAATGTAGGGTATACGGAAAAGATATATATTACCAGGTAAGCAAGTTAACAAAATGGTTACAAAAAAAGATTTAATTTCCTGTCATTCATGCACACGCGTGAGGATCCACACTCATATATTCACACACTTACCGATTGCAGCATCAGACAATCCATAGAATTATATAACCAACAATTACTCTTGACACGTGAAAATGTCTAGTACTTCGATGTCCCGCCCCAGATGTAGCGAGATTTGCTGATAGCGAATATTCCCACTAATCGCCGGACTTGAAGACTCAGAGTTATTATGTTTTATTATATGAAAATGAGTCTATGGGATGGCACTGACACAATTCAATACAGGGGTGAAAATGAGGTCTCTTTAATTTCGCTGCTGGAGGTAAAATTCCTTCAAGGCGTGATGATAGCAACTGACCGGTATGGTTTAAATCCAGTGAGGAAAAATTAGGCTCAGTCACAGTCAGGTAAATAGATATTCTCTCACAGTAGAGCCGTAAATAAGTTATCGCTACTGGCACTGTTCATCTTCCAGTTTATATTACAGATTGTAATTAAATTTGATGAGTTATTTAAAAAAAGTTCTTGGGGGTGCTTTCTTTCATGTAATTGATAGCTAGGTCTCATCGGACCGCCACAAGAATTATATTTAAAAATGTTCCATCAATATATCTGGAAGTTAAGAACCGAGTCTGAAAAGGACTCTGTATGATTTCTCTATTGCTTTCTTTATGCTGGGATCGCACAGGTTACGATCACTCTGTATGAAAGAAAAAAAGACATGTAATATACCGAAAAACAAATAACCTTCTAAAGCGCGATGTATTTCCCGTTAAGACTATTTTATATACGCTCGCGTATTTAATTATGTATTTAATAAAACACTGCGCGAGTTTTAGTGGTTAAACACACATCTATAAATATAGGACTTAACTAAATTTATTAATTATAAATTCCTTCGCGACTTTAAAAGTTAATTTAAGCATTTAACATCTATTATCTTTTGGAAATAATATAGCAGGTCTATCATTACATTTACAACTGGAACTATTGAGACGGTTTAATTTAATAGATTTAAATTAACACAAAATCCAGTGAAATAGAATGAATGAACTAGACCACTGATCACTTTACACAATATATATTACCGCTTTGCACAGAATAGAATTCACTGCAAATATGTATAAAATCCATGGGATATGTTGTTGTTGTTGTTTTGATGAAATGATGGGTGGAGATCGGGCACTCAACCTCTGATCATTGTTGCCTCTTCTCGTTCCATCTTGGTCTACCCTGTTCAACCTGAAAGTTGGTTATAATTGGGGTATTTAGTGTCATTTTATTTACTAATTTTGTATTCAATTTAAATAACTGTTGTCTTTTGCAGGTGCTGATTTTTATTTATATTAGTATTTGTCAATTTTATTTTCTCTTTTGTATTGTTTCTAGATAACTATTGTCCTTTACACTTGGTTTTAATTTGTATTAGTATTTGTTCTTTTTGAGTTGTTGTCCCTTTTTTTTAAATACCTTGTCTTTCCTTGTCCTATGAGTAGTTATTTTTTTGTTGTTGTTAATGCTTTGTTAGTTCTTGCTGCTTAATTTCTATTTAGTTGGACGATTTTTCTGAAGTTCTAACCTTATATTTTTTCCTTTGTTTTATGTATATATCTTTTAAGTATTGATTGGGCATCTCTTGGGGCATCTATACTTAAAACCTTATCACCTGTTAAGTCTATATTGTGATTTCTATAGTAAGTTTTTAATTCAAGCCTTTGTTGTTCATACTTTTTACAGTGGATCAGGTAGTGGTCTATGTCATTCTCTTCCTGACATTCTTGGCAGTGTGGTTCTTCTACCATGAAGTATGCTGCACCGAGTCGGAGACGCCACAGTTTTTTGTTCGATGGTATCTTTAATTCTTCTCTGACCTGGCATGTCCTCGTTGGTTCTTTCAGCAGTTTGAACGCGTGTCTGCCTTTTCTACTTTCCTTCCATGTTGTCTTCCATTCCTCGTTTATAGTTTCCTTCACTTGGCTCTTGATCTCTGACCTTCCCAGTCCTGCTTTTATATTGTTTTTACTTGTTCTTCCCTTCTTGGCATTCTGGTCTGCCAACTCGTTGCCAGCTATACCTATGTGTGCTGGAACCCACACTAGCCTCACACTACATCCTCTGTTCTCTAGTGATGTATTAATTGCTAGAATTTCTTCCTTTATGTCTGGCCGGCTACATTTACCTGGGTTTTCTAGTGCTTGTAGTGATGATAGTGAGTCTGTAAATATCGTAACAGCTTCTGGTGGGTTATCTTCGATTATTTCTAGACTTTTAAGAATTGCTACCATCTCTGCAGTAAAAATCGATGCCCCTTCCGTTATACTGTAGCTCTTTTTTATTTCCCATTGTGGTATTACAACTCCGGCACCTAGTTGCCCACTATCACCCTTGGATCCATCAGTGTAGACGGCCAGACTTTGTTTAGTTAGTTGCTCTATGAACTTTCTACTTATCATTTTGGCTTCCTTATCTTCTATGTTTTGTTTGATCTTTTCAGTAAGTGAGTAGTCTATGATTGGTGTTTTTAGTTCCCAGGGTGGTATTTTGCTTCTGTATTTATTACTATTTTCAATTGTGTTTGATAGTTCTTTGAACTGCATTAGGTCTTCTATAGTTCTCCATCCTGTTGGATATCTATCTTTATTTAAGGGGACGTCCCATACACTTGGTTGGTTTTTGACAAATGCTTTATGTGCTGGGTGGGTCACTTCTTGTGCTACTTTACTCCAATAATTTAATCTCAGTTCTTTCCGTCTTAGACCAAGGGGAGGTATGCCGAGAGCTACTTCTAGAGCTTCTACTGGTGTCGATATAAATGCACCTGTAATAGTTCTCATGGCTGCATTTTGAATCCTGTCCAGTTTTGCTTTGTTAGAAGCTGCAGCTGAGTCATAGACTATGCTGGCATAATCCAGTTTCCCCCTGATGAAGGCCTTGTAGAACATAAGCATTATTTTATTGCTGGCCCCCCATCCATTACCTTTTACAATCCTTAGTATATTTAGGGGTCCCCTACAGCTTTCTACCAAATTGTCTATATGTTTATTATAATTTAGTTGTTTATCTAAAGTTATGCCCAGAAATCTAGTTGTTGAGGAGGTACATATTTTCTGTCCTTTAATGGTTATATTGATTTTGTTTTTTTTTTTTTAAATTTCCTTTGCTGAAAATCATACCTACTGTTTTGTTTACATTAATTTGGAAGCCCCAACTTTTCATCCACTCTGAAACTTTGTCTATTTGATTTTGAAGTTTTTTTGTAAACATGGTCCAAGTTTTTTCCAGATCGCCAAATGGCACAGTCATCTGCAAATTGTGATACTGCATTCTTTATGTCATTAAATTCATCTGCTAAATCATTTACAGCTATAGTGAAAATTGAAGGAGAGATCACTGATCCTTGAGGAATCCCATTCTGTTGTTCATATATTTCTGACCTATCATTATTCACCTGTACAGCAAAATACCTGTCCTGTAAAAAGTTTTCTAGATACCTATAGGTTTTACCAGTAATGCCAATCTTTTTCATTTTGTAAAGAGCTCCATCGCGCCAGCATTCATCATATGCTCTAGCTACATCTAGAAAGACTGCCACTGTTTTCTCTTTCCTCTTGAACCCTAGCTTTACATCATGTTCTAATCTTACAAGCTGGTTTACTGTACTTCTGTCTGCTCTAAACCCTGACTGGTTTGGGCTATATAACTGGTTTTTTTCCAGGTAGAATTTAACTCTTTTATTCACAACAGTTTCCAGTATTTTACCTAGTTGTGATGTTAAGGAGATAGGCCTATATGAACTTACTTCATGGGCTTCCTTATTGGGTTTTAGAATGGGTACTATCATAGCTACTTTCCATGCTTTTGGTATCTTTCCTAAGTTCCAGATTTTGTTATAAAGTGAAGTTATTATGTTTATAGTTCTTTTGGGTACTTTCTTAAGGATTTCATAACTAAGTATATCTTGCCCTGAGGCAGTATTAGATTTATCTTTTATTGCATTAGTTACTTCTTCCTCTGTTATATCAGCATCTAAATAGTTTGTTTCCTCTATCTGGTCTGGTAGTTCTTTTAAAAACTGTATCCTAAGTCTTTCTCTTCTCTCATTTTCTTCCTGTCCAAGGCTACTTTTTGCACTGACTTTATAGAAATACTCGGCAAGGGCATTAGCTTTTTCTTTATCTGTTTCTGCTCTCTTTGGTAGTTTGATTGTTGGCATTATTGTTTTCTTATTGTTCCCTTTGATTGCCTTAAGCTTTTTCCATACTTCTCTAATTTGAGTGCTAGGTTTAAGTGACTGACAAAACTCCTTCCAGTTAGTTTCTTTGGCTTTGAATATTATTCTGTTAGATTCATTCCTAATAAGTTTATACTTATCATAGTTTTCTTCTGTTCTGTTATTTCTATATTTTTGTAAGGCCCTTTTTCTTCTCTCATGAATTTCTGCACAGCTTTTATTCCACCAGGCAACTGGTTCTTTATTCCATTGAGTTTCTCTTTTCTTATTAATGTTACTTATTGGTTTAAGGTGTTGTGGCATATTTTTATTTGGTATATACTTTATTGCTATTTTCAGAATTTCATTGGTCAGTGTTTCCGCCCACAAGTCAGTATCATCTGATTCCATGTCTTTATATTCCATCACCTCCAGCTCTGATTGGAAAGCTTCCCAGTTTGCTTTTTTATAGTTGAAGGTAGGTTTCTCTGGTTCTGGGTTTGGAATGACATTTTCATGCATGGTTATTACAATGGGCAGATGATCTGAGTTTGTATCTTGTAACACTTCCCAATTTACATTCGCTAGGTTGTTAGTTGCTATACTTATGTCTATTGCTGAGTCTGCCCTATTAGCTTGTGGATTAATTCTTGTTGCAGATCCATCATTTAGTATTAGTAGTTCATTGTTTTCTATGAAGTCAAGTAGGCATTTTCCTGCATTATCTGCATGTTGTCCACCCCAAGCACAATGATGGGAGTTAAAATCGCCTACTATGATTGTTTTGGGGCCTAGTCTGGTGCTTATGGCTAGTATTTCTTCATCTTTAATTGTGCCATCTTTAGCATATACATTTAGAATTGTTAGATTGTTTGGTTCAGCTGCTATAGTAACCTGGATACCTTCTATATTGGTTGTATTAAATACTTCCCAGTCTATGATTTTAAATTTTTCGCTAACTAAGACTGCGACACCTCCTCCTCTACCTTCTTTCCTATCGTGTCTAAGTATCTTAAAGCCCTTACAACTATATCTATTATTTGGGTTTAAATGGGTCTCTTGAAGAGCATATATATCAGTATTTCCTCCAGTCTCTGATAGTAGGGGTGCAAAATTTTTTTTAATACCCCTACAATTCCACTGGATAATTCTAAATCTTTCTAAATTGAATTTTATCATCATCTAGTATACCTTTTATTTTGGTTAACTATCAATTTTGCTCTTATTCTTTATTTCCTGTACTTGTGGACCCACTATCCATCAAGTTCTCAAGAAAATCCTTATTTAAACTTGTCATTATTTCCCTAACTTCTTCCGCTAAGTGTGGTAACAATCCCTCAAATCGTTTTTTGATAGTTTCTATGATAGTTTCTTCTAGGTTGCTTTTGTTCTTTTTGACCACTTTCCTATTTTCATCCAATGCTACATTCCCTTCTCTCCCTATGTTAATCTCCTGTTTTTCACTTTCCATTCTTTTTAGTATTATTTCACTTTCTTCTTTTTGTTCAGACAGTTTGACTAGTATCATTTCATTTTCTTCTTTCAGTTCAGTCAGTTTAGCTATATCCTGGGAAATTTGGTGCTGTATGGCTTTCACTTCTTGAAGCAATGCCTCTGTACTTTTCAGTGCACTTGTGTCATCCGAGGATGTAGTTGAATCATCTGACTGGTTTTTTGGTACTCTTTTATTACTTTCTAACTTGTTCTTACTTTTTTTTGCCATCTGTGACTTAAGCATTTTGACATCTTCTTGCACACTCTTAATTTCTGTTATAACTTTATTGTTCGTATAAGTATCATTTTCTTTTAATTCTTTAATGACCGTTGTGAAAGGGGTTTGGGTTGTTATAGCTACCCTCAATGCTTTTTTGGTCTGCTGATATACTGGGCAGCCCTGGAATCTGGCGCTGTGATTTCCTTTGCAATTAATGCATTTTCTGTTTGCATTATCCTTTTTATAGTCAGTATCTGACTTTGCCTTTTCGCATTGCGTGAAAGGGTGTGCCCCCGCACAAAACCTACATACTGCCTTCCCCCTGCAAGTGTGGCGCCCATGACCAAACTTCATGCAGTTGGAGCACTGCAACACTGGGGGATGAAGGCTTCTGTGTTTTTTTGTGTTTTCCCAAATAGTACCGTCTTGGGGGGTTCCCTACCTTCTGTTGTTATCACTACCACTGGGGTAACGATACTCCCTTTCACCATTATTCTGTCCACGTGTACCAGCTTTATGTCTGGGTTATGTTTTGCGAGGATGTTCATAACTTCCTCGCTTGAAAGGGTAGTGTTTATCCCTTTTAACACACATCTACTGGTCACTTTTGCTAGCTCTATCCTTACTTCTATGTCGTGTGCAAGAGTCACTGTTTTTGCTTCTACTTTGAGTTCCTCTAACATCTCTTTTATTCTGTCACTCTGATTTGGGATAATTATTATGCCAAAATGGGTTTTTGAAATTTTGGCTATCGCCTTTTTGCCTAACACAGGATCAAGGATGTTTATAATTTTGTCTTCATCTAATGCTTTGATCTTGACAGCCTCACCAGCTACTTGCGTTATTTTTAAACGACATATGTTTACTACATCTGTATTTTTGGGATCTGCCTGGGTTGCTAGATGTCTTGAGTCTTTTTTGGTACTTTCATTGTTTTTTTTTTTTTGGTTATTATTTTCTTCTAGTTTATCATGTCTGGTGTCCCTACCTTGGTTTTTAACTGCTTCTGCCCACGTTTTGCCTTCCTTTGTTGTTTTTACTTCTGAGCCTCCTTTCAGTTTATCCCCTCTGGTTTCATGACTTGTTTTGTCCGCGTTTACCTGGCTGTCCTGATTATCCTTTTCCCTGGGTCCTTTCTTTCCGTTCGCTGTGCTGGTTCCTGATCTTTCTCCTTTGTTGATTCTGCTTTTTGTTGTTTTTCCTTCCGCGCCTCCTTCCCGATTTTCCATTATTGTTTTACTCGTGTCCTTTAGTTCTGTTTTTTTTATTTCAGGGTTCGTGGTCCTGTTTCTTTCTGTCCGGTTTAAAGTTTTGTCTTTTTCTGAAGTTTTGTCTTTTTCTGGAGTTTTGGCCATCGCTTTCCCTTCCTCGGACTGTTTTCTGGTGAATACTACCATTGGTTATTTTCCCTGTCTTTTAGTATGCTACTATTTGTTGTCTTTGAATTATATTCTGATGATTGAATATTATATGTAATCTTTGGCTTTTGGTTTATTTTGTTATATATATCTTTACCCCACTACGATTCTTAAATTAAATAGTCCCCTAATACTTAACCTTAACTACAGTAGGCCTACTCTAATACTATCAACAAAAGTATAAATTATTCACCACTTAAATATGTCTTTCAAGATGGCTGCCTGATCTCACTCAAAGAATTGCCACGTGGCGCTATTTAATTTCTATTATTTTAATTTCTAAAATTAACTGCAATACGCTAACACTGAGGATGGATAAAAATATCAACTTATCTGATAACTTGTGTAGTTCTAAGGATGTCTTCACTGTGTCTCGTCCTAAAAAGAACGTATCAAGCTTGTGTGGTTTGAGGTAAGCAAAAATGCGTGTTACCCCTGTAGTAGA